>CM076649.1:26019657-26071287 GCA_038496675.1 Rachycentron canadum
AAACACGACGGTTTCATACTCTCAGTTCTTCAGCAGACGAGTTCAAAGGCTCTGGGCCATAAAGGCCCGTCACCGAGAGCTTTACAGCCAGAGGCGAAGCCGAGCAGGAGCTCCCAGTTACGCAGGTATGCAGCTCCTCGCTCAGAAACTGGGTTAACTGACGGAGTGCTCGTCTCTCAAGGAGCTTTTTGTTTGAGTTGCTGCTAAAATTTCAAACGCTTTACAGGTGTCCTGTCATCAAAAGACCTGACTTTGTTCTCTGCTGTTGCAAAAGAGACGTGACGGGACTTTTACGATCGCTCTGGCTTATGTAAGCAGGTAGCAGCATGCTGTGTCGTGGAGGAGGTTTTCAATGCCAATGAAAGGAAAGTTTTCAATAAATCCATCACTAAAGAAAGCAAGATAAAATAAAGCCGATCCTCAGAGGTTTAAGTTTATGGGGAGGGTTAGCTACGCTTAGCATAGCGATTGAAAGCATGAGGAAACAAGGAAGCTAGCCTGATCTGTCCAAGGTTCCTAAATTCTCCTATCAGAACTAACTAGAAATAAACACAAAGAATCTTAAAATGTTAACAAGTTAAGTCATTAAGATTCTTCATCTTCAATGTCTGTAGAACTTTGACCTTCTAGCTGCTCCTCTTGACCTGTGCTAGTGGCGCTAATCGATGATTCAGGCAATCGCCCAAGTTAGTAGGGTTTATCCTCTGGGAACCAAGACTGCCTTTACCAAATGTGCACCATCACGTGCTGCTGATAGCTTCTACAGCCGGACACGAGGGGTGAGATTTCCAGGCAACTGCCCCCCCCCCCAGTCGTCTACACATCGCAGTTTGGTCAAAGTCAAGGTCGCTCACATCCTGGCACTTGACCATTTTTCCTGCTTCAGCACATCAACTTCAGGACTAAATGTTCGGCTGCTGCCTCATATATCCACCAGCGGACCGGTAACCATGGTAACCAGGTGATCAACGTTCACGCCACCTGCCGGTGTCATAATGTTATGGGCGGATCAGCGTGTGCTATGATATGAGAGTCCACTGTTCCTGTGTTAACTAACATGGGGGAAGACTGTCACAGGAATACAGCAACAGTCAATACTTCATTCTGCTGCTGATGGTTAAGAAATAGAAATTTGAGTCTATTGAGATGAACATTTTCAAGGGGATCCTCAACACAAAACACATCACAATTACTCTCAAACACACACAGACACGAGCTCAACCAGGTCCAATGCCTCCATCGTCCTCTGACTCATCCCAACTTACCCAAATATATATTGTAATAAAATATATGTCATAAAATAAAGTTAGTAAATGTACACATATCCACAAAAGATGAACTTCGGTATAATATATTTATAAAATATAAACACACACACACACACACACACACATGAAATGGTCCCATTAACTCTCTTAATTATTAAGTCTTTTATGCTAAGCTAAGCTAATCACCTCCCTGTTCTCGAGTCACATTTACCGTTATTTTTCCTCATGTAAGTCTCTGCAGTGAAGCTGATAAGATAACATGTGGGACTATCAGTTTGATCGTTCTCATCCGTTTTTTTCCTCTTCTTTTTCTCTGATTCCTCATCACTTTCTGCCTCCTGTCTCTTCCTCCTCTCCTCCTTTAGTTTTCACAGCCAGCAAACGTTCTCACCAGTGATGATAAGAACTGAAACACAAACAAAAGTGAAGTCAGGTGCCTTCGAAAACATGTAGTCCTTTTGTCCTTGGATCATGTGGGTGTGTGGGTGTGTGTGTGTGTGTGTGTTTGTGTGGGTTATGGGAACGCACACCGCAGCTGCCGGCCTCCCTGACTACCAGCTGTCAAACAAAAAAAATTCTTTTCAAACCCAACCTCAGGAACCAGCGGAGAGATGATTAAATTCTCCATGCGAGGAGTTCAAAAGCAATAAAAAATGAAATGAAAACACGGGCGGTGTGCAACACAAAGGCCTCATTGTCGGAGGGCAAAGGAATGTGAGTGTGTGTGTCTGTGTGTGTGTAACTGTGGGCAGAGGCTGGGGAGGAATTTGAGTTTTCTTTTTTTTTTTTTTTGCATGGAGACAAAAGGTGGCCTATGACAAGGAGAGACGAGAGAAAGGGAGGCAGCGAGGATGAGGGAGAGGGAGAGACGGTTTTTACTCATCTGTCTCCAAGCTAACACTTTAGCACACAACATGTTAGCAGCTCCCAAAGAAAAGTGATTGGTTTCATAAAAACACCTCAATTGTTTTATTTTATAGGAAGTAGATGGTTGAGTCAGAAGCAGCTAACTTTAGCTTTGTGTGCTACGGATCAGTCTGACTCTCTGACTGGAGCTTTGCTGCTTTACTTCTGTGTGTTTATCCATCCATTCTCATCCTCCATCTTTGACAGTGACGTCTAGAGTCACGTCTCTACACGGGACGCTCCTATTGGCTCCAGTGGGTGATGTCACAGCCAATCAGAGCGTCTCCTTCAGAGGCCTAGCTGTCAGCTGCTTGTAGCCAAAGTCAATGGGATCAATCCTGTATTTTTCTGATCTCAGAGTGAGGAGAAGTTGCTCTGAGTTTATTGTAGTGACAGAATAAAGACAGAGAGACATGGACAATAAGAGATTTAGAGCATTAGAGGCTTTGGAGCTGATTTTTCATCATTACTGCTCCAAAGAATGAGCAGAACTCAGATCAGATAAAGAGAGAAACTTCAAATCAGCTCTAGAACAACACAAACACATGTGTGGAACTTCCTGTGTTGAAGTTTTCTTTGGTTATTCTGGTTTACAGTGTTTTTATCTAGAAAATAAGGACTTTTTTTTTTAACATACATGTCTGTGTCTGTGGCTGTTTTATTAGGATGTTTTTAATAGGGCGTAACTGTTATCTAATAAATTAAAATACATTTGTTTATTAAGTCTAACTTCAGGAGAAAAGCAAAAACAAAACAAAAATTAGATAAACAAAAATAGAATCAAAATCATTTTTACACATTGCATTAATTGCAATTATCCGCTCTTTTATTGTCCATTTATTGTCCATGTTTGTTTTTGTTTGCTAATGTTATTATGGCTTTATTGTATCTCATTGTCAGCGTTCTTACCTGGTTTGTCCTTCAGTCGTTTGTGAAGCACTTTGAACTGCACTAACCTGTATGAAAAGTGCCACATGAATGAAGAGTTGAGTATAAAGAGCTGTGAATTGGGATGAATGTAGATCTGAGGGCTGCTGATGCTGCAGGGCACCAACAGAGTCATGTATGTAAACATAAACACACTTATCCACAAGCTAACACAGTCTCTCTCTCACACACACGCACACAAACACACACACACACGCAATGAGGACCTCATTTCCTGGAATCCCTCGTCACCTGACCTCTGACCTTTGTGAGGGTGCTGACAGATTTAAGACCCCCAACTTCCCCCGAGTCTGTGTGATCTGCTTTGTGAAGGAGGCTCAGTCCAAAAGCTCTTTGAAAATCAGACTGAACGCAGAGCTTGAAGTGGAGGGAAAAAAAAGTGCTGGTCACTCACCTGTGCATCGGCCGGTATCGGGAGTTCGAACGTGTAAAATCACGCGGTGCCCTCTGGGTAATGTAGTTAAGATAGGGCGCATGCAGAGAACCTGAAGTGGAGACGGCAGAAAAAGCAACGTTGCTTTTTCTTGCAACTGGCAACTTGTGAAAATGCCAGCATGTACGAGACTATGTGCAAGAAACAGTAACAGTAAAGAGTAAAATAAAGAAGGAGTGCTGGTATTGTGCACCAGCACTGACTCTACGTCTGTAGACACATAAAGTTTGTAACATCGGAGCAGCTCATTTCGCCGAAAGTGTCGATCGGCATAGAGAGATCGCTGGTTTCTGTTTTTTGGTGAAGGTCTCAACAAGATTTATTACATTTATTGTGTTTATTTCTTTGTTTGTCATTGTGTGTTTTTTTTGTTTTTTTTTTTAAACAAATAAGTGCAGGATAACCAAAACCTCACATGGAAACACAGTGATGTGGGTATTAATAGTAATAATAATCCTTTCATCAAGCTAACGTTAGTTCCACGAGTCACTGATGGCGTTCTGTTGAATCCGTGAAAAACTACAGGGTGAATTCATTAAACCATCAAGTTGTGTTTGATGGTTTAATGAGTATCTGTCTAACTAAACATGCACAAGTTTGAGGATGTAAAAAAAAAAATCAACCCCCCTCATTCAGCAAATTCATTTATTCATTTATTCATGATGCTCTGCTGATCTAAAGGGGTAAAGTTCAACGAGTGTTCATGTTAATATCAATTACTCTGATCACAAAAAGCAGGAAGTGTCCACAAACGAGGTCTTAGTGAAACATGGTCCCTGTTTCATCTCCACACAAACCAGTTAGTTAATAAGTTAATAATAAAACACCAGATGTGGCAAATTGAGGCAAATTCGGGGGCTCTTCAGTTCAACAGAGGTGATGTGATGACCTCAGATTTTCCTTTGCACAAAAGAATGTGGTGGAGAAACAGGGAATTGTTTGTATCTGCAGTCCAGCTGACAATCACTTCCTCTACATCCTCCTGATAGGAAAACCAGCAGCAGGAAGGAGGAAGTCAAAACTGTCAAATTGTCGCTGGGTACATTCAACGCTCAGGTCAAGCGGTTTTCACTAACGGGTTTCAGCCTCGTCTGAAGAGGTCAGAGAGAGAGAGAGAGAGAGAGAGAGAGGAAGAGAGATAACACAACAGAGATATGTTTACACTGAACGTGATGCAAATTTTGGAGGTGGACATGAAAAGACCTGGATGTGCTCCAAGAGGCGAGGACTCGTCCGTGCGCACTGGAAATATTTCAACACGAGTGAGACGCCCCGTTCGTGGCGGGGGTTTAACCGTGGACAGGTCACCAGTGTATCACAGGGCGACACAAAGAGTCAAACAAACAATGTTCACCAATGAACCTGTGCATGTCTTTGGACTGTGAGAGGAACCAGCGGAACCAGGAAGGGAACCCACACAGCCACAGGGAGAACATGCAAAGCCCACACTCAAAGGCTCCAGGCCAGGGGTTCGAACCCAGAACCTTCTTGTTGTGAGCCCACGAACCCATAACCCACAAAGCTTTGCAACTCCAAATACAATGAACCATCGTTCCGGTTTTTGTCCACAAACCATCATTTGTTCCCTGAGCAGTTAATTCTCAGTTTGTCATCAGTCAACAATAAAATTAGCTACTGCATTTCACCAAAGTTGAACTTGACACAAAGGATTTGCACGTGAATCCCCCGACTGCAGCGATTCCATGTCGGTGACTTGATCCTGACATTAAATCTCACAGTTTTAAGAGCTGGATTGAGCGTGAACTAACCCCACCCTAACTCAAACCGCTGGGGGGAAAAGAAGTCCAAAGAAAAACAAGTGATCTCGCAGATTAATGCAATAATTAATTCCATTGCCTTATTTCTGTTTGAATTCAGCACCTGGGGCAAACGGCGGGGTCATGACAGTCTGTGTTTCTGCCTTTGTAAAAAGCAAAGAGCAGCAGAGATTGAGGCAGATAAAGAGGCAGATGTTGAAACGGTCTTTTGCAATCATCGGTTCCTCCGACTGTGATACTCAGCGGATAAAAGAGAACTGATGGAAGAGCTCAGAGAGAGAAAAAAAAAAAAAAACCCTGCCTGGTGCAACACGTTCTGGAAATTCCCATAAATGTTCCTAATGACACACACATTGTAATGTGTGGAGGCATGTGTGTGTGTGTGTGTGTGTGTGTGGGTGTGTATGTGTGAATATGTGCATGATTAAGCCAAAGACTGTCAAAACAAACCAAGATAAGAAAAGAATGAGTGTTGACTTCATATATGAAGAGTTCAAAATACAGAGCAAACACACGGTTACAGGTTAGTAAGTGACGGTCGTAATGTTGGCTACTTGATCCACTTTGGTTCAGACTGAAATATTTCAGAAATAAATAGTCCAGTTCTTTGGTTTGTAATCGAACTGGCTGAATTATTCCAAAACGATATAGAGCATCTCAAAAATGGAGGCAATTCGAAATGTTTTACACAAAGAAAAGCATGAAAAAAAATAAAATCCAGAATAAAAATGGAATTAAATGAAAGTCTAATTTAACAGAAACAGATTTAGTGCTAATTAGCAAACACTAATTAAGATGATGAACATGGTAAACATTATACCTGCTAAACATTAGCCTCTTAGCATTCAGCTAAAGGTACAATACATCAATACAGACTTACAGAGCTGCTACTGTGACGATCAACGTTTAGCCATCTTTTAATTAGTGGGGAATGTATTCACATGTTCACCTTCACTTAATTTGAACCAAACTTTTATTAGTCCTAAAATAACCTGGTTAATTTTGTGACTTTCGTCTTCAGATAAGAGACTGGGAGGTGAGTCCCCAAAGCTCCCACACTGTAGGCGGGGACAGTACACACATTATAATCGTACTCCGTCACACACAAGTGAATGAGCAAACAGTAGCACTCTGAGCAGCAGCTGGGGAGACATGAAGTGAAGCACGTACACGTTACCCGCTCAGTATCCAACAGCACAACGTGAGCAAGTAGCTGGAGCTGGATGAAAGAGAATGGAGAAATAAGAAAGAGGAGTTATTTAAAAGTTTTGGAGACCTTCATAAATTGAAACTTTCATCTGCCCTTGTTTTTGTACAAACAACAAGTCAAGTGTAAAGTTTTCTCTCTCTGCCCTTCAGACCTGAATGAGTCAACCTGTGTTTGCTTGTATTTGTGAAATGAGAGTAAAAGATTATGTATGAACGGTGTTTGTACTGCAATGTGTGTGTATGTGCGTGTGTGTGAGTGTGTGTGTGTGAGTGTGTGTACTCGTCAGTGTTTTGGCGTCACCTGCGAGTGTGTTTTTCCCTGCAGCACAGAGGCCGACAGGCAACGGCTTGTCTGTTGGCCCTGCATGAATGTCAACAACACACGTCTACACACCCACACACACAAATCAGGGCTCTATTTTTGTTCACTTACCACATATATTCCAACCTCTGCTTTGAGCTTCACGTTGGACGGAAGCATCGGAGTAGCATGCACCATCGCACCAGGTGTTCTTCCCTTAGGGTCTATAAGAAAATATAAAATCTACCTCTGTTACGCAGATGACACCCACCTGTACCTCCTGATCCATGCTGTGTTAAAATCCTGGATGGCATTAAGCTCCCTACAGCTAAACCATAATAAAACCCGACGGCCTCAAGACGCAACCACAATCAATACTCTCGTGTCATTTAATGTGAAATCCCACCCAAGAAATCTCAGCTTTACTGGCCAAGCATGTTTGTGCATCTGAGGAATTCGACTCCAGTGGCTCTCGGTGTCCTCACACACAGTACATGGCACCGAAAACATAAACAACGTCCAAGGATAAATTCTGTTTTAAAATTTTGTTAAAGAAAACAAAAATCTAATAAAACAAACAGCTCCGTTTGCCCCCATCCCTTAAGACAGACAGAAACCATAGCTCGTGCTTTTATTTCTTCTTGTCCCGACAAGAAGAATCAGTCAGTCAGCCTTATCTTGCCTGCAGCTGCTTCAAGATGCAGGAGCGAGAAACCAGATCTGCTCTGTACGTCATCAAATTGTGGAATAGTTTGCTGCTCACTATTAGATCATCCCCCTCCATCGATACCTTCACCATCTCTTTTCTTTAGCCTTAATGGTCATCGTGAAAATGTGACCGGTCAAAGTCACGAGTCTGTCTCTGTACTTGAATTAAATCTAGTATTTCTCATCCCAAAAGGCTGATTTCTTCATTGCCTCTTCTCATGTGGAAAGGTCAGAGGTCACAGTTGGTTTCGGAGCAGCAACCCTGAAGCTAACAAGGATTCAATACCCTCTCTCAAGAGACTGGAGGCTGGACCGATTCATTATCATGTGTAATCTAAACCCGCTTTGATAATTTGACATCAACACCCTCGGAGCTTTCCCTTTCTGAGACTCTCAACATTCATCACAAGTTACAGTTTCTTCGCCTTTTCTTTCCATCACCAGGTCCATCTTCAGCCGCAGTTCATCTCCCGTCCGTCCTTTGTGTCCGCGACAGCGAACAGCAGACAAAAAGGCACAGGTGAGAGACAACGGAGGAAATCCAACACTGGGTTCGTGTCAAAGCTGAAGCCTGAAGAAAACTCACGATGTGGCCTCGTGAGGTGCAGCGCATGCACCAGGATGCTGAGGTTAGCGGACATCAATCGTGCAGCATTTCATTGAAACAGCATTAATGGCCATCGGTGGCGAGTCCACTGGTTGTAAACGCAAGTCAGACTGCGTTGAAGTCTGCGTGAAAAGATTTTCCTAATGGGTTTATGGTCTCAGTCTCTAGTTTCAGGTCTTCCTCAATCCGACATGTAAAATAAACGTAAATCTCCAATGAGCACGAAGCGCGCTTGGACCAAGATCGCAAAATGCCGGTGATCGGCTGTTTATTTGCTCCGTTTGCGATTGTAAAGCGACTGAACTTTAAAGTAAAACAAACGTTTGTGCTGCAATGAAGAACATCAGCCTGTGGGCAATGTCAGTGTTGGCGTGTTGGCGTGGACACTATTTATAGTCGGCGTTTTTGAGCAGCAGTCACTCAGTTGTATTTATATTCTGTAATTACTTCTCTAAAACGGCTTTTTACCCGCACGAGGGACTGACAGGAAACAATGCAGCCTGTAATCCAGTCTAACTGTTTGTAATTTGATGAGATGTGATATCGGCCTCTGTTTACGCTTCACTCTCCCGCTGCCGTGCCAGAGCTGGATTAAGTTACTGTGTCACTTCCTCTTTTTGCCACAAAGGTAGTAAAGAAAACAAACGCCTGCCCCTGTGGTTAATGTGACTCCTTCTGTCTCGTCTGTGGAACAACATGTGATGTGTTGTGTTTTCTTCATGAAGTAACTGCTTTAATTTCTTTGTTTTCGTTTTGAACTTCTGCTCATTGAAGAGTCTCCTGCAGTTTTTTCCTTTTTTTTTTTTTTTTTGCCAGGATCAGTTTTCTTGACTATTTTTTTGACTATTAAAACAAGTTATTTTATTTTCTATTTGTTTGTATTCATTTATTTCATTCGTTCAGTTCAGTTTTCTTTTACCCGCTAAAACAAGCCCTGGTCTAGCAAAGGATATATATATTTTTTTTTTCTGTCAAAGAAAGTTCTGAAAGGCAATTTTAGTCAGTTTTCTCATTTCTTTTCATCTGTGAAAAGCGATGTTTTGCTATGTTTCAGGGTTTTTTTTTTCTTTTCTGTCTGTTAAAACAAACACTGAGAAGCAAGTCAAAAGAAATATAACCAATTTGTTTTTCTTCCCAGAAAAAAAAAAACAAACAATAAATAATAATGGGACAAAGGCGGCATTTTAAAATGTTAATGTGCATAAAAATAGCTTTATTTCCGATAAATCAGAACCTGCATGCAGAAGCCAATGATTCATTGGCCTCTTCACTCCATTGGTGATTCACATGTGATGTTTGTGACATTAAGCAGCAGAACATACATCTCTCCCATGCTCACTGAGCAGACCTGGGCCCGATTACCCGCATTATATCCAAATCGAAGGTAGAGGTCAGCTGATCATCACTGACACAGGAAGGAAACGCGTGCCGGCGTTTTCCCCCGATTAAATGTGTCTGTTTTGTCGGGAGGCGAAGGCCTTGAACAAGGATGGAGGCTAGAGTTTCTGTAACCGGGTCACAGATAAAAGGCCGGAAAACGCGTTAGCAAATTTATCGCCCCTCCATTTTGGCTGCAAACGAAAAAAAAAAAAAAAATCCAACCGGTAACCGTCCCAGGTCTGTTACTGACAACATGGCTCATCGGCACCGCATCCCCTGAACAACGAGATGAACACCAACCATATAAGCAATCCTTCTACAAACAAAAAAAACAAACAAACAAAAACATAAATACAAAAGCAAAAAAAAAAGTCTAAAAGATAATAGAAACTCTTACAACATAAAAAGTTTCAAAACTATTTGCTTCTGAAAATCTCAAACTAGTGTATATAAAACTTTTAAAATCACATATACAACAGCTTAAAAAGGGGGAAACACCCCAACCTGAAAGAAGGCAATAAAATAATTTGACAGTTAAATTAATACAAAAAAAAAAAAAAAAAAAAAAAAAAATAGGAACAAGTTGATCTACTGGAGAAAAAAAAAAAAAAATTAAAATAAAATAGAAACACTGGAAAACAATGAGAGGAGGTGAGTTAGTATTAGCATTGGTAGTATCAAAAACCATTTACATTTACAGTAAATCACGAGAACGTTACTGCTCGGGGGGGGCAAAATAAAAACAATTTGGCATTTAAATATTTGGTAGATATTTTTGTTGCCAGGATGTGGCTAAGTACCAAGTTCATTTTTTTTTTTTTTTAATCTAATGACTATATACAAATCCTTGGTAGACCAGTCTGTGTGCTGCCGGCTTCAGCTAAGAAATGTGAGCATCAAACCTTTCTGCAATGGCTTCAGCGATTACTCATAGACCTCATCATGGAAAGACAATATATAACTAACAAACTGTCGGTGCAGCTTATTAACAAAGCATCAACCCTATGGTTTTAATAAAAAAAAAAAAAGAAAAAGTTAACTACCAGTTTCTCCGATCATTAAGCTTAACATTTTTTCTTTTTCTTCTTTTTTTCCCACTGGACAAATGATCAGCAACATTTAATGGATCAATGAATAAAAATAACAAAGTGAGAAGCTTCAGTGACGGAAAGTGGCAGAGTTAAAGGAACAGTTGATACCATGCTACAGTTAGCTTAGCTTAGCACAAAGAATGGAAACGGGGGGGGGGGGGGGGAAGAAACAGTTCGTCTGGCTCCGTCGCGTTTCTTTAATCTGTAAAACTGCAAAACGTTATATTTTCTAAAGGATTAAAACTAAAATCAAGTGTCGTAAAAAGCTGCATTTGTGTGGTATTGAGGTATTGTGATGTAATGTTGTACTGTTGATAACGGTCATACAGATAGAACCAGGCTAACTGTTTCCACCCATTTACAGTCTTTGTGCTAAGCTAAGCAGCTTCTGGCTGAACGGCTGTGAACGAGGGTCGGCGGCTACAGTCGACGCGGTGTTGAATCTTGAATCTTTGCTCAGTTCACAGACCACTGAGTTAGTGAGAGAGAGAGAGAGAGGAATGTAGGTGTGTCACCCTGTAGAAGCTGGTTCAACTTCACCATAATAACAGAAAACAAACTCCAGAGGCACAGCGGTAATTATTATAGTGGTAAAACATCTTCCTTTTGAAGTCCTCTTCCCAAAACGCCGAGCTGGACAACCCTGCACAGTCGACTATGTGACATGGGTTAAACAGTATTTGCAAATTCTTTTTTTTTTTTTCCCCCCCTCGGATTAGTTTAGCTTAGTTATCTGGTGCTACGTACCAGACAGATGGGACTTTCCCCCCTCGAGGAGCTAGAGAACGTGCCAGAAGGTTTAAAAGGAGTCATTTTAATGAAGTTTAAAGATCAGGAGCTGAATCACCTTTCAGCGCTCGCTTGTGTAACTTCTTGACCTTTGTTTGGCCCTTTTCCTTTTCTCTGAGTGATTTTAGGATGAAAAAGAACAAACGTTGCGATTGTTATAACGTCAGGTCCAATGGATGACAACATAAAACCACACAGTGTTTTAGTGATGGACAGCTTTCTGAAAACTCTTCTTTCTTTAATAGAAAAAAAACTGAAATGTCTTAAATCTCTCTGCATTACAAGGAGTTTGTTTATAATAATAACAAAAAAAAAAAAAAAAAATCAAATAGAAATGTTAAAAGTCATTTGCTTCAGTCCAAGAAACAAGTTGAGAGGAGGAGGAGGGGGAGGGGGAAATAAATAACTGGACTGTTAACGTGTACCATACAGAGACAACAATCATTGCACAGTGTTAGTGTTTTTCAACTGGAAGGTGGAGGAAGAGAAGAAGAAGAAGAATGGAGAAGAAGAAGAGGAGAGATGAAGTTCTCCTCGTCCTCAGTTTCTAAGTTGTGTTGTTTTTTTTTTTTTTTTTTTTGCCGACATGGGGACAAACAATAAAAACACAACTGAAACAGTCCAACTTCTGTTGCTCCTTTTTCAGAGTGAGAGGGAGGGACAACCAACGACCGACAAAGCCTCTGATTGGTTAAGAGAGCACCAATAATATTAATTATAGATCAGGTAGGAGGAGTCAGTCAATCGATTGCGTTGATGTGAGGAGGAGGGGGAGGGGCTTCTCTCCTGATTCGTTATCGAGCGTCACTCCACTGTCCGGACAGAGGAAAAGTGAGGATGATGAGGATGATGATGATAATGACGACAACGATGATGATGATGATGATGATGATGAGGCACTGAGGCCAGGAGCTGGCCCTGATTGGGTTTTTAAGAGGTTTAAAAAGGGAGTGAGGTGTGTGTGTTTGTGTGTGTGTGTGTGAGGTCAGGGCAGGGTGTGGCAGGGGCCGGGGGACAGGGTCTATGCATAGATCTCTGTGGTGGGGGCCTTCTTGTAGATGGGCTTCTTCCCCAAGTCGTAGCTGCCCTCGTCCTTCTTCTTCATGCGGTAGATGAGGAGGAGGATGAGGAGGACGGCGAACATCAGGCAAATGGCGCCGCCCACAATCAGAGCTGGAAGAGACGGAAAAAAGAGAAACGTTAGGCTTTTTGAAAGGGGCCTTTTTTTTTTCCCCCTCTTTTTTCCCAAATTGCAGCCGACTCTTCATGATGCGTACTGACCTGCGAGGACCTCTGTCTTGTTTAAGATGCTGTCGCCACTGGCGTGGGACATGAGGACGTTGGATGGGTAGTCCTCGCTGGTCTTGTCCTCGTTTTTCAGGAGGGGGATTTCATTACTGTTCCGGACGATGTCCATCTCGTTGACAGTCGGTCGCACCGGCTGCTCCACCTCCGGGATCTTGTTGTCGTTTGCATTAGGCTGAGGACAGAGGCGGGAAGTTGAAAACGCCATCCTGTGTTTGATGAACTGAGGTGTGAGTGTAAATCTAGAAAAGGTCTCACCTTCACTGGTGGTCTGGGGTCTCTCTCAGGTGACTCCGTTGTTACTGCGGAAAGAAGAAGATTCTTCATTTAACCTCATGTGTTATGCCAAGTTTATTACTATAAATAAAAAGGAAAATATGTAAGTTTTTACGAGCTGCATCTAAGATGTGTCTGTAGAGACCAACCTCCATCTCCAGAGCCAGAGAACCCTTCAGACTTGTCCTCATCGTCGTACTCGTAGTATTCGCTGTCATTGTCTTCGTCGTCCGTGAAGCCGAAGTCGGAGCCGTTTGGGGAGTCTCCCGATGACTCCAGGTCGTCCCGGAGCGTCGACATGGCGACCGTTTGCGTGGTTTTCATGGGCATCCACGTCTCCGTCTCCCTGACCTGCTGGGACAACAGAGAGGAGACCAGGGGTGGTCAGAGGGATACGCTGTCCAGGAACATGCTACTCAGTTGTAAACACTTTTTTGTGTTAGCATGCTAGCAACAAGCTAATTGGAGCTAAACACAAAATGCAGCCGAAAATCAGGAAGATTCATCAGGCACTACAGTCAGGCAGATTTTGGCAGCTTCACCTGCTGCAGGTAACCATGTCACCTGGATGGAGGTTTCTACTCCAAACCACAGGTTTGTGGTTGGTAGGAGCCTCTTTCTCTACATGAACTCTTCAGAGATATGATCTAAAAGCAGAAAAACAGTCATTACCAACTGCATGGTTGTTACCTGGCCCGAGACAATCGGAAACCCTGACCTCAAGTAAACCTGCACATTACCAGACTGAGCAGAACCACCTCTGTCCTCTCAGGCAGATTTTGGGGTAAAAAGAAAAATGATTCATTTAAATTCATTTGTTGCTGTTCGCCCACAACCACAGCTTCAAATTAGGATCAAAGCCTCTACTCAAGTTAAGTTGAATCTGTTAACACGCAAACAGCCTCCCTGCATCCTGATGCCACACACAGACACGAAAACAGAGGTTTGGAAAAGAAAAGCATCTATTAGGTGGCGACAGCTGTGGAATTTGCCTCCACCTGATGAATCGGGGCACGACGGAGGCTTGACAGGAAACGCAGCTTGGCCGTGTCAGAGCTGGATAAGTGACAGTTAAGAAGCTGAGATATAAAAACACATTGACATAACGTACAGACAGTTTTCACTCGCTCGTGCAAAGTCACAGCCAACAGAAAACGTCGTGGAGAGAGTTTGAATCAAATGTAAAAGCCCCAGTCTGGGTTTTTTTTCATATGACTTTTCAAAATAAAACGATTAAGTCATGTTGATCTTAGTCTATGAAGCAGTGACTGTTCACATCAACCTGGGTGTATTTGTAATTTATTAAACAACTAATAATCTTCCTAAACAAGGCTGCAACTGATTTTTATTTATATTTAATAACTTTGTTTAAATTATCTGTGAAAGCATCGTTTCCATTTAATGTGATGTCTTCAAATGAAGAGAAGAAATTCACTTTACAAAAAAGATACATAACAGAAATCCTAAATACCTTGGAAACTGTTTTTTAAAATCATCAATTATTAAGACAGTTGTGGATCACTGGCAGATCTAAGAATCGACTGATCAATGCAGCTACTCAACTAAAGAAAATGGCTCCACATAAAAGAAAAGGGACTGGCCCCACAGTCGCTCTAATCACTATGAAGCTCAACACAATGAAGACACATCCACCTCCTTTAATCACATTAGCACACTTAATTTCATTGACCATTTGCTCAGTAAGCAGCATCAATGGGATTAACACTAACACACACACACACACACACACACACACACACACAAGCCTAATTATCATTACAGCACACAACATACACACAATTAATCAGCATTAAGCCTAAACTCAACAGAGCCTGCTGAGGTAAAAGGAGGTGAGAAAAACCCAAAGACCAGGTCCTGAACTTCCAGAGCAGCTCAGTCAAAACCTTCATCCACTCCAGCGTCTTCCATTAAAACAATGTGGTAACAACAGTGCACAGCAAACACTGATTTTCACACAAATGTCACAATCACGTGCCTTGTCCTCAAAGTATAAAACCTGGAAAATGCACTGATGTCTCCGTGAAAACACCATAATCCCACCAGTGATGGAGTTATTCTATTTTTTGAAACCTCTTAATCAGACTGTATGACTCATTAATAAGGCGACAGATCTGGTGATTAAAATCATCATCACTTCGGCCTAAACAAACCACACGAGCGTCCATTCACAGAAATGTATTGTAGCGCGGGCACCTTGAGGCCTTTCCTCACACTGGAGTCACTACTGAGGAAAAGAGGAACGGGTTTTTCTCTTCCTTCGGTGAAAACTGTGCCGAGAAGAAAAAAAGCTGACCACAAATCACACTGGGAACATGCCTGGGCATCCCACAACATCCTCGTTTACTCCCTCACACACACAGATTGAGTTGTGTTGACATCATGAGTTCTCCCCATAATTACTTCCATCTGAGTCCGAGTGTGTGTGTGTGTGTGTGTGTGTGTGTGTGTAATCCTCTCTGCCTTTAAAGAAGTAGCCTATATGAGTGAAGGGGGGTGGAGGGGGTCCCTCCATTGTGACGGCACAGGGGCTTCATCCCCCACCCCCCACCCGGGGGTGGGGGGCCCATTTTCTATCTGATTTTCTCACTCCTGTGCTCTGCGTCTCACCCAGATTTGCTTTAGATTCACTCTACCCATAATCCCTTTCTTCCCTGTCTCACCCTGTGTATATATGCGAGTCTCTTTTTTTTTTTTTCCCCACAGACTTGACAAAGACGCACAGGTTCAAAACAAACCGTGATTGCTTTCAAATCCCCTGGTACAGTGGCTCCACCGATCATGTTCCACCCCTGTTCTCATGGGCCGGCTTTAACATTAAACTGGGCGTTGTTCAACACTATTAATTACAAGTCATCAAAATTAAACTGCTCAACTTTTAGTTTTCGTGTCCTGTCAGTCGCAACATACTGTGTCGTCTGTTTGCATTTTTATTTTCTCCCCTAAACGCAAAATATGTGGTTGTGTTTTAATCAAAGCGAAACTTTCATTTCTTTCAAATTAGTTGTGTGAAGGGGCTACAAGGCCCCCCGGTTGTGGATCACTGCTCCATTATGTCCTCATTTAAACCCACAGGGGAGCTGGGATCCTGTGTGTGTGTGCGCACATACTTGTGCGTCTTTGTGTGTGTGTGTCTAATCCCACAGCAGTAAAATGGTGACTGCCGGCTCTTCATTTCCTTGCTACCGTTCAGATGAAAGCCGGCTGCTGCTGCTGGGGCGTGCTGGAACAAGCCCGCCGAGTCACATTATAGGAAGCGCACTCACTCAGTACAATGATGTGGATTCATCGGACTCGGTCCATTCACTCGCGTTAGAGCCAGTGTGAGTCATTTAAACGCCCCCCCCCCCCAACACTAATATTTTACATCATCCCCTGAGGCCTCATTCTGCTCTGTGAGCTTCTCTGTTGGACTGAGACAAACAGGTTGAAAACACTTTACACCTACATCCAACTTTTATGTCAATATAGTTGTGGGGTTGTTTGCTTATGTTACCATCAAATCTGGTATAAAAACAACAACTACAGTCATGTTGAAGAAGATTAGCTGAGATTTTGAGTGAAACTGATCTATTCATTTTCAAGGCTCCTGCATCACTCAAAATAAATATTAATTCTTTATTTAGCTATTATTATCAACATTCAGCCCATTTTGCCTGAACTGTTTTCTTTACTGTGAATAAATTTCACATTTTCATTATTAATTAATAAATGAAATTCATTCATTTCAGAGCCTTAAAAAAAAATGGAGTAACAGGTGTTACAGATTGATCCACCACACTCTTAATAGAGTTAACAGCTTCCTGGATAAAAAAAAAACAAAACAAAACGATACGTTCACCCCTGTCAGGGTCCTGGAGAGTCAATAAACCCTTTCCTGTCTGATCCTGACCTTTAAACCCCCCTATGATGAAACATGGATGTACGTTTGTGTCCCGGAGAGTTGTGCTAAAAGAAACTGGCAACTGAACAGACTGAGACCTGTCCCGACAGGCTGAGACAGAGGAGGAAGAAAGGATCAAACACTGAAGGACTTCTGCTAGTGTTAAGTAATGATGGCAGCCTCTGATATTACAATCAGACGCGAGGGGATATTCCACCTTTATTATATCCTTGCAGGAAGCAAAGTCGGGGCACGTTCCAGTCAGTCCACGCAGCAGCAAGCTGACTCTGTCCCAGATCCAGGAACATATTCGGGAACATCGCACCCACAACAGAACAGAGGAAGAGACCGGAGGTCCAAGCTGCACATCGTTCTTAAGACCTATTAAAAACCCTACGGGAGGATGGAAGTAATGTGTTGCTCTGTTACTGTGCAAACAGAAGAGAGAATGTGCTCACTGTGCAAAGACAGGCAAAGAGAAAGGAGGGAAAGTGCCTGAACTTTGGTTACGTAACCAGGAGAACATGAAAATCAGCCCCGACATGGTGATTTAACAGCGACTGAATCAGAGTCTGCCCGATTCGTTAAACTCGGGACCTGAAAGTAGTAAACAAAGGCTTAAGAGTCAATAAATGTAATAAAAACAAAGATTTTGGATTACTTCCTTGTGTTTCACGAATAACAGGACACAAGATGTTTGTCAGGATTCCTTCTCTAACTGTCCAATAGTCAGAAATCCATTAATTGGATGTGCAGTCAAGCATCATCATTATCCCCCAGCCTCACACAATCTCAAGGGGAAAATATTGTGTTTTCAGCCTTAATGGGCTCAAACGCTGGCTACAGCAAGAGCAGTGTGGTTCAGAGTGGAACCAAACATCCTGGAAAACGGAGGACCTAATAACAGCAATAAATACTTCATGAACAGTAATTGCACGAGAATAAACCATGGTGATTGATGCTAAAAGCTTGTGATTACTGAGTCTACCATCCACCGGTTTCAGGAGAAACCCAAAGTGTGTTTGCGCATGAGGCTTTCGAATGTGAGTTCAAAGAAAAAAAGAAAAAAGAAAAATCACATCACAACCAAAGCCACCGAACACGTCGCCATCCTCCATCAGCGGCTGGATATTTTCTGTCTGGTGTGGCGGATGTGGGTCGCAGCCCGAACCGACAGAGGAACGGATTTGATGGAGAGAAGTCAGGAAACACGACGCACGGCATGTTGGGTATTTAATCTAATATTACACCACAACGTGCAACAACAATGGAGTTCACCACTTTAGGTTTCCAGAGCCTGGAGGAGGAGTCAGTCCGTGAAGGTATTAGCCTTTCAACAACTGAAGAATAAAAAATGTTTTATTTCCATTTGATCCAACATCAGACCACGAGGTTGGCTCTCATTAAAGACCTTATAACAGTTCAGACATGCTTTTATCTGGGACCACAAAGCACCAGGTCACCTCACAGCCAAACAAAGCTCGTCTTTGTTTGATGAAAGCCTCTTAATTGCAGGGCTCGATTTGTCCCGCTGTGTCAAACGTCCACCACGTGACTTACGCATCAACTCCAGAGGAAGGAACTAAAATCTACTGTAAAACCCATGTTGGCCTGAGGGTTTACTATGAAAACAATAAGGTCAGAAAAGCAGCTAAATCTCACAAATAAGAAGCCAGAAATGGATAACACGGTTGATTTAGAGTGGTAACTAATAACTTTCATTAAATATGATGAAGAAAATAACATCAAATCCTCACATTAGAGAAGTGGGACTAATAATCGCACCTCGATTAACTGACTTTTCCATCATGATTATAACTAATGTTGTTCAATATTTGGTCAGATATATTTTAGTTTGGCTCATTAGGTGGTCTTGGTTCCATATAATAACTGATGCCACTGTAAGGCAGTTTTTAGGTTTGCTTGCCTCCACTACGACGTTATGACGTATGGTCAGATTTATAAAAGCCTCTCTGCAGCTGCTAAAAGCTGAAATCTTCACACCTCAGTCAAGGCTCTTGCCCTTGTTTATCCTGCCCGCCTCAGCATGGAGGTCCCAAACCTTCCAGTTCCCCAATTGTCCGCGTTCCCTGAAAGGCAGTCTGTCAAGACACCCGCCACCCGGCCTTTGGGTCTCTCCCTTCCATTGATGCCGAACAATGCCAGTGGACGCCTCAAGAGCATATCAATGACCAAGGTAACCGGGGATAAGCCTCCAGCAGCCTCCCTTCATTAAACCAGGGAAACAATCCTTCCATCTGCCGGCACAGAGAGAGGCATCTGTTCCATTCACACAGCGGCGTGGAGGTGGTGCAGGGTATGAAAGGACAGAAAAGAAACACCAGCACGCAGGAATGTGCTTCCTTATTCTTTGTGATGTCCAACGTCTCTTGACCTTTTTCAACAGGGGGCGATTACTGTTGTTTTCTAACCTTTTTCCCCCTCTGTGGTGTGATGTTCTGACGCCTTTTGGTCCGAGGACACTACGGGAGCCAAAATAAACCCTGAACGGTATCTCAGTCTGGAGTGGTCCTGTTCCCGTCTTCACTCCCCAGTTCACCCCCTCCATTTCCCATCCTGTTTTGTAACCCCCCCCCCCGCTGCTGGGTGATACTTGAACCAGCAGGATTTGCGCTGTGTATTGTGTCGCCTGATCTGCTTGTAAGATGCACTTCTGACCCCCTGACGTAACTCTGCCAGGACACACATACACAAAGGGAGTATGAGGCCTCGAGTTAATGGAACCAAAGCCTTATGAAGTGGGATCTATAACAGGATCATTACTTAGTTAAAATAATAAAGTTGATCCAGTTTTATCCAGAGCACATTCACACACCGCCCCCAGAAGTGACTGAGTCACTATTCCCCCTGTGGGCTTCGTTTGTCCTTTACTAAAGTGGACTCTAAACACACGCTTACCTTTGCCTTTTGCTCTGACAGGCGGGCTCTAGATTCCTTCTACCTATGCCCCGTCTATCTATAGCAGAGTTTCCACCTACCTGCATCATGTGAGACTTTAAAGCAACATGACACGCGGAGAGAGAAGCCACAACACACAGATGGCCGACGGGCTTCGGGCGAATGTGTGATGGGTTTTAAACCTGCCTGTTCATTTCTGACCTTGGTGATAAAATACTCGGTTCGGTTCAGCGTTGAAATCAGCTGATATTAGCTTATTGCAGATGTACTGGTTAATGTTGTATACGCACGTCTGCTGATAAGAAACAGGACGTTTCTTGGTTCAAGGTCATTTACAAACCCTGTCACCATTACAGGGTTTGCTCAGTGAAGAAAATAAAAACTTAAATCAGGTTCTTTGTTTATTAACTGTCGGCCAATTTTTTTTTAAAAAAGGCTCAAATATCAATGGCACATTGGGTTATAGCTCTGATATAGTTAAAGGTTTGGGAGAACCTTGATTTTAGATCATTTTATCACAAATTTGGTTAAGCTCTTACACCCCGTTGACCAAATTTCTCTGAAACAATGCGGAGATAATTTAAAGTCGTGGCCATATCATGAATCTATAAAACCGTTACTTTATCCAGGAGTTTCTGTGTTTCAATGTTGAGGTAAATGTCTGAACTGGGTTGAACCACTGGTTCCTCCAATAGAGAGATAAAAAAATCACTGCAGCTGAGAAACACGGTTTGTCACCGAGACAGCTCAGCTACGTGTTGAGTCCATCAGAGCCGCACTTTCTTTATCACAAAGACAAATATTACTCACTATAGTGAGTAATGTTGTAGGATTTAACTTTGACAATGACCGGGGCCACTCGCCTTCTATTTGAATGTTCATTTCCTGCTTGTGTGAGATAAGACAGAGGCTGTTCAGACCAGCCAGCTGTGCAGCAGACAGGCTTATCAGAGGAGGCTGAATAAATGCTAATAGAGTTTTGATGAGCACCACCTGAGGGGAATGTCCCCGGCCTCATCGTAATGGTCTTTATTGGCCACTCCCTCCCACCGATGAAGCCGTCCAGCCACGTCATCAATCGGATGACCCCGCCATTATTACCAAGCCCACGACTGATGGACAAATAAGCCGAATGCCTGCGGCCAGCCGAACGTGTGCAGAAGCCATGCCTCTCTTAATGCCTTGCCTGCTCTTCCATCTTCCAAACTCTTTGATGTCACTCCCTGAGGCAAGCGTATCGCTGCCTTGGATCAAAGACATTACAGCCCAATAGACTAAATGTGAGCTGCTGAGGAGTGATTATCAGCCAGAGGATCAGCTTCAGGCCTTAAATGGCAGGAAATAATAAAGGCAGGAAAACAGGAAATATCCATCTCACACAAATCAACTCGGATTTAATAAAAGCATGCATATGAAGCAGTAAACAACTGACCTATTTATACTTTTAAGTTTGAGAATGTCCATTCATTAACAGTGGAGGATTGGTCACAATAAGCCCCATTCATCTCTAACAAGAGATGCTTAAGTCGACTCTTTATCCCATATGGCTGTGGATCAGTTCAACTTCTAGCTCAAAGGACCAGAAAACAACCCTCATTTTAGCTTCAAACTAAAAAAAAAAAAAAAGGGCCCTTTATTATATTATTATTTACAAAAAGGCCCCAGATACACCATGATACACTATGTGTTGGTTCAAATTACAGCTCAAGTTGAATAAAGTCGTCCTCTGACACCTGTTCACACAATGTTAATGATTAATCACACTCCGTTAACAGACATCTCTTGTGTTGGTTGTTAATCTTCAACTTGATCAGCAAGTACAGAAACCCATAAGGTAGTTTGCTGCTCAGAGAAATCAGTAATGTAAACTTAAGGAGACATTGGAAGAGCTTGAAGATATCTCACATGTTTCCACTGTAAATATGGAGCTAGAGGTTTGTCATCCAGGCTAGCCGTTTTAAGCTAAGCTAACTGGCTGTTGGTAGCATGAGGGCGACACCAATCTTCTTGTGTAGCTCTCTAAGAGGACGCCACAAAATGGTGAATTAGTTTAGTGTGTCTGTGCTGTAGCTGAATTTGGGAGACCGAGGAATGTGCCCCTTCATTTGGGTCGGCTGAGAAGCCCAAGACCCCGGCCACAACATTCCTGTCTTCTCTACAATGGAGCCAAGATGGAGAGGGAGAGGGAGATGGAGAGAATTAGAGGTTTGGGCCAAGCTGCTGAGATCTGCTGTTGTGGTCCTTCTAGGTTCAGAGTATAAATTCAGGTCTGACTCTGTCAGAAACAACAACTTTCAGATTTTTTCCTTACTTTAGGAAAGACGAATATAGAAAAGAAAATGATAATAATCGCTCTTTGTTTTTACTTTAGCAATTTATTCTTGTGATTCTCAGCACTTGGCTTTATCCAAAAAAAAAAAAAAAAAAAAGGTAATCCTCTGAAGGATAATGGTAGCTCCGTCACTTCATGACTGAAGGAAACGTGGTAGCGATACACACAAAGGCCTAACGCTACCACAAGTTAATCACAGCTGAATTATGTGGATTTGAAATGGACAGGGCGGTCTCTGTTGTTGACAATGGGTTCAGTGGCTGTGGTCCCCACACGGGACGACAGAAGCCCCTGGTGGTCCAACGTAGAGAGGTAGACCTCACACACACACACACCGATACACACAAAACGACACATGTACACACATTAATGCTGAGCCACACTTACCCACACAAACACCACATCAAAGACGTACTGTATTATTGAGACACACTTGTCAGGAAGGATGCCTGAATAAGAGGAAGCACCCATACCACCCAAAATCCCTCTATTATCGCTGGTGGCTTTGTGTGTGTACGCTTGTGTGTGTGTGTGTGTGTAGATCACGCTAGGTCAACTTAGTTTGGTTTGCAAGAAGGACATTTACCCAACGCAGTCAGCCTTTACCATGCAAAAGCTGCAAAAATCAACTCAATAAATGAACAAACTTAACTGACAATTAAAATCAACGACTAACGGTTCCTCAGTGGCCACGAGCATACTGAGACACACACACACACACACACACACCGAGATGCACAAAACTTGCAGAGCCCAGCCGTGGGGTGTAGCATTTTGATTATTAGATTTCATGCTCAGTCCCTCCACTTTTTTTTTTTTTTTTTTTTTTTTTTTTTAGGGGAGAGCATTGGTGCTGATAGCTGCTAAGAGTCTGGCGTCAGGCCTGGAATACCCATCTTTCAGAGTGTGACTGTGTTGTGGGGTAGATATCAAAGGGCAACCCTCCAGGCTCGGTGATACATTTCCCAATGGAAACACAGCAAGGATCCTATGTCACCGTTATGCCACGACTCTGGGTTTGTACTAGTCCATCACTGAGCCACAAGCACGGGAGGAAACTGGCGTCAGTTTCCCAGGCAGTCGAGGTAAACAAGAAGATCCTTACATTTAGTTAAGAGGGTTAAAAATGTGTTTATGTTCACACATATTGAGCTGTAATGATCGATAAATTATCTGGTGGCAAACATCAGACACTCGCTAGATCTAGAGGAGCACGAGTCCTGTGTGTGTGTGCGATTTTACCAAAACTTGATGAACACTTTCAACCAAAAATGGAACGCCAACCCAAGAGTTTAAAAAAAAAAAGTTGGATGAAAGTGATATAACCAGAATAGGAGGGGTTTTTATGGTCGACTTCTGCCCTGAACGTATTCATATAGTCCCCATTACAACTGCCAGAATATGTAGTGGTTGAAAGGGGGGGGGGGGAAGGGGAATCAGATTCTCGAGTGCTCTCCATCAGAGGCAGGAAGGACAAAAACCTCCTCTCTCTGTGCCAACATTCCACGGCCCAAAGGGATTTTATAGACCAGCGGACAGCAATGCAGGAACCATTATTACATCCTAGCGATACTATTTATCATGCTCCCTCGTCCCCCTCCCTGCTTCCCCGTGTTCTTTTCAACCACGCGGGCTTTCAGTGCACCCCATCATGCACAAGAGACAAAAAAAAAAAAAAAAAAAAAAAAAACTTCCTTAAAAATCTGGCTCATTCTCGTGCAAATGATTGGGGGCTAAATGCAAAACCAGTGACATTCCAACAAGATATAACAAATGGACTCAGCCCAGAGGCTCCAAAGGCAACAAGCTGGGGTTTTGGTGGTGCAACATGGATTAACTCCGGGGCAAAGAGGATTTTTTTTTTCCCCCTTTACCCTGATTAACCGCCAAAGTTGTTACCACAAGCACATTTGTTTAAATGACAACACTGTGACGTTGCCAAATGGCATGAAAACCACAATTATTTATAATTCTCATCCACCACTATTCTTCAAATATTAGTAGAGGGAATACGAGAGTCCATTCAACAAAATAAAAAGCTGGTGGTGCTAATTTTCAGGTCAAGTGCCAATAAACCATCTGGCATGACAAGATGATGTGACTGTTACATGTCCACTGCGTTTCCCACAGAGTCAGATTTAGTCCGCTCTGCGCACCCCGAATGACAGGTACACTGAGACAGCTACAACTTTAAGGATGTCTTGATATCCGGCTCTGTGCGCAAATTTTGATACACATTTTGGAAACTGTGTTGGTTATCAGCTGGACTACTGAAAACTAAACCTTGTCTCGTTAGTTTAATAATATACAACGGTGCCCGGTGTAGTGTGTGAGGCTGTGGCTACTTCCTGGAGGCAGTGTCGATCAATGGTGATATTGTAGAGAGCTGCCACAAGCAAATCAATATATAGGAAACACTGTGCGTCATCATATATTTACTATGTCTGTTTCCATTGCACTCATTTCATGTGTCATTTGTCACATTTTGCTTTTATCAATGCTGGCTTTTTTTGGCTCAAGTTGAAAGCAGTGTATGAAATAGCTGGTTCTAAATCAGTCCAACAGCCCTGCATTTTCTTTTGTCCCCTCCTATTTAAAAACACGGAAAAGGCAGTCACTGTGCTTTTCTATCTTTCACCTTCACCCAGTACTTTGTCATCAAGGACTTGTGTTACCATATGTGGTCAAACATGGGCAGAAAATGCTGAGGCCTGTGGAAAAAAAGCCATGAAGAACAGGATTTGTTTGTCCCGGGCTATCTTGGACTGATAAAACTGTACGGGACTCAGCTGGATATGGTTCAGCATATCTGAAGCAAAATCAGAGCGGTCGACTTGGAGAAAAAAAAAAACAAACAAAAAAAAAAAAAACACAAAACCAAAACAACAACTCTAATTTGTGTTAAATGAAGTAATAACTTCCCAGAATTAGAAAACGATGAGTCTCTTGGCATCCAGTTGATAAGAAAGCTAATGCAATTCATTGATAAAAAACATTCCAATTGTGCCTTTGGCTCCTCAAAGAAGCCCCTTTATTCATTCAGAGCATGCACTATTGTCAGGTAGCAGAAACATTGTTATCGATTAGCTGGGAACGCCAAACCCACATACCAATAATGACCTCAACGAGGAGAGAGAAGAAAGGGCTGGAAAGCAGGGAGAGGAAGGTGGAGGGAAGGATTGCTATAGCTCAGAGGCTAAGTATCCATCAAAGGAAAGTTCAGAAAAGAAAAAGAAACAGGGGGGAGAAAAGCTGCAGAGGTCTACCTAGGAATGACAATTGATCACACGGGGACAGAAGAGGCAAAAGCCAAAAGGATTTAATTCAAGGAGCAAAGAAAAAAAAAAAAAAAAAAAAAAGCTTGGCCAAGAACATATATTTGTGGGAAAGCTGCAGATGTATCCATGCTAGGCTAGGCTAGATTAGAGCAGTGTCCCTTATGAAGAGGCCCCAGGGCCCTATTGAGATCCCTCCAAGTGTGCAAAATCCCAAAGAGGGCTGGTCAAGGTCATCAAAGGTCACATTCCAGAGGGGAAAATCAAAAAAAGGGGGAAGATGAGGGGGGAGAAGGGAGCAGGAGGGGACAACAAGATGAGGCAGAGTGAGCAAGCAGAAGCTACATGGCTTTGAGGAATGTAACAGATTGTAAAGGCGAAGTGGATCTGTCCAACAGCGTGACATGCTAGTGGAGAGAAGTGGCCCCTGGGCTGCTGAAGTTCACCTCTTCAATCGAGGATTAGTGTCCCAAGAATCACAGGGTCCGTCATGGGAAATTTCCATGTGTCACGGTACGTCACACTGAAGCATGTGACAGTCTCTCTTTTAAAAAACATTTTAAGGCTACATTGCATTACAACAGACACATGTACCTCAACCCAGGAGTGACTAGTGAAGTCAGTTATTTACTGCTGTTCACCCTTTCACACCATCTGCAGTTACCAACTGCGCTAACTGGGAGGGCAAGGTGCAAGTGTTCGTGTGTGGGTGGGATCCAGGCAGTCTTTCATAGCCCTCATAGTCATACATTTCTGCAGCTTTTTGAGCACTGGTCCTTAAAACCACAGTAGAAATAATATTTTTAATCAACACTACATTTTTTTTCCCTGTTGACCCCAAATATATTCTCCAAATTAAAAACTCAAAATAAACTCTTGTTGTTAGTTAACTTGCTTTGTAATGCGTTCAAACATTTCAATCTGTAAACACTGATGTGCCCTGTATTTTATGTATTAGCACAAACTCAGACCCAAATATCCAACAATCACAGACTTCTACTACATTTAATAATCATCTTCGCAACATGAAAAAATGCAAAGCACAAAGTAGCAAACACTTGCTTTCTACTATTAATCTTCAAAGATGCAGTCCATGTTTAAGCCTGAAGAGAGAAAGCACCATCTTCAAATGTCTAGTCTTGTCTATGACAACTATAGATGACAAAAGAAAACCAGCAGATAGTCACATTGAAGAAGCTGGGAGGAGCAAACTTGATTAATTGACTTAATCAGCTGCCAATGTATTGTTGTAGCTCTATTGCAAACCGTCTCTACACATTTGCATGCGACACTTAAGTTACAAGCATTGTGAGACATGAAAGGCGGTTGTTGGTTTCAACAGGTTACCAGCCTATGAGGGGAACCCACCAATTTCAGCTGTGTTTTTGAACATGTGGTCACCTTCACAATTTTGTTCCATCCACCACCACCACACACAGGCCACACACACACACACACACACACACACACACACACACACACACACACACACACACACACACACACACACACACACACAACCATCACATGACAGCAGGACTGGATCATACATGACATTCTCTGGTGTGTGAATAACACAAACTAGCACAATGCATAAGTTACATATTGTGGAAAAGCCCACAACAAAAACAGAAAAACCCAAATAGCCAAAACGAAGCAGGGGCACACCCTGGACATAATTACAGCACATAACTCTCAGAGTCAGGAAACTACAGTGCCTTGTGAAATAACATTTGTCAGACATCCCCAATTAAGTGACGCTCCTAGGCACACATGCTTTTGGTGTGAACACACTATTCAACTTATCCCCAAAGTATCAGTAGATCCCAAAGGAGGGTGGGACGTTCCCTGCAAAATATCCATTACTAAACTTTTAATGATTGTTGTTTGAAAGCTTTCCAGATTGATAACAAAGCAGCTGTCAGGACTATTGCATCAATGAATGGTGTATTAAAGCACCTACACTATTATTATAAAGAACAGATACAACAAATAGCAACATCATCACTACTGATTACTGATAATCTGTTTTACATATTAAACGGGATCTCTGGGCTTCAAACTGTTTCTAGGACAAAACAATACCTCTGAAGAAAT
Source organism: Rachycentron canadum (assembly GCA_038496675.1). Classification (NCBI taxonomy): domain Eukaryota; kingdom Metazoa; phylum Chordata; class Actinopteri; order Carangiformes; family Rachycentridae; genus Rachycentron; species Rachycentron canadum. The sequence goes on from CM076649.1 coordinate 26,047,181, forward strand.
CATCTTAGACTCTGGGTCACTATAGTGGTCATTTATCAAGGTTTTCTAACATTTGATAAAGGCTTATATTGGCTGTTGTTGATCATCATGGCAAAATAAGACAAAACCTTCACACATGGACGCCTAAGGTCTAACATGCATCAACAGAGGGGGTGGGAGCAGCGTTTAATTAAGTGTATGGCAACTATCATTCAAAGATATTGATCAGTGAGAACCAGTAGTGTAGAAAAGGCAGCCACAGAAGTCCCAGTGCTTGGTCCCCCCCCCCCCCCCCAATCTGGGCCCCATACTGGATAATAACAGCGGGCTACGGAAGCCTCAGTGTGACCCTCTCCCCCGGCCAACACACACTCACTGAAGCCCCCAAGCCCGGACTCCAGCAATGAAACTAGGTAGCCCACAACACAGAAGCTTCGTGGCTGATCCAACGTATCAAATTCGTACAACAAGGAACTTTTTATTTTTTACCCCTTCATTTAAGACCGAGAAAACCGTTAACAAGCTAGCGTTAGCAGTTCCTATGGAGTTAAATCAAAGCTAATGCTAGCCTAGTTTAGCTAGTGCTGCCAACAGGAGAGGAAAAAACAAAACAAAACAAAACACTAGTTTCCAACTTCAACTTACATTTTTTTTTTTTTTTCAGAAACGTTTAGTAAAACAACTTACCGACTCTGAGAAAACGGAGGCAGACAGAATCAACACGAGGCAGAGGCTGAGCATGGTTGTCCTTTTAGGTTAGCGATAAAGTTATGTATTTTTAAAAAAAAACAATAATAATAATAAGTAAAGTCTTGATATAAAATCTGCGTTAGCTTCACAGAGATTTAAAACTGGACCGAGTCTTCGGGTCTACAGCTGTGTTCGCGGTCCCAGATATAGTCCAACAGAGCCGTTCAGGGGTTGTCCACCTTCAGCACCTTGGCCGTGTCTCGCGTGTCTTTCCTCGGCGGCGTCTCGTCCACTTCACCGGGCTTCGCAGGCGCCGCCGCTCTATATAGTTTCTAAACTCTCGGCCAATCAGCGCGGAGGGGCGTGGCGCTCCCCGCTACCTTCCACACAACATACGGTAAATCAACGTCACCGCGTGGCCACGCCCCCCCAGTGGCAATAACGAGGGGGAAGGTTTTTCAAAATAAAGTCGTCGATGATGTCAATTTTTCATCACGGTTCTTCAGTGTAGAGAAGTAATTTAATACATTTGCCCAGTGATTCCAATTCAGTCCAGCCTCGGGGTACTTGTACTTTACCCTAGTATTTCCATTTTCATTTTCCACTCCATCAAAAGTTTGGGCTATTTCTCAAACAAATCTCCAGTTACTATTTATTTATCACCGATTACCATCTATCTCAAAATTGATTGTTTCAGAAAATTTTGCAACCAATTGTCTGGATTGATTATATGATAACAAGCCGATAATGTGTATCAATAAAACACAGGGGGTTGTCTTAATTACAACAGTCTGTGAAGAGCCAACAATTTTATTTTATTTTATTATTATTTTTTTTTTTTTTACCAGAGAAGTAAAAAAAAAAAAATCAGGGGTTATTGTGAGAGTCCACAAACAATAGTCCTTAATGTGTAAAATAAAATATCAGACTTTATGCTGTAGTGACCACAAGGCTCCCACACACCAGTGGGAGACAATATGTTATGTATGAAAACTATGTAACGGAGTCCGGGGTGCGGTGATAATTCCCATTAGAAATATTTTGCATTGAGTAATGGTGATGTTTTTTTTTTTGTTTTTTTTCCCCTAAAAGGGAAGTTGTTGCTCGTGGGTTTTCGCTGCTTCATGGAAATTGCTGGAGTGACGACATCTTCCGGTAAAAACCTCCCTCCCTCTCCTCCCTTTCACTCCCCCCCCCCCCCCTCGGTCCTTCTCCACAGGCTTTTTGACTTTTCTCGTCCCCGCTCGAAAGCCGAGGTGATTCACCTCCACAGGGATTTCCTCTGGAAACAGGATCAATCCTTTTGTTTTCGACTCGTCCTCCAGTCCGTTTCACGACGTGATGCGTCATCGACGTCTTCACTTCCGCATCAGAAATAAACCTCTGTTAAACTTTCATTACTTTACTGCGAGTCTAATATACAATTTGTCCATTGTGTTGTCATTGAATTATTCCTAAGATAAGAATTTTAAAATACTTTATTTATGTTTTATTGTAATTAATTAATATTTAAAAAAAACATAAAATACAAAAACATGAATAAAAACATTTTTTCCATTTTTTTTTCTGAAATAACTACTTTTACTTACACTTTTTTGTAATTTATAAGTAATTAATATTTATAATATAAATATAAAAATAAACACAAAATTACAACCCACGACACATGAAAATCACTTGTCATAGCTCATTTCTACACTCACGTTTGTTTCTCTGCCTGCCACCTCATCCTGCCCTGCAGTAACCCCGTCTTCCTGTCCCGTCCACCAATCACCTGTTCACCGTTCCCCAATCAGCACTGAGTGTTGTCACTGGACAACTTTCACCTATTTCCTGCCTGATTATTTGTTGTGCTTCCCATCTTTTCCTCTCCTTCATCCATCTTTTTGACCTCTTGGTTCATCTGCTTGCATGTTACTGACCGCTGTCCACACTCTGACGTCACCTCCTGCTTTCACTTGTCTGCTTCTACCTGCTGGGGCTTAATAAAGATAAGCTGTTTTGGACTTTTACCGGCGTCTCTGAACTTGGTGTCTCTGAACCATGCAGCCCAGTCCTTCTAAACCTGAGTCGTGTGTGCACAAAGGAACGACATGGTGCATGTCAGCTTTCCACTGACACAGATCTACGGTATCTGTTTTAATTAAGCTGCCACTGACACATAATGTGGGGAATTTCTGCTCTCTCAGACGTTTGTGTTGTCGCTGTTCCATTAAACATCAGTGGATGAAGTAACACAAAGATAAGACAATGTAGAGAAGAAGATAAGAACAGGTACAACACGCACACTCATCCAGTTACAATATGACTTTGTCTTGGGTTTTACGTGTGTGTGTGCGTGTGTGTGTTTGGGCGGCTCATGTGTAAATGCCTCTTTGTGTTTGTTTTACAAATTGTTATTACCAGCAGCTTTATAGAGCAGTACTATACTGGTTACAGACATGAAAGGACAGTGTCACCATTGATGTGTGTACATATGTGCGTGTCTCTTGGCTAGTTACACAGTTAGACTCACCGCACCTTGCACACAGCTAAAGATAGACAGGGTCTTTCCATAAAGGAATTGTTATAGGCGGATTATTTGTGCCTTCAAGAGGAAGTTGCAGCTTCCATTTTTCTCTCACCTGGTTGGTCACACCTGTTCTGAATGAGGACTTTCCCAAGTCACGCTGTTTTTATTAAGGCAAATTTTACCGCAGGATGGACAATTGTTTCCCTTTGACATTAACGTCTTGGCTGCAGCATGATTTACGACCAGGTGTATTACCCTGGACGCATCTTAAAATGACAAAAATCTTATCATGGTGCTCTGATATTGTGGGAGGAACAGAAAGTATTCATATAATTCATGACATATTTATAATGTCTACACTAAAGTATGTCAGGCTATGGGGTGTGTTGGGCAACCAGATCTTCTTTCAGAGAGAGAGAGAGAGAGAGAGAGAGACCTTTTTACTTCACTTTATTGTTTTTTAAGATGCAGATATCTAATTTAGACGAACTTCATGAGTTGGTTTAAAACGCAGTCTTCGGGGGATTTTTAAATGTGCTTAGTTGGCTTGTTTTAAAACAACAGCCCTGTAAATGATTTTGTTAGATATGGCCCGTTTCCTACGGGTTAAACTTCTTCCTCGCTGCCTTGGCCAGAGCTCATGGCAGCCGTCGTGTCTTTCCAACAAGAAGTCGTCAGGAGCTGGCAGTTTGTTTTCACTCTGCACTCAGACCAGATTGACAGCTGGATAAACAAGATAATGCAGGTAAATTCCCTTTTAAAACAGAGGAGGGAAAAACCAGGAACCCGTGTGTGTGTGTGTGTGTGTGTGTGTGTGTGATTTAGAGAGAGAGGTATTTGGATTTCCAGAGGTGTCAGGTAAAATCCCAGCTGAGGTAATAATGAAGTTTGGTGTGTGGATAGATGTTGGCAAATGAAAATAAAGAACAAACATATTTTCTCTTAACACTTTAGTAAATCAAATATATTACAATTTATTGACAATAAGACAATTTATTTAAAACTATCCATCTGCATATCGATAAAAGTGAAAGATGGTAGTTTTCTTATTTATTTGTTTCTCATTTAATTAGTCGCACGTACAATACTGTCCAACTTCCAACTGGACGTAGACTCTGGGTCTGTGAAGTGAAGCCAATGCTGAAGAGCTTTAAACCTTCATTCTCTCTAATGACCATCAGGGGGCGACTCCACTGGTTGTTAAAGAAGTCAGATTGTATTGAAGTCTATGGGAAAATGTCTCTACTTCTCCCTTGATTTATTAGCTCAGAAAACGTTTTCCTTGTGAGTTTATGGTCTCAGTCTCCAGTTTCAAGTTCTTTTTTTAAACGATGGTCCATTTTAGAGGAAATAGACCATGACGCAGGGGATGGATTAAGGGGCGTGGCTACAGTATGATTGACCACCTTTCCTCCAAATGTGGTTTCTTCTTGTTTCAAAAAGCCAATATGGCTGACAGCCAAATTACAAACTAGAGGCTTCAAAACAGCAGCTCATAAACCAATGGGTGACATCGAGGTGGGTTGCCACTTGTATGAGTGTGAATGGTCATTTTTACTTTTCATTTGTTGCATTTGTTTGGTCATGTACCAAATAAGCATATTCCCTCACATATTGAGAATATGAGTCACAGGCTGGGACATCTCCATTTCACCACAACGCCTTATTATAGTCTGTATTTCATTTTAATTTTCAATTAATTGCATTTAATTTCAATTCATTGTTCAGCCCTAACTGGTAGCAACAACAACCACAAGCTTCGACCTGTTGTACTGGAACTTCATCTCAAATGCGACGTCATTCCCTGCTCTGACATCTGACTTCCCAGGCACAGAACACAATCCCGACATGGGCGCATAATCCTTTATGGGCACTTGTAGGCTGTGGGATAACTGGGTGGCTTATGGAGTGTATGTTCTTAACATTTAAAGTTAAACGTCCCCGTTGTGGGTCCAACAAAAAAAAAATGGACCCCATAGCCCCATTTGATTCAGGTTAATATCACAGGGGAGGTGGGGAGAGAAATCTTCACTGCGCACCTCTGTAATTTAACTCATTGTTCCACATGACATTTAAACCATTGAGAGATTAAAGGAGATTCTGTAATAGACATGGACATTCAGCAGGGATGACGACAAAAGAGGAAGATAAAAGCCAAAAGGGGAAGTAAGAGGTGAATTTGACTCTAAGTATAGAAAAAGAAAAATCCACCAGTAACCTAGTAAAGTTGTCTGGGGCTGGTAAACGCTAATTTGACAGACTTCTAATGGGTAATAAATTAAAACAAATATTGGCTATAAAAACAGGGCTAAAGGAAGAACAGCAATACTCACCTGTAGCTAACAGCCCATCTAATGAGCTTTTACAAGGCTTTAATTTTCATTTATTTATCATTACATTGGTCCCTAATAGGACCTGTGTGTAGGCTATGGTATTTTTCCATCTGCCAAATTAGTTAAAACATGGTTGATTTACTCCATTTCACAATGATTTACAATTGGATCCCACGACAAAAGGCTAGGGGGGACATTTTCTTAACAATATGGACAATAATGCAGGAAAAGTAGCAACAAGCTTTGTCTTTTGCTTTAGTTTTTATTGTGCTGTTTTGTTCTTTGTATATTGCGCATCTCTAGAAAGTAGCAACCATGGAGGAGCAGCTAAGGGGGAAAACTCAAAGACTAGAAATGTAAGTATCACTCAAACCTGAAAGGGGAAGCGGGTAAAAGAAATGCAATGACCAAATGAAAGTGTGTGGGTTTTTTGAATGTGTGCTTGTGCTGTTATATCCATCACATCTCCAATGACCGTTCGAAAAGGTCTTGTGACATCACCAACTGTAAAAAAAAAAAACAAAACAAATCTAGCAATGAGACAAAGGGGAAGTACCAAAGGTCACATGCAAAAAAATAAATTAAACAAATACAAAGTCACACTCACGAATGAAGATACACGTATGAAAACTGGAACTGAGAAGTTTTGGTGGTGGGTACTTTGTCACATGAACTGAATCATAAGGGCTAGTAACAAGTCGATGGCCGTATGAACGATAAGGGACAGTTTTATCAGACCTCTGAATCACAGAGGGATTTTGAAACTGGTCTGAGGTGAGTCTGACCAAGCCTGTGGTTCCTGAAATGAACTAAGAGACCAATGTTAATCATCAAAAAAAAAAAAGACAAGACTATGAGTCTACATCCATGGGAACAGCCGTGCTTAGGCCACATGGTGACACACACAATGACAATGCTGATGTTTACCAGATACAAGCTGTGTCCCAATTCAGGGGCTGCATCCTTCGAAGGTCACGCTCTACTACCTGCCGCAAACCGCCGGGCCGAACAGAAATGACACGGTCTGGTCTATGAAAGATTCTCGTTTTGCGCCACCTAGCAACATTGACAACATGTTTTGAGGCCTTTGGCTTTGACAGTTGCACCGTTAGCTGTTCAACTGAGCTGAAACACAATACTTACATTTAAAAGAGGAATCATCAGGCTCTTTGTCTGTGTTGTTTTCTTTCCTTACTGGAGCGCAGTGACTCCTGGGGTAGGTTGGGCCACAAAGGATCCACCCGATCATATTGCCTAGGAAAAATAAAGACATATTTCTTTGTCCCATTTGAAAGAGCCACCAAAATGTGACAGTCTAGCTGCGCTGCTGGACGGGGCCCCTGAATTGACCTCCACCACATTCCTCATCTATAGCATGATGTTAGCATGCTAACATTGCTAAACTAGGCTAAACCTAAAATTCAGAGGCTGATAATAAAAATTGATGAAGATGCTTGGTGAAATGAAAATGAACACTCTGGATCCATGTTCAAAGTTCACGACTGTGACATTGGAGACCAGGTTCAAGTCCAGAGCCTAGTCTGTTGTTTAGGCAACAAAATGTGGTAAAGTTCACTATGACCTTGGAGTGAAACAATGTTTTACTAAAAAAATGTCTCTTCTGTTGCAGTTTAGCTGCTTTGAAACACAATTTGTCAGGACACATGGTCGGTCGTAGGTATTTAGTCATGATTTTGGTTACTGCGAGTCATAGTCCGGAAAACATGAACGTCATTGTGCCAGTCCATCCAGATATTGAGTTATATTAATGGATTTGTGAAAACCTTGACCTGCTGCAGAAAAATTAAAAGTATCAGTGAAGTCATTGTGGCTTAACGTCAGGGGGCACAATTATCTATACAAATCCGATAATTGAGATATTCCTGCCTGACACCACAGAGGAAAAGTGATTTTAACAAGCAGCCTCCGACCAGGAGACCAAAGATTTGTTAATTATCCTCTGAGGTTGAGTCAGGATGGAGGCGTCTGTTACTATTGTACATCATATCATATCATATCATATCAGACATCTGACTCACAAAACTGAAACCGCTCATCATTTCACTACGTATCGTGATTTTGAAAATCTTGATCTCCAGCTGTTTAATCCCGTGACACATCTGTTTACAGTACGCTGAGTGTTCAGTCGTGATCTTGCAGCGGGAAGTTTTTTGATAATACTTTAGCGCCCTCTGTTGATCACACATGGACACAAGCAGTGTCCACTACTGAGCTCGGTTTGCTGTTGCATGTCAGTCTATTATTGATTTAAATGTCAACAATATTTAATTTTAGTTTATCGCCTGTAGCATAATTGATATAATACTGTCATATAACTTATTTATATATGAATATAATGATATTTCCATTATTGTTGACTTCATGCTTGATTATATTCTTTGTGGAGTGATTGTGGGCTTTTTTGGGGGCGCAATTTTTGTCTTTATTGGACAGCCGTGGACACAGATGAGGACCTGATCCTCTAAGCCAGTGTTTCTGTAACCCGTGCTTTTTGTAAATAAATAAACTGCAACATCACAACTGTATTAATTCATGAATTATTTAAGGTTTACACAATCTCAGAAAATTAGGAGCACTCTGGGTTTTAAACCTACTGTATATACTGCATTAACTCCGCAGTTGCATCTCTTTTTATTTTATTTTCTATTATTTTAGTATTTTAGCTAATAAACCACTGTGTATAACTGTATGTAACTGTTTGACGTATTTTGTTCTGATCTCTCTCTGTACCTGTTCGTGTGGACTGAAACAGGAGACCTCAGGAGGTCAGAACTCGTCTGGACACCCAGACTCATCGAACGACACCATCGCTGCCTGTAGATGGCGCCATTCTCCTACAGTCACTGCTGCAGGTTATCTGACACAGCAAATACTTGTTAACTGAGCCACGGAGGTGGAGAGAAAACATATTTTATTTCCTCTCCCACACTATAAATCACTATAAATCCTGCAGAAGCAAAGTTATCTGTAACTTTTAAAAAAAAATTAAAATTGACAATTATTTTAAAATTGGTTAAGTAAGAAGAAGATAAACAACAATGAGTTTCAATACACAGATAATGGGGGAAAGGTTATCCATCATCATCATCATCATCATCATCATCATCATGGTAGCGGCAGCCCATCTTCTATCATCACCCGTTACCTGCAGACAGGCGGCAGTAATGAGAGGTGTGGATTTTGGGGGTGGTCACCTGTGTGTGATGGCTCTGTTGTTGAGGTGTAAGAGGTCAGAGGTCAAGAGGCTAATGATTTTGGTGGTGATATGTCAGAAGCAGTGGTGTGATGGTCAGAGGTGGAGTGAACCTGAGGTTGAAACATGGCTGATGGTGCATCAGTGTTGGGTTTTGCAGCCGCTGTAGTTTCAGTGACTGTTCTTCTATCTATCTAAGATTTTGTTCCCTACTCTGAAGGGTGTTACACCTGCCCTAGGGGGTAACCTTAGCATAACATAAAAAGTGTCTGCCCTATTCCCCGCTCCCAAGAATGTCCAGCACCAACAACAATTTTCAGTGAAATCTGGTTTCATTTGCAGGTATGGTGTCGGGGACGTGCGCTGCCAAAATGACAAACAAAACAATCTTGGTTTTAACCTCACTGGCTCACCTGAAAGAAAAAACGAGAATAAAAAAAAAAGAAACATGAGAAAAAATAACAACAGCTTCACCGGAGCAAAGGAAGAGGCCAAGAAGAAGCCGCCATCGGTAGAAGCTCTTTTAAAGTAGCCGCTACCAACGGGCTCCGTTCACCACCTAACAAATCAGACAGGGAGGGAAAACAACACAAGTCTTTTTCATCAAATATTTGCAGGTCACAAATTAGAGTTGAATTGTGTTGAAGAAGCTGTGTTCAGGAATTTGTACCTCGTTTGGCCTGGTAGGCAAACTGCTGACGGAGGGCCTGGCTGTGGTCTGGTATCCTGGATGGTTTTTCAGAACCAGGTTCTTCATTTGTTTGGGCCCTTTATGAACTGTTCATCCACAACGACACAAAAGCTGAGTTTCACTGTTCATTATAAACAGCAGCCTCCGAAACGAACTCGCCTGAAGCTGCATTTAGTGGCTGTTTTAAAGTTTTTCTTGTTGTCCACCCATCAGTTAGGAATCTCATTAATGCCATTCATTTAGTTTTGATCATTCAAGGTCACAATGACCTGTGACTGGAATTTACCTGCAATTTAGCTGGAATTTAGCAACCACAAGGTGGTAAATCTCTTCTCCTGCATTAACGTCATCATCGCTGTAAGTCAGCATAGAGGTGGTAACAGTAGTTGCTGTACTAATTAAAGTTGCTGAAAATTGTTTGCACTGATTAAAAGAAGTAATACTTGTACTTGTGGTAGTAGATGTAAATATAAATTTGAGTTGCCACAGTGATATTAACTGCAACACCACCCAGAATGAAACTTCTGGCCCAGTATACATGGGTTTTCCCACATCCGGGTCGATTCTGGCTGTTATCCTTCCGGTGTTGACTGACAGACAGAAGATTTTCTGTGTGCGCGCCACAGTCGGTTTCAAATGTGGAAGAAGCATCTGATGATCATGTTGTATATGGGCCAGACTTGGGCCATGGAAAACCAGGGAGTATACTGGGCCAGAGGAAACACAAGCATGTGGCCCAAGAATAGGCCAGATGCATTTTGCTATCTGAGAAAGAGCTGTATCACAAGTATGAGATGAAGTAGTAGTGGTATTGACATAGCAGTAGGGAGTAGGAGAGGCGGTTGCACTAACAGCTACAGTCTCGCACTTTATACCTAAATTTAGCTGTAAAACTTCAGCAACAATCAATTACTAATTTTCCAAAGGCAGAAATTAACTCTTAATTAATAGTTCAGCAATTAATCTCGTCTTTCTTTTAAACTGCTGAGAGTCATTAAGTATCTCTATGTGCAACAACAGATCTGCAGTCTGTCGCCCTCGGACCCTGAGTGTGACCACATGCAGCCAGTCCTGCGTAACTCAACCCCCGAAGTTTGCCAGAACAGATCCATCATCATTTACGTCCTGCTGAGCGCTGTTTGTCTCAGCAGCTTGCCGCCTGCTAAAGGTCAGAGCATAAGAGACTGTTTAGTGGCTCTGAGCTGCGTATGAAAGGCCAGCGTTCACAGCCTCGGCGGCAGCGGAGCGAGAGGCTGAGAGGAAATGAGCGTGAAATGAATGTCACATTGAAATCAAAGGCAGGGAAGATAAATGAGAGAGGTGGTTGGAAATCACCTGGACCGGGGGCGAGGGAGACACAGGGAGAGCGGTGGGCGGATGGATGGATGGAGGGAGGAGTAATTATTAGTGATTGAGCAGCTTCCCCCTCATGTGTTTCATTAGGAGTGGGCTGTTCACACACAATCTCTTCTCTGTTGGGCCAAGCAACTCCGGTTTATTTGACCATCTGAAATCTTAACAGTTAATACCTGTATATTTCCAGCATAATATTGTCTCTGGCAGAGTTTGCCAGAAAACGTATCCCCGTGAAAATAAACGGCTGCGTTCGCATGCCAGGTAATACAAGGACCATGTGCTGAAAAAGGAGGGGGTGGCAAAGGAGGGGGGAGGTCAGACAGGTGAGGTGAACAGAAGCTGTTGGTGAGAGAGGTGAAATATGGGGTGAAAGGTAAGGACTTCAACGCTCTAACATTGCCTTAATACTGGACTATCTGTGAGGACAACTACAGTTATTGAGCAAAACCAATGTCACTGGTGCTGAACTCACTCTGCTTTGGAGCAAGAACACAAAACAAGGCCAAGACTGGTATCAGGTCCAAAGTAAATGTTGGAGTGACGCTACGTCCACACTAATCCAAAAACACTCTGGTTTAGCTCTGTATCAGAAGTAATATCGCTCCATACCTCAAAAGGCGTCACACGAACATTAATGTACCCGGGGAATATCTGCGCCGGTGTCAACAGGCAGCAGATTGTCCGCTCCGCAGTCGGTTAGTGACATCTTCAGGCATTTTTATGCTTTTATTGGAATAGACGGAGTGAAAGAGAGTCAGGGGGGAGAGAAAGAAACGACGACATGCAGCGTGAGACCTCAGGTCGGATTTGAACCCAGGCCACTGTGGTCAGGACTAGGCCTTAATGGTACTCAATGAGTCAGCTGGGCGCCCAAACATACTATGAATGAGGAACAGGCACGGTGGCTGTAGCATTACAATGTAAGGTTTAAGCAACAGCAGCAAAAGTGATGCATTTCAAAATGATAATATAGCGTATTATTATGGACAAAGTCAAGTTTTTAAGATTAGCACACACATTTAGACCTTTAATCCCTCTCTGGAGAAGCTGAGGAAGCTTCAGGGGAACAGTGAGGCCAGTCTTAGACACTGGTTGGCTGCTGGACCGTTGCAGTTTCCTCATTGGCTGCTACTCTTTTGTCAGAGGCTTTTTACAGCCAGTGTTGCCAACTCATTCCCCTCTTTCACAAGATTTAGTGACTTTCCAGACCCACTTGGCCAATTTTTGTTCCAAACGAACGACCAGCAACAGCGGTCAGGTGAACATCTGGAGAGAGTAACTGGTCAGTGCTGCCAAACGTGTCTCTGTGGCGCAATCGGTCAGCGCGTTCGGCTGTTAACCGAGAGGTTGGTGGTTCGAGCCCACCCAGGGACGTTTTACACTTAAACTGACAAGAATGGATAATCTAATTAATGCTTGCAGAAACACCATATGGGTAAACTGAGCCCTGAGCAGCAGGCTGCTGGCTGGACTCCTGACAAAATGGACCTTTTACTGCCCATCAATCCCCCACTGTGTACCTGTGCAGTAAAGGTGTGAATGGCTTATTATGTAACTTATTGTAAGTATAACAACTACTCCTGAACTCCTCTGGTAATTGGTCATTGCTCAGAAAGAGCCCAACACATATTCTGTCAACGTTTGCAATTGAACAGATGGACCCACAGTGCAGACACGAAACACCCAGTGCTTGGTTAAAGTGTTTATTGCAAATAAACGTCCTGTTCCACCACGTTAGACTGGTTGGAGCAGGCTGCAGACTATCGAAGTTGGGCATCTTGCTTGGGAATGAGCTGTTAGAAAAGAGTAGGTTGGATAATTCGAGATCCACAGTACAACAAAGAAGACCAGACTGGACGTGGTAGGAACAGAGGAGGGTGGTGTGGCAGAGAAAAACAGGTATGTCCAAAAAAAAGACAAGGTCATCAAGAGCGTGTGTGTGTGTGTTGTGCTGATTCTGAATATGTGGAGACTTGGTGACATTTTTAAAAAGTTTAGAAGGAAAAAGACAAAAGTATGAGGAACAGAAAAGCCTTAATGTGAGTCTAAAAGGTTTAACTGACAAGCTCAGCGTTCACTGCTCAAGCAGAAACTTAAGCGTGTGCTTCATGGGAGAAATCACCTCCACACTCCGTCAGGTTTGCCCTCACTTATCCTCTGTGAAAACACAGAAACACCTGCACACACGCTGCGATTTTTCATCATCATGTTACCGAGCTCTGCTGCCTGCAGTCGTTTCCACATCCACACGTTTCCACCGTGCGTCAAAGGAAAGGGCGGCTGTGGAAGGTGATAGGCTACAATCATCACCAGCAGCACCATCATCATCATCATCATAAAACACGCACACACATACTGGGGCAATGTTTACACACACAGTTTATCAGGAGCCAGAGTGGGTTTTTCTTTTCCCCTGGGCTGGCAGCTTCAGGGAGGAGCAGAGGTAAAAGTCAACATTTCCAGGGTGATGGTAAATGACGGAGCTGCAGCCGCTCAAACCACAGGCACGTTAAGCAAACACCTGTGGCTCAGGTGGAAAAGCAAGGCCTCTCTGGCCAAGAGAAGGAGCTCTTTCTCTCAGGATCAACCCTCTCAGCATATGGCCACTTGACACGACTGGAGCTTAAGGGCGAGAGCCGTAATTTTATTACAGCTTTTAAGGAACGCCATCGGCCTTCAGATGTCCAAACCAAATTATATTTAATGATTATTTTGGATTTTATCTTCATGTATATTTATAATTAATTATATAAAAATGTAATTATATTTTTGCAAAATCACCACAGGGTGTCTCTTTGAACGAATTCCTGCAAAGCATTGTTGTTGTACTTTTGCTCCATCTCAAAGAAAATATCTCATAAAACATCAGTAAAGAAATCAGTTTATGTACCAAGACTTGTACATAAGGTTGAACCCCGCCCTCACCCATAGTCAGTGGGAATTGGCCCCTGCACCCCCTTGTCCATGCAAGCAGTATGGATAATGGTTGGATGGATGAAACTCGTAACACAAAGGTGCAGCCTTAAACATGGCCACAGTCCTTTGTGAATATCTCAAACAAAGCTACAGTCCACATCAAAGGGTAAAGGTTAATGACATGTTGAGGGGTGAGGGGGACGTGAATGTCTGAACCAGGTGTCTTAGGTGGTGGCTAAACTGACAGGAGCTGCCACCACCAACGAGGCCAACAGTGAGCTGTGAAGGTGATGACGTGGATCCCACAGATCGACAGATAAATAACATTGGAGCAGTGTCAGTGTCAGAGGAATGACTTCGGTGACCCCTGACCTTTTATGTAGTTCCACTCTCAGGAGAGCGTCCTTTGCTACAGAGGTTTTTTGTCTTAAATCCAGCCTTGATGGCACAAACTAGTGAAATCGGTGTTGTCAGACTTTTTATCATCAACCTTATTTCATTTAATTCATAAAACCCTCGCTGTGTCCCACATAATGCTTGTTTTTTTAACAAGTTTTTAAGTATAAATCATTGTGTTAACTGTGTTAAATTAGTACATAAATGTCAGTTTTGTTGTATTTGTTTATATATGTATTTTTTATATTAAAGGTCCCATGTTGTATAAAGATAGATGTCCATGTGTCCTTTGATTATAATAGATTATAGCAATTACAGCTGGTCTAGGTTCGATATTAATACTATGAAAGTATCAAAGGTCACAACCTGTTTTCAGAAACTGGGCCATAAAACCAGCTGTCAGGACTTCTGGAACTTTGTGATGTCACAACGAAACACCGTGCCACAAATCCAGCCCACCTGTACCCACCATCCAACCATGCAGGATTTGGTTTTTCTGAGTGTTTTACCTGAAATCTGCTGTATTTTTATTGGACAATCATAAAACAGTCAGCCAATCAGAAGAGAGGAGATCCTCTCTTCTGATTGGCTGACTGACCTGTAGTTACCAGAGCTCCTGAGAGAGGAGATGTAAAACTACAATGAGATGGTTTTTGGTTCTTTTTGGTGAAATATGGGACCTTTAATTTCTATTGGTGGATCTCTGGGGATATTATATCTTTATATGGGCTGCTCAAATTTCTGTGAGGTCACTTTATTACACTATTATGTGCTGGTGGGTAAACACATCATAATGGTTGGTTTGGTGTCATATAAATGTCCAGACACAGAAATAAAAACATTTATTCATTCATGGTTAAGAAGAAACAACAGTTTGATCAATAAGCGCTTGTTGTCCCTGATATTGTTCATATTGCCGCTGAATTTCATTAAACACACTTTTTTTTTTTTTGCTCTTTTACACTTGTTTACATTGCATGTGCTTGGAAAAGCCCAGAACTTGATTCACTAAAATTTGTTAATAAAAATCCTTCGCTTTGGCAAAGTCAACGAGCCAAATAAACTCAACATCAGCCGCAGACATGTTCCAGGACACAAGTCAGTCAAAAATGTACATACAATAACTAACATATTCCTTCATAACAGCAAAATACATTGACGTAAATGCGGTTGGTCTGATTGTACGTCTTTGTTTCTCCGCTCTGTGTTTTAACCCTCACCCCTTTTTTTCCAGCGCCGCCTGAGAGAAGTCGCCCTGTTCCACCGCGCTCCCTGTGAGGGTCACCACGAAAGGTTTACAGTTCACCCACCGTGTCCAAACTTGTCACAGTTTCCATGTTTGAGCCACAGTCTCACCACGTTACTGCTCTCTCTTTCTCTCTGGGTCTCTCCGCTGTGTGAGCGGAGCCTTGAGGCCTGAGCTGCAGTCGTTCGCCAGCGCCTCACCACCTCCTCGCCACCTCCTCCACCTCCGGGGAGAGTTTTCAGCGAGCAATGAAGAAACTAATAAACAGACTCTTGCAGTGATCCATGTCACATTGTTTGGCCCACCTGCAACCTGTAAACTCCTCACCAAGGACTGGATGTTCTCAATTTGTTCCATGAGGAGGCCCTGGCTTATATTAGCCTAAAGGGGGCACTGGAAGAGCATCTGGTCGGAGCGGCATTCAGTTTCAAGTCAATTAGAGAGCTCCAGAAACCACAAGACGGGGAGCAGAGCCTCTGTCAGAGAGCAGGGCAGATCAGGGCACAATGAAGGATTAAGTGCTGGAGTGAAAAGCAAAATGAGTCTCGATGTAGTCATTTCCAAGAAGTTGGGGCACTTGGTTCATTTTAAATAAATGAAAAGAAAAATTGATAACAACAGAAATAAACAGTTCAAGAAGAACTGTGAAGTATGAATATAACTGAAAGCACACAACAACACAGGACAGCGGTGATGGAAAACATATTTAGATCCTTTTCTCAATTAAAAGTGGCAGTACAACAATGTAGAAATACTCTTACAAGTAAAAGTACTGCAGTTAAAATCCTACAGAAGTATTATCAGCACAATGTAGCTAAGGTATCAAAAGTCCGGTACATCTACTGTTGTGTCAAATGATTTCGACTAAATCTGATTTAAATACTTAATATAAAGTTAGGGAGTTTAGTTCGGTGCTTCCCAACCTTGGGGTCGGGCCCCACCAAAGGGCCATCAGGTCTCTCTGAGGGGTTGTGAGATGATTCATCGGAGAGGATGTTTTGGAATTTTATCTAAATCTGGAAAAATATTGGAATTTAGTTTTTCTTTGCGCATCGAACAGTTGAAGTGAAACTTGAAGTGAGGCGTTTAGAGGGTAAATCTCCCTGTGGTTGAGCTGCTAACAACTCGCAGAAAGCGCGAACCGTGTGCTGCGTTTTATCAGTGTTTCAGTTTTTAATTTACGTAAAGTCTTAATCTGCAAAGAAACTATAGCTGTCACGTGTACACACGTGTGATTTCCATTAAATCAAATCGAAAATGAAGAATAATCTTAGGCTGTGTCGTTCACTGGTTTGGTGAAGTGTGTTTGTGTAAGGCTCACACACACTTCACACACTTCACCTTCTGTCGTAGAAAGAAGCTAACTAGCTGAAGACGCTAAATCAGAGGCATGCATCAAAAAAAAAAAAAAAAAAAATCCAATTTGATGAACTAACATTTTGTTTATTAAGTTAATTGATTCATGATGGATGAGAAAACAACAATAAACTCCAGGTAGTAAAACTAAACCTGTGGCCCATATGGGCTCACCTCCACATCTGGGCAGATTCTGGCTGGTTACCTGGAAACTTGTGTTTGTGCCAGAATTGGTCCAGATGTGGACGTAACACCTGACGATAATTATGTATATGGGCCAGATTTGGGCCGTGACACCCAGCGAACACCGAGCCAGAAGAAAACCAAAGAAAACAAGCGTGTGGCCCAAGTCTAGGCCGAATTTATTTTGCTGTCTAAAAGGTAGCTAGCTAGCTTAGCATATCTCAGCAGCTGCCACCTCATTTTGTGACTCCAGTGAATTTCATGGAATTTGTTGTTTCAGCATTTAAATGTATTCAATTGTCAGTGAATATCTTATATTGATGTCCACAAAGATATTAACAGACAGAACCAGAGTGAAAAACACTTGATTCCTGAAAACAATGGATTGTAATTGTGGGTTTAAATATTCGGCCAAGAAAGAAAGAATGAAATGAAAGTTTAACCTCTTATCTACTTTACACTTTACTGTTTGTAAACCTTTGGTTCTTTTCCCCAGCTTCACTGCTGTCTGTCTTTAATGGGCACTAAAATATACAATATTTCAAGTATATTTACTAGAGTAAATATATTTGGTTACTTTGCACCACTGCAAGAAAATTGCTGGTGATGAGTTTATCTTTAATAATCCAACAAGTAAAAATTCAAAATAAATTCCACGTTCCTCCTGTTTTGAGGAAAGAAAAGCATTAAGATCAGTTTATTTATAATATGCAGATAAACAAAGTCTGTGAGGGATTCAAACCTTTTCCTGCAGTTTATTGTTTATGGGATGACTTGAACCACCTGGTGACACACACACACTCACGCGCTGCCACCCTGACGTACCGACCCCATCTTTCCCTTGTTTGATCAAAGCTACGTTTAACCATGTGACAATTTACATTTACACAAACACACACGCATGCATGTGTACGCACACGCAGTCCTAACTCGGAGCAGATGAATGGGGCTGGAGTCAGAGCAGGGAAAACTGAGGTGAAGCAACCAGGGACGATTATTCAGGTCCTAAAGGGACATTTCACCAAAACAAGCTGTAAACGAGCTGTAAACAAGGAAACCTTTTCGGGAGGTTTTTATTCTCTCCGTCGCCGCTCCAAAGCTTTCTGGGGGCAGATTCAGACAGGAAACACGTGAAAAGCTTTATTCGTTTTGGACAAACTGAGATGTTGACCTGACGATGACAGTACATGAAAAGGCGCTAATATTCATCATCTGGGACCCATGGAAGTCTGAACCAAATTTCATGGGAATCCAACCAGTAGTTGTCGGGATGTTTCACTAAAAACCACAAATGTCGACCCTGTGGTGGCACCGGATCACCAGAGACATTAACATTCCTTGTCTGGGAACCAGTATCAGGGCAAAAATCTAACTGTGTCTCCATGTGGTGAAAGAGTAAAACACAGGAGGGGTGTGAACACTTTTTATAGACACTGTATATGTGAAGGCAGCTCCTGTATCCAAGGAATAGTGAGGGTGTGTGTATGTGTGTGTGTGTGTGTGTGTCCGAGGGTAAAGTTAAGGACACTGACTGATAAACAGATACACCGGATGCAGACGTGTACGCTCCAACAACCAGGTTCAGCTTAGAAAATGTCAAGCAAAGCAGATTGTGAGACCAGCTGTCTCCAAAAAAAAGAGAAGAGGTTTGGAGGAAATGTGGTTTTCCTTATTCTGCCCTGGCTCGTGTGGCATGCAGGAGCCAGGGAACATTACCTTTTGGTTGCTTTTACACAGGAGCACGAGTTCAGAAACATTTCTGACAGATAGCTTGTTGACATTTTTTGGAGTTAGAGACATGCAACAAAAAATCCCGCGCCAGAGTCAAACCCAGGACATCAAGAACACATGATGCCTGATCCAGCCAACTGACAAACAACCATCTCTTAACACGTGCATCTGCTTTGGAGGCAAAGACGGTCTCTGACTTTAACCTTAATGGGACAAACATTTTATGTCAACAACACATTTAGAAAAATTTAGCCTGACACAGTTGTCAACAATCTGTCATAAGTCATAACTGTCAGCTTCATATTATAAGAATCTTGTGTTTTTAGGAGTCAGTGAGTATCAAACACACTGGGCAGTGCTGTTCACATGCTTGTTTTCTTCTGGCTTTGAGCTCCCACGGCTCAAACCTGGCCCATAAACTGCTGGATTATAAGATGCTACTTTCACATCTGGACCAATTCTGGCACACACACAGAAAACCGTCTGGCTGTCAGCCAGAACCTGCCCAGATGTGGCAGTGTACGGGCCAGACTCAGGCCGAGGATCCAAGTCAAGTTTCATTTTTCTGTCTGGGAATCAGAGTCGGCTGTGCTCCGGTCCAGAGGGTGGTGGTGCTCCACCTGAAGCTAAAACGCCAGAGGAAGAAACACGAGTTTAACAGTTCAACTCAGGTGTCACAACATTTGAAGCCTCCGGTTTGTCATTCTCGGTTTTTAGAAACCAGTAGAAACCATATTTGGAGGAGAAGGTGGAGCTGAGGAGGAGTGAGGGGTGGAGCTGACCTGCTCTGTACTCTATCCTGATTGGGTGGTACAGTCTGTCAATCACACAGTAGCCACGCCCCCTAATTCATCCCCTGCTTTATGGTCTGTTTTCCTCTAAATGGACCATCATTTAAAAAATGAACATCATGTTGTATTGAAGACTTGAAACGAGAGATTGAGACCATAAACTCATTAGGAAAACGTTGACTGAGCTAATAAATCAAATGAGTCGCCCCCTGATGGTCATTAGAGAGAATGCAGGTTTAAGGCTCTTCAGCATTGCTTAACTTTTCAGACCCAGAGTGTACGTCAACTTTTATAAAGAGTCTCTGGTTCAATTACAATAATAACAGTTTAGCTAATGTTAGCTAGCTAATAGCTCTCTTTAAATCAATTCAAACACAAGATGAATCTTATGTATGAACGACAAGTGAGACAACAGCTTCCTTCATCCTATACAGATAAACTCGACAGCAGCTCGGCTCCACAAACACACGCACCCACAAACTTCTGAAATTGTGTAATCGATGCCTTGTCGATGATTAGCCTATTACCAGCAACAGCATATGGATGGTTACTGTTTTCATCACGCACGTATGTGTGTGGTAAAATGTTGGAGACCAGAACTGTAGCACAAAGGACCACGGGGGGGGGTTGTGAGGTGGAGGTGTGTGGACAGATTTTGTCACCATGGTAGCATCACAAGATGGAATCACAAAGCTTAACTGGGGTCCATCCATCCATCCATCCATCCATCCATCCATCCATCCATCCAGAGCCAGGTCGCAGTGGCTGAGGGACCCAGAGATGTTCCCAGGCCAGATGGGATCTGTAGTCCTTCCAGCGAGTTCTGGGTCTACCCTGAGGTCTCCTCCCAGTCGCATATGCCCTCCAAAGGAAGGCGCCCAGTGGGCATCGTTACTAGATGCCCCGTAAAGGGGCAGCGGCTCCACTCCAACCTCCCTCCGGATGTCTGAGCTCATTTCGGCTGCTTGCATCCACAATCTTGAGAAATTGTAACTGAGCTCAAAATGAAGGCGGGATTTAAAGATGGGACATCAACATGGAACCGTCCATCACAAGCTGGACTCTTGATGTTCTGACCCACTCACCTCCACTTCTGCGTCCTCCTGAATCATCGGAGTAACATTAGAGTGCATTGATGACAGAAATAAAAAGGAAGCAACTGGAAAACGTCCGTCTGTGACGTCAAAACAGATTGTGCACAAACAAACAACGGAAAGATGCGGTTAGATGCAGTTATGACCACGTGATGCAAACTGACACAAAGATGTGTTGAAGGTGCTTCAGAAAACGCTGGTTTTTGTGATCAGTTGATATATGAAGCTATTGTTGAGTGTTTTATTGGTGATTGATCTTTCATATTGTGTCATTTTTAGTTTTTTTTTTCCAAAAAAAACATTGTTACAAAGACTTTCACCACAATCTTCAAAAAAAAAAAACCTCAAGCCATCCGTCTGCCTCCTGTTAACAAAGCATTTGCTTGAATGTGCCGCTGAGCCGCGCTCTCCCGTCTGGCCCCCGGGCTTCGCCACGCGGCCACGATAATAACTCAGGGAGGCAGATGGTGTGTGTAGGCTGCGCTGCTGATATTTAGACAGACAGGGGTGAGTGACGCTGCTAAACCGCACAGCGAGACAGCGTCTGCCATGAGGTTAGACCAATAAAATAAAGAGTCAATTTGTTAGCAGCCACCCTCCCTCCACAACTGTGGGCCTGTGCTTGGAGACACGTCCTGTTGTCACCGAGACTCAATGGAAATCTGCTGCCGTGTTTATAAAACGTCACACCGACATGGGAGAAAAAAAAAAGAAAGAAGAAGAAGACGTTTGTTTTGATTGCGAGAATATAGAATATTCATAGTTTGGCTGGACAGATGTGTCAGTGTGCTGATCCTTCACTATATATAATTAGAAATATTCGTCACACTGTCCGGTGATGTAAAGGAAGCTCGACTGTAACTCAAACTACTGAAATAGAACAAGTAGAACAGACGTGAAAGTGTTTGCATCCACGTGTCTGTGTCAGATATTTGGTGATGTCCAGAAATCCCCCAGCGCGTAGTACGTATCACCGGTCTGACTGGAATCAGTGTTTGTGTGTTTAGATGTCATCATAATGAGATTACGCACAGCTAAATGCTAACGTGCTAATAGTGACGGTGTTTCTGTTGATGTCGAACAGATGTGATGCGATGTCACGTTTAACCTTTAAGCCTTTGGTTCAGTGGTGGAGCTGGAGGGACAATTGTAGGAGCACCGACGTTATCGTTCACAAAAACAAAGTCTCGGCATCCAAACCTGACCAGTTTCTCTGAAGATCACGATCGTCAGCCTCATGGTGGTGCTCGTGGATAGTGCAGAGCAGTGGGCACTGAAGGTGAAGTGAAGATGTTTTTTTCAAAAATAAAGCATCTTGGAGAACCTGCCTCAGTTTATCTGTGGATTTAGTCTGTCTCAGTGCTTTCTGTCTCTTTATGTGAAGACTGACTCCATGACATTGAGATCCGGGCTCTGTTGGGGAGGCGGAGGACGTCACCAATTAGCTTGTGAACTTCCGTTTTTGAAGCCTCGAGTTTGTAGAACCTGCCCAGATGGGACGGTGTATGGGCCAGACCTGGGCCGAGGATCCAGGCATATGTTGGGTTAGAGGTTCAAATTTGCCGTCTGGGAATCAGAGTTGCACATGAAGCTAAAACATCAGCTGAAGATCAGTGACCATGTTCACCAGAAGCTCTGCAGTGGAGGAGCCTTTGTTGGACGTGTCACTACATTCAGGGAGCAGCTGGCTACGTGGCTGCTGTCGGTGTCAGGTAGAAGAATAAACGAAACTTAAAGCTGCTTTCACTGTATGAAGTGTCCAAAACAGAGGATAACAAACAAGCCTTCTGGTTTAAGTAACAACATCACCTTCAGCAGAGGAAATAAAAAAAATGATAATGTTGGGCTATGAACAAACTACACCTCGGTCACATGGCTTCAACGGCTGTGAAGGTGGACTGTGGAGCAGTTTTCCAGTTCAAAGTGATGACGTTTAACATCTTCTGTAGTTTCATTTAGACAATTGGTAGCAACTGGCCTTTTTTTTTAAGGGACTATAATGTAAAAACTTAGAGAAAGAAATCAGGTTTGGGGTATTTACTGATGTATTTTACGAGGTGGAATACAATAAGTTTGTGTTATCCACAGACTTTATTTCAGGGATCTATCTAAAAAAACCATTAACTTCTGAACAAGATGCTAAACGCTAACATATTTCCAGGTTTTAGGACTCACCCCTGGTCTATTAGGGCCTTAAGAGTAGTGTAGTGTTCTGTCCAACTTTCTTTGCTTGTGTAGCTGTAAACTTAAGAGAATCAAAGACTGTTGATTTGACTTGTGGTTCTTAATGTGTTTTCAGCCACAATTATCTGCATATAAAGTCCGTCTGGCAGCTGAAATTACAACTACAAGCTGAAAGAGCTGCATACATCTGAAGAGAGAGAGGAACAACACAAGAGTCTGTTAATGCAGCAGAAATGTTTTACACCGAGGTTTAATTTACAATTAAAGCAAACACGAAGCTGTTACTGAGCCGCAGCCCCTCGGCCAGTCACCGGCGCTCACATCCTTCAGCCGTTTAGCTGAACCGACTGGATCAGGTTGATTTTATGTGTGATCTGTGACAGCCTCGTATTATCCAATCACTTCTGTTCATCCATCACGGCCTCACGGCGAGCTGCACGGCTAGCGACGCAGAGGTCGAGAGAAAAGGGGAAGCAAGTTAAGGGAGACAGAGAGAGGGAAAGAGAAACACTGTGCACCAGAATACCAGCTCCTGTTACAAACCACCAGAGACCGGGCTCCGCTGCCAAAATATCCAGATTTGAACCCAAGCTTTCTGGCTGCTAATTATTCCTCGAGCTTGGTCTAAACTAAATTTATGACACGACGCTGGCGCTCCTCGTGGCATCATAAATTAAACTGGCAAAGAGTCTTAGAATCAAAACCAAGGCCCCCTGTCCTCCAGCAAAGGAAGGAAAATTTAAAAGTGGAGAATGTAAACGTGGATGTTCACAAGCCCGTGTTTGAAAACTGTTCTGTGACCTGTCTAAGCACTAAGCACTTTTATTGATTTACTCTTTTTTTTTTTTGGGATTTTCTGTGTCATTTTTTTTTTTTTTTGGGCCCATGAGGATGGAAACTCGAGGCTGAGAAAAAACAACAGTATCTGTTTTTTCAAAAGGACAAAAAAATGACATTAGTTCATGTTCAAGTGAACATGAGCTTCAAGTCTTATGAGTCTTGTTCATCAGGAGCAAATTGTCCACAGAGGGAGGGACAGCAATAGGTTGGACAACGATGAATGATGGCTCTTAATTTGGAGGACTTCATTTTTGGAGTATATCTGTCAGCTGTGAGTTCTCTAGGACAATGGGCCCCTGACCGCAGGTGTGTAGAGGCCCCAACAACACAGGAGCCACACACCCAGACTTCTGCTTCTCTTTCATGACATTTTGTTGCATCTGTGAAGCTGTTCTCGGTCACGGTGTTGCTTTGAGCTAAATGCTAACATGCTAACAATGGAAATACTAGCATGCTGAGTTCACCTGAGGCTGCAGCTCACCTGCGATGTCACAGTTCACCTGCAGCTGCAGCTCACCTGCGACGTCACAGTTCAGCTGCGGCTGCAGCTCACCTGCGACGTCACAGTTCACCTGAGGCTGCAGCTCACCTGCGA
>CM076649.1:26071687-26088585 GCA_038496675.1 Rachycentron canadum
ACGCAGCGATTAGGGGGGGGGGGCTGGTTTGTGCCATTTAGTCTTACAGCTTGAGTGAGTCATTGGTGGAAAGAGGGGAGGAAGATTTGAGAAGAAATATTGCTGTTAAATGACTTCGGACAGCATGACATCACGGGGTAATTAAAAGTGCTTTCTGGAATTCCGTTTCCAATTCCTGCGCTTCAGGTTTGCTGGAGGATTTTTTCGAGCACCTGCAGGTTGGTGTGTGAGTGAAATATTTTCACTGGACGGAGTTCAAACTTTGAGGGGAAAGAGAAGAGAAAAAAAAAAAAAAAACGGAGGCAGCGGCATTACGCCATTCTTGCCTCTCTTGGAAAAAAAAAAAGTGGGATTTAAAGAAGTTTCTTACAAGATATCCAGCAGAATCGAGCCGCGGAGAGTTTAATGCAAGTCCACTTTTTTTTTCCCCCCCTGGGATTTCTGCACTTCTGCCGCAGCCCGGATCTTTCCAGCACTATGGTTCTTACACATGACGGATGGGAGAATAAGGGTTTGCAGGATTTGTTTCTTCGACTAATAAAACCCAGTTATAGGCCACATCTTTGCTTTTACAACCTCGCACATGTCCACAGTCCATTTCAGACGGGAAAGGCGCTTTTTATTCATCCCCCCTCTGGCAGAGCAGAGAGAAATCTCAGAGGATGAAGGGCTGGGACCAAAGTGGACTGCTCCTTCTGCTTCTTCTGTCCAAACAGGTCCAGTGATTCTGAACAGACTGCGCTTTACTACGATGACGGCCTGGCAAAAGGCTAAAGGGCTTTAGGATGACAGTTGTGAAGCGTCTTTGTCTTCTGCTGAGCTGCTGGACTCTGATTTACCTGCACCCCGTCCTCGGTTCACTCAGCCGGACCAGACCGAGCGAGTACCAGCACCATCGGCTTGGAGAGGCTGCGGAGCGCGGCGGGGACGCAGAGCAAGTCCAGGCAAGAGCCGGAGGGGGAACCGGCGGGTCCGCGTTAGCAGCGGCCGGCAGGCAACCGGTGACCGCCACTGGGACGTGGAAAGCCGCACCGCTGAGCCCGGCGAGGATCACGCGTATTCGCGCAGGTCCGCCGCTTATCAAAGGGGAGACGGCGGTGGTTACTGCGGTGGCATCTGCGCCCTCATCCTCGGCACTGCGCGGCGGAACCGTGCCGGTGAACCGTGCACAGCAGCTGCAGCTGCAGCAGCAGCACCGAGACAGGGCGGGCAGCCTGGGGCGCAAAGAGGCCGTGCGCTCCTGGCTGCCCGGCGGGGATGCTCGCTTCAAGGCGCACGCTCCCGCGGCTTTTAGCTCACACGCGGCTGGGAAAGGAGTCAGGACCGCGGCTGTTGGAGGAGGCGCAGGCGGTGGCTCACCGGGAAGACATTTTGGGAGAGCTGCAGCCAGAGCAGCAGCAGCTCCAGAGCGCACCGCGCCTCCCCAAAGAGCCTCATTTGTGCAAAAACCCCAGGCGCAGCAGCCGCAGCAGCAGAACGCGCCTCCGGTGGCGCAGCGGGGATCCAGCTACAAGGCCCTGAAACCGGGCGACCGGGAGCCGCATCACAAGCAGCCGCTGGTGACCCCCCACGACTACATGCTGTCTCTGTACTGGTCTCTGTCCACGGGGGACCTGAACAGCAGCGCTCTGCACGAAGCGGGTCTGGCCAACACCATCACCAGCTTCGTGGATAAAGGACAAGGTAAACAGAGGCTCTCTGTGAGTTTTCCCTCTTCCTTCTGTTCGAGTCTTTGAGTTTACACATTCAGACAGTTTCAGATGCAGTTGAACTTCCACGTGGAACAAATGGTTCTGTCGTTATTCTGAAGGGAAAAGTTTTATTTCCCATGTTTCCCAAATTAAAGCTTCAGTTACAATAAATCTAAAAACACAATGGATCTCATTTCTCTTGGTGGAATAAACCAACTCTACCTCCCCCTCAAAGACTTAAAATATATAAATATCACTGTTGTACTATTCAGGTGATTTATAGACCAGAACCTGTTTGATACGGCTGTCAGAGGAAGTCCATGTTTGTTACTGATCTGAGGGCAAATGTTGCCCTGACCTGTGGCAGCAGCACAGACTTTAAGTACTTGAAGGTATAAAACGAACAACTGTTCATGCTGAGACATGTGGATGAAGAGGAGGGTTGGAACTGTAGGGGGAGATTGTGAAGAGGGCCGGGAGATCTGAGGCAGAGGACCTGAGGTCAAACACCAGCCTGGAGGGTCCTGTATCAGAGCAGGGGAAGGGGGGGGGGGTTACTGTAAATTGTCCAAATGTAGACATGTCTGTGTTCGGGGGTCCTTGAGGGAAGAGCAGCCAGAACAAGAGAGAGCATCTGGAAGGGGGAGTCAGGAGGGTCAGCCGCCCCGCGCACAGAGGGAATGATGGGAAAAGAGACGACTCTGTTACTCATAACGCCGTTGGAACTGACTTCAAAGCCACAGGAAGCTGCCGCGAGCCCCACAGCGAACTATCGCACGCGCAAAAACGTGGAGCAGTTCTACGTTTTGGGAAATGCGTTTATTTGCCTCGTGGCAGAGAGTCAGAAGTTCAGATTGACATCATCACCGTCGTGATGTGAAGCTGTGGCAGCCGGCAGCCAGTTACCTTAGCTTAGAGCAAAGACTGGAGGGGAAACAGGGGGAAGCAGCCAGCCTGGCTAAAGGGAACAAAATCCACCTCCTGGCTCCTCCACGGCTCACTGACACATTATTGAGACTAAGCTTACCACTGAACTGAAGACGGTGTCATCCAGGTCATGGTCTCTCCAAGAGCCATGTAAAGGAACCTGGACTTGTTTGAGGTTCTTGAAGACTGAGAGCGATGCATACTTACATTCACTCACTTGGCGGCAGCGTCAGTGAAGTTATTATTGAAGTTTCTGGGGTTTCAAACCCCGACCTTGGTATCCCTTGGTATCCCCCCGTGACTTACTGATTGCACCAATGTTTAACCACAATATTTTTCCAAATTGTCCAACTACTTTCCTTCATGCAACGAACAGTTTCCAGCTACAGTTGAATCATTTTTCTTGTCAGATTTCTGTATCTGTGTGTTTCCTTTGTGCATTATTCAGGATTTAATAACATCTTTGTGGAGCTGTTTGCTCGCGTTGCAGCGCTGTCACACAGTCCTAATGTTTCTGTTTTCCAGGGACTTTAACCTCCACCACATGCCTGTGCACATGCATGAAGATGCGTGTATTCATACTTATGTATTTATGCATGTGTGTGCTGCTGCATTTTGGTTTCCTGTAAGTGTGTATGGGTGTCTGTGTGGGTGTGTGTGTGTGTGTGTGTGTGTTTCCAGCCATCTGGTCATTCATTGGCAGCACCGCTGTTTCCAGTGATATACAGCCTCGGGAGGGTAAATAAACAGCCGTCACATCCACAAGCAGGGCGGCCCCTCCTGTCTAGTGTTATCTTTACGGTGTAAAACTGTTTAAAACAATGTTTTAATGGCCAGTTGAATGTTTCTAGTCCTGCTAAAGGTTTACATTTCAAGCACTTAATGTACTTTTAATTTGGGCTTTATTTGCTTAGCGTGTCCTCAGCAAATCGCTGGTGACCTCCTCCGCGTGTTGAGGGGCAGGGAGGAGGTGTAACTGATGGCCTGACACATCTCTTCCCCCTCACTCATTCAGAATCACTTCCCCCTTTTCTTTCTTTCCTTCTTCCTTCGTCCTTACATGTCAGCCAGTGTAACACGTTACAGTTACAGTTGCAGTTACCGCTGTGCCTATGTGCATTTATTTTTACTTTATAATTTGGCCCTTAAAGCTCACATAACTGAAAACTATGCAACATATTACATGTTATATGTGATAAAGGTGCAGGAATGACTTTCATCACATCTTTCATCTTTTAGCCTTTACAACCGACACTGTTCCAACAACAATAACACAAACATTTCATTTTT
Source organism: Rachycentron canadum (assembly GCA_038496675.1). Taxonomy (NCBI): domain Eukaryota; kingdom Metazoa; phylum Chordata; class Actinopteri; order Carangiformes; family Rachycentridae; genus Rachycentron; species Rachycentron canadum. Next base: position 26,075,596 of record CM076649.1, read on the forward strand.
GTTACTTTTAGTGAGGAAAAGCTAGTTTTCATCAGGTTTTTAGTCTCTTTCCTGTCGTGCAGTTACTTTTTAATGTGTGGATCTCTTCGCACGTTGAGGCTACAGCCGCCATCTTTGTTATGTACCGTTACTACGGTTACAGGAGTCTCATCACTGTTGACGCACTCTTTGTCCATGTGACTCTGAAACACCAGACTTTGTTGTTTCTGCTCAGTGCTCATCTAGCTCAGCATTAACATTAGCATTAGCATTAGCATTAGCATTAGCACAGCTACCTATTGCCTGCACTGCATAGCTGATACCTGATGCCAATCAAGTCAGTATGTTACATTGTTGTGAGAGTGACCTTTAATCAGATCATTCAGTGTGTGTGTGTGTGTGAGTGTGTGTGTGTGTGTGTGTGTGTGTGTGTGTGTGTGTGTGTGTGTGTGCGCTATCAGAGGTGAATCACTGCAGGTCCATGAAAACAAACCTGTTTACAGTCCAGCGTGATCTTCCTGTCTGGTTCTAATGTACTTTACAATGAAGTCCTGGATGGGAACAGGAGGGGTGTGTGACGTGAGAAGAAGTGAGCAGAGTGCTGTTTGTGTGTGTGTGTGTGTGTGTGTGTGCGTGTGTGTGTGTGTGTGTATTTCATTACTGCACTCCATTTGGATGTGAAGGTTCACTGCTTTCCCTCACTGATGACAAAATAAAACATTACACACTATCCAGTTCACTATTCCTGATGTTTTTGTGCGTGTGTAAATATGTGTGTGTATGTGAGTGTGTGTGTGTGTGTGTGTGTGTACTTGTATACCTATCGTTCTGAGGACCACTTAGAATTTCACACCTTTAGGACGTTGTTGACAAGTGAGGACTCTTTCCTTGTTTGAGGGTTAAGACTTGGTTTCAGGGTTCAGGTTTAGATCAGGTCTTGGTTTGGGGGTGGGGAACGCTTTATGTCAATGTGTGTGCTCACAACTGGTGGTATTTGTGTAACAAAGTTGTGAAATACTATTATTTTCATTACTGGTTTTCCTCCTAAAGCAATTCATTCTTTTGTCAATAAAATGTAAGAAAATAGCAAAAGAATCATCAAATCCTCACATTTGAGAAGCTTGAACCAGAACCGTGACGACTAAATGATTATTTGATGAATTTGTTTTTAAAAATAGTTGCAGATTAATTTTATGTTTTTGTGTGTTTGATCAGTTCACTGACTAATCATTGTAGCTCTAGTGCGTGTGAATGTTTTCATGTCTGTCTTTGTGTCTGTCTGCACATGTGCGTGCCTGTGTGTATTTACATCTGTTTGTGCCTGTGAACGCACTGGCCTCTCCTTCACCCTTGTCATGTCCTGCACTTTTTATGTTACATGTGTGTCTATGTGTCTGTGATTTTACTTCTCTGTGTGTTTGTTCACTTCTGTGTGTGATTTTGCCTTTGAGTCAGTTTAAATTCAAACATTTCCATGTCTTTGCCTTTCTCTCTCTCTCTCTCTCTCTGTCTGTCCTTTCTTTGCAGATGAGCGTGGGCCCCAGTTGAGACGACAGAGGTATCACTTCAACATCAGCTCTCTGGAACGAGACGGGCTCCTGGGGGCCGAGCTACGCATCCTGAGGAAGCGCCTGTCTGACCCCCGCAAAGCCTGGATGGGATCAGCAGCCTCTGATGGAGGTAGAGGAGGAGAAGTGGGTGGGGGAGGAGGAGGGGGAGGCCCGTCCCCGTGCCTGAAGCTGTACACCTGCTCTTCAGGTAAACAAAAGGCTGCTCTGCTCCAGACAAAGACCATCGAGGATCTGGTCAGCGCGTTCGGCAGCAAATGGGAAGTGTTCGACGTTTGGAAAGTCTTCAAGGGTTTCAAAAACCAGCAGCACCAGCAATCCCAGCAGCTGTGCTTTGAACTGGAGGCCCTGGAGCACAGAGGCGGTCGGCCCATGGACCTGCGCTCTCTGGGGTTCGCCCGGCCTGGCAGGACCAACAAGGAAAAGGCCTTCTTCTTGGCGTTTGGCAAAAGCAAGAAGCGTGACCTTTTCTACAACGAGATCAAAGCGCGGTCAGGCAACGACAACAAAACCGTCTACGAATACCTGTTCACGCAGAGACGAATGCGCCGAGCTCCACCTGCAAGGGGGTCTAAAAAACCTCTGCAGCAGCCGCAGTCGCTCCCCCAACACCAGGCAGTGAAGGCGAGGCCGCGCTGCAATCGGAAACACCTCCACGTCAACTTCAAGGAGATGGGCTGGGATGACTGGATCATCGCGCCACTGGAGTACAACGCGTATCACTGCGACGGCGCCTGCGACTTCCCCATCCGCTCGCACCTCGAGCCGACCAACCACGCCATCATACAGACCCTGATCAACTCCATGGACCCGGAGTCGGCGCCGCCCACCTGCTGCGTCCCCACGCGACTCACGCCAATCAGCATACTCTACATCGACTCGTCCAACAACGTCGTCTACAAGCAGTATGAAGACATGGTGGTGGAGGCGTGCGGGTGCAGGTAGCAAAGAAAGGTGAGACAGAAAGACACTTCCTGCTCTTCACTTTGAGGAAACACAGACTTGTTTGTTAACCTTTAAAGCCTTTTAAGAAACTTTAAGATCAACACTGAGCGACTCACGAAAGAGTTGTTATTTCAGCTGAATGTGACCAAACTCACTGCTATGCAACAGACATCATTCTTCACACTCAAGTGGACTAACAGACTGCATACCAAAGACTTTTAAAGACTAAACAGAGGAAGATAAACTCATGGAGGTGATGCTCTTTAACACCCACTCACTAAAACATTTGCATAGTGTTGATGTTGGTGGTGATGAGCAAGATGCATCCAAGAGAAGCCCAAAAACAAGCAGATATCAGATAACAGAGACACCTTCAGGTGGAAAGTTTGACTGCCCATTCTGTTTTTTTTTTTTATTCCTCTTCAGATTTGTATCTACTGTACGTCCTGTTTGGTGTAAAAAGTTTGTGTGTAACAGAAATGTCATTGAAACATTAGTGAATTATACTCAAAAAAATGCCCTTTTCTCAGCACTTATCTGCCGTTGTGCCTTCGCCCGTTCACACGAACATGCAGATTCGTCTGTATGCCTTATCCAAGACTTTTTTTTTTTTTTTTTTTTTGTAAAGCATGTGAAGAATTTCTGATGTATAAATACCAGCCAGTGATGAAGTGCTAATCTGACCTGCTCCAAATGTGGGAAAGTTGCATAAACTGCTCTTCAATAAAAAAAAAAAAAAAGTCTAATTGACTGAGCTCCAAACTCCTATCAGTCTGAACCTTTGCCCCCCCTCAAGCCTCTGTAGACTAAACTATCGCAGGAATTTGTGAGATCTTCAGATGCCAAGTCATGATTTAACCCAAGAATGACTGTGTTTGATTTGAAACGTCAGCGTTTCATTGGTCAGCTTAACAACCTGCTGGTGACGTGGTGACGATGAGCTCACGGGTATTAGAGACGACATTTCTCTATCAGTGTTTGTCTGGTAATAAACTGCATCCGGGCCCATTGATTCACATGTTGTCATGTTTCCTACATCTCAGAAGACGCCTGGTTGATTTGAAGATTCATATGGTTACAGTGGTAACAGGAGGTGTGGTTTAATACCACCAACTTAAGACCCTTTCCCACTTTTGTCAGTAAAGGAAAAGGCTACAATCGACATTCAGACCCAGGTCAAATTCACCTGTCCAGCACGGTGCTGTTAAACCAGCCTACACCGGTGTAAAAAGGAGTTTTAATGAGCAGCTGCCATGTCAGTTTGCACTGCCGCCAAACGAACTCACGTGAACCCTGTTGCAAAGGCATGCTTCATCATAAATGCCGCCCATGTTACCCTCTGGACATGTTACCCCCCCGACTCATGTTTTTAACAGAAACCTGGCAGGAAACAGTCCAGGAAAACACAACTGTCATACACTACAAATCTGTGAATGTGGGCATAGGGGCAGTAACACTGACCAAGACCAGGTTTTCTTTTAAAACTGACTTAAACATTTTGACTTGAACACCGGATTACATGCTGCAACTTGTAGAGAGTTACACACAAAATGTAAATACATCAAAAACAAGTATGAGGGATCAGGTCAACAGTGATCGTTACCCAGGGTCGGTCTTAAACACTCACTTCCTGTTGTCTTTAAAGTTGGCTGGAGTTTTGTACTCCAGTGACAGAAAATAAGTTTACAGCAGTTTTTTTTTTTTTCACCTGGTAACATGTTTGGAAGAACGCATACTTTGAGTGGTTTGAAAAGCTGTAAGTGATGTGAATTCAGGCTTGACCACCTGTTGTGCTCCGTGAAGGATGAAACTATGAAAGTGTTTTAAAAGCTACAGATTCACGTTAAAGTGAAGCTGCATGAAGCAGCTCTTCATCGTTCTCATTTCCAGGCAGCAACGGTCATATTAACGTCTCAATATTATTCAAACCATCTGAAAAATGATGTAACGTGATGTCTGTGAAGCATCTACAGCTCATTTCTATGATACTCCATGATAACTTAAATATAACTCAGATGTACAGTCTGCTTTTTTTTTTTTTTTTAAATACGGCTTGAAATTTACAGGGTAATTTCACTGGATAAATAAGCTGCTGGGAAAATAGTTACAGACGCCATCGAATACTTAGATGTAGGTACAGTGGAAGACAACAACAGTGGGGAACAAAGGAGTGAGCAGAGATCAGGCATTTTAGAGGGAAGAAGTAAATCATACTTTGTACTAACTGGGGAAAAAAACTGGAGAAACTGTGTTACAACTGTGTAATTTTAGAGGGAATCAATAGGAACTGATCACAATCCAATAAAACCATGGGCTGCATTGAAGTGTTACCTTTTACATTAAATGATTTTAAGCGTCCTTCGAAGGTAAAGTGTCACTTTGTTAAAGGCTTTTTAAAGCTTTTAAATCTCAGGAACTAAACAATAATTTTATGGACACAGTCTGTGTAAACGCACCATCACACTCCTGAGGTCACGACCCATTTGACGCGTCACCATGATCTGAGTTGGATCCTGATCTGCAGATTACCTTGACTCTTAAGCAGCACAGGATTTGAGGGGAAAAAACCCGACAATCTGTAAAGTCGTACAGATTCATTGTTGCTATGTGACACGCACGCACAGCAGCAGCAACGCGCCTCTGTCCGCGTTTCATGCGGCCGGCCGGAGAGCGCACCTGTCGGCCGGCCCCTCGCGAAGCTCTCCAGCCATTGGATGAAACCACCTGCGCAGAGCGAATGTCTTGTTTCTCTCAGAGACGGAGTGATGCAGACATTTCCTTTAATCGAAGCTGAGGCGTGACAGCGGTACCGCCCCCTCTCTCAAAACCTGAACCGACAACGCGGAGGTCGGGAGAGGCAGAGCGGGACTGGAGAGAAAAACAAAACAAAAAAAAACGATTATCGTGCAGCTTTAAATCAGTAATCTTGCATTAAAAATGACAAACTGCAGACCATTTGAGGACATTTTAGACTCTGAATGAAGACACTATCAACACCCACAGCAGCTCATTTGTCCACAGGTTTCAAGACGAGTTTGAGGAACGCTTCATTCTCATTAACACGCTTTAGGTCACACCGCTTGTTCAGTTCTCACTTCTGGAGGTGCGAACTTCAGATTTATATTTTGTTTTTCTCGCGTCTTTGAATGAAATGAAAAATGTGTTTGTTTTTACGGCTGTGATTTATGGCGCCTGTGATTTGTGTGCTGCTTGACAATCAGCTCATTCTTTTTAGATGTGGGAAGGAACCCATTTGCTCGGACTTGACAGATCCAAATTTAGCAACAAATGCCAGTTACAGATAAGAGGGATTCAGACTGTTTGTTTTCCCAGCCTGAGACCTATTTTAAAAAAAAAAAAAAAATCACCCATGGATGAATATCCATACAAGCATATCTCTCCACTAAGTATATTACTTCGATGGCAGTTTGACAGTATTGGTCCTCAGTTGGTCCACTACCTGCTCAGAGACAGTACCTTGTCCCAGTGCTGCTACGAGCTAAACGCTAATGTCAGTATACTCATGTACTGAGGATTTGTTAGGTCACACTGACAATGCTAACATGCAAATGCTATATAGGTGTAATGTTTGCTATGTATTTTAGCATGCTACATTTTCCTATTTAACACACATGGGAGTGTCATTGGCTTTGCACTTTGCAGAAAACTGGTTGTATATATTTATTGGACAAATTAAAATTTTGATTTGATAAGCTCGCGGCCTTTATTCAAAACAAGCCGTCAGGACTTATGTGACTTTGTGATGTCACAACCCAACCTGAACCACGGCCCCGCCTACCCGGACCTAGCGTCCAACCTTGCAGGAGTTGATTCCTCCAAATGTTTACCTTAAATTTTCTATATTTCTATTTGATCACTCAGAAAACAATCAGTCAGCCAATCAGAAGAGAGATTCAGATCCTCTCTTCTGATTGGCTCACCCACTTGTTGTTGCTAGTGCTCCAGAGAGAAGCCTGAAAGAGGGGACGTAAAAACTACACTGAGATGGTTTTTGGTACTAAAAACCAAAAATATGTCTTCTTATGTTTCAGCACCTCAAATAAAACAGCAGAATAGAAAAATTGTAAAATATGGGACCTTTAAAATCCTTCAAAAGTCAAGTTCTGATCTCAAGATCCTGACATCTTTATCAACTAGTCCCACAAATCAAAAATCATCTCGGCTACTGCAGCCCTGTAAGCACAGTTGTAACACGCTGAGGGAGGTATTGAGCAGAGTGTTGTTAAATGGACATTGGGAAACATTATTCCCCACAGAGGGAGCGCCTGGCTTTAATTATCACACATTTCCACACATTAGCCCATCTGAGATACAGGCACCGGATTATACAAACAGCTGATTTAAATCTCCATGTATGATTTATGGTGACTGATATTTCCTATGATTTATGACGGTCTAAAAGCGCGTTGGCTCGACAGGAAATGAAGCATAATTGGGAAATTGACTTCACGGTATGCTTTCTTGTATGTTCTTTGCCTCCTATCACGGAATGGGATTGTTTAAGGAGAAACACAGTGGCGTGGACGCTGGGCTCTATGCGCACACTGTATGTCTGGATATTTACTGAAGAGTACAGCAATTTTCCTACAACCTCTTTTGTCTCATTTTGTGTCTGCTTGAAATAATCTTGCTTCTCTTTGTGGCCATTTGACGTCTCCTTGCAGCCATTTTTAGTCTCTTTGTGGTTATTCTGTGTCTCTGTAATTGTTTAATGTCCCCTTTGTGTGTTTTTATGTTGTTTTGCATGTCTTTGCACTCATTTTGTAGCCGTTTATTGTTCTCTTTGTGGTTGTTTTGTGTCTCTGTGTCACTTTGTGTCTCTTTGTAGCTCTTTTGTGTCTCTTCATCTGTCATTTTGTGTCTCTTTGTGGTCTTTTTCCTGTCATTTTAGTCACTTACAGTTACAGTTGTTGTTTTTTGTGAAATGGGGAGACAGAGAAAGTGGGAGCGACACGCAGGAAGGAGTCGCACCGGCCGGGATTCAAACCGGGGACACCTTAAACACCCACATGGTCCTTGCTATTTGGTTATTGGTTTGCCCCCAAGTCTTTACAGTGTAATTTGTAGTTGGTCTGTGTTGTCAGTAGTTGTGTTGAATGTCTTCATAGTTAAATTATCATCTTGTGTTTGTAGTTTTTTGTTCTGATTGTAGTTTTGTGTCTCTTTGTGGTCATTTTACTGGCCCCTGTGTCGCCCGAAGAAAGTGCTGACTCAGTTGACTTTACGCTCAGGGGACCTTTGTTATCATGGTTAAAGAAGAACTAACGGGGTTGTCACAAATCTGAGACTGTGATATGTGGATTTGGAGAATCCTTAAACCACCACGGGCCAAGACTGGGGGAACATTCACGGTCACGTCAAGAACAAATTATCGCGGCGTTTGTTGGAAACGGGAGGCAAACAGTTTGACCATTTCTTGATCCATCCATCCACAGCTAGTTCTTTTCTCCACCAGTTTATGACTCTGTAACAACCTCATACTATTTCCTCCATTGCTCCTTTATCTACATATTAAAGTGTCAGTTTAAAGAGGACGGTCTCGGAGCAGCGATCCAATAGAAACATCCCCATAAGGCATCATGTATCACAAAGTCCATCGACACTGCCTTGGATGGAAGAGCTGAGCTCAAGCCTTTAAGTTATTGGTTGAATGAATGTTTCTGAATGAAAAATCAAAAGTACTTCTCATCTCAATATGTACATTATATAAAAGTGGACTCTCCATATTATTCCATAATGCAGTGCTATTGGCCCCACGCCGCAACCACAGCTGCTACCACCCCCCACCCCCCCATCCTCTCCAGCCTTTGGCCCACTGAGCCCGTAATCACATTACGTTTTAGTGAACTCGGCGGTTCGCCTTCTCCAGCCCAGAAATCTGTAGTAAAGCAGAAACATGGATTGTTTTCGGGTTTCAGGTTTCCTTGTCGCTGTTTGTGGCCGGGAATTGTGGCAAAGTGTCAGGCCGAATCCAAGTGGACAGGATCAAGAACCCGGTTGAAGAGAGCTATTGTGTTTCCCCGCTCAGATATAATCAGAAACACAGGCCCTCCATCTTCGACGCTGAAAAAGGGACGCTTGTTTAACAGGGCTTAACTTCATTGAACATAACTTTAATGGTCACCCCTATTACGCGATTTAACAATGATGTTTCGGGAAGGCTTGGAAAAGCATTTGTGTGTGTGTGTGTGTGTATGTGTGTGTGTGTGTGTGTGTGTGTCCCGTGAGAGGACCATACACACCCGGAAGGCTTGTGTTCCCACCGACTGCTCCAGACCTGAACAACCTCGTCCAGAGTTAGTGTTCCCCATATCCGTCTCACACACACACACACACACACACACACACACACACACACACACACACACACACACACACACCTCCTCCTCCTCCTCCAATTTTACGGAGAGCTGCATTTTGATAATCACTTTATAACCAGATTATTTTTCACTTCACGGAATAACTATTGTTTATATGTGTCTCAAACCAAACAAGATTTAAGACACATCCACATCCTGTAGACGAGTAGCTGGGCTGTTCAGTGACACCAGGACTGAGGGGGCGCAGGTTGTGCAGTAAATGAAATTATAGAAACACAGAAACAGAAACGGATATTTCAGAGGTGCGTTATCGTCAAATGTTTATGTTGCTGAACGTGTTGTCATATAGTTTTTTTAGTTGCGTCCATCCGTCACAGTGCAACATGACGATTCACCTGCAGTGGTGTTTATTTCCCCTGATGCCTCTTCACCCACTGTTCCCTCTCTTTTAGTGCAATCTGTCAATAATCTGCAATTCATTTGTTATTTAAAAACAAAAAAACGTAAATCTGTCATTTGCTTCAAAAACCAAATTAAAAAATACAAACAACAACAAAAAAAAAAACAATAAAAAATGGCCTGTTTTGGGTTTTTCTGTGATTCCTTTTATTATTATTTTGTTTGAAGGAAAAAAAAAGAATTTACACGGTTTTATTTGATTTTTGATTGGAAAACCAAAAATGAAATCATTTGTTCTATTTGTTTTTTTGTTCTTAACCAAAGAGCAAGAAATCTAAATTTAAAAAATGGTTCAATTCAGTTTGTTTGCAAATTCATTTTTTTTTTTTATTTCCAGGGGACTTTTTCCACATGGGATCAAACTCTGAACCCACACCTCATTGTAATGTGGACTTTTTCTTTATAAAGCCTCACCAGACTCCTGGCATCACTGCTGCAGCAATAAATGCTGAGCTAATAGATCAAGTGAGAAGTAGGGACATTTTCCCATAGTCTTCAATACAATCTGGTCATTAGATCGAAGGCAAGTTTAAGACTCTTCAGCACTGGCTTCACTTTACAGACCCAGAGTCCACTTTTATCCTCAGTCTGTGAGTAATTCTTTTCAAGCCTGAATCCCTAAATTCTCCGATGTGAATCATTTTCTCTCATTGAAATGATCAAATTATCAAGATTTTATTCCACCTTGTTTATTATTTTCAAATTTCCACCCCCCTGTCATGTGTTATCGCTGATATAAGACACACTTTCACCCTCAAACATATTTCTGAAAGGCGTAATTGCTTTTCACTTGGTTAACTGCGGCGCATTACCTCACGATTAGCGTTTTTCTAATCCGACAATAACAGTAATTCCATCATACGTGTCCATCTGCCCAGCGACCTCTGGATCTTTCTCCCTCTCTGCCCCGCTGCATGTTTCACCACATCTCTCTCCAAACCTCTTTCACTGGGTTTTTATTGCTATCAGATCTGGCTTGGCCGAGCTGACCGGTGTTTAACTTTTTAGTAAATGCGGTTGTGGTTTTCCTTGACAGATGTTAGGGAGGAATTTTATCATGCGGCCGTGCCAATAGCTGCTAAAAGAAAAACAGAAACGTTTTATCTGGCACGGTGTGTATGACACCTACGTTCACAGCTGTGTATGTCTTTCCCAGCATGCATGTGGGTGTGTATGAGTGTCAGTTTATGTGTGTGAGGGGGGTTATAAGGTATTTATTTGCATATTATCTCTAAACTGTGATTGTAAGTCAGATTTGTTTGCTCTTACATGCTTATGTGTGTTAAGCGTCTGTATGCGTGTGTGTGTGTGTCTGTGCGTGTGAACTTGAACAGGGTGGATTTTTAAAGCACACAGACCAGGTTACAGTCTAAATGTACAGCCCAGAAGGGGGGTATTTTTCTACAGAGTTCAACATCTCCGAGCCTTGGCAGAAGAGCAGCTGAGTACATTTTCAGTCCCCGTTTTTTAACCTCCAAAGTTTTTTGGGTTTTTTTTTTTTTATTTTTTTTTTTTTATCATGAGTTAGTACCGCGCTGCTGCTTCGCCCTCCTCCTCCTCCTCCTCCTCCTCCTCCTCCAGGAATCGCTCAGCTCAGAAATTTCTGTTCTGCTGTGAAAACATTGCTCTCTTTTCAGCGCAGGCCCAGGCCTGGAAAGCATTTGATTGAGAGTACATGTTTCGTGTTAAGATACAGTAGGTCTATTCATTTCTATTCACTTGTTGAGTGTAAGAGCAGAAGCACACCGCAGAGTGTTGTTACCTTTGAGGAGGAGACTTGTTTCCATGGCAGTGTCAACAGCTGCATCTTGATTCTTTTTCCTCATGTTTCTGGGTCGAATTTCTCCTCGAGGGCTGAGACAAGCATTTGGACAGCTTGGATTTATATTTCTCGTCTCCTCTACCACTTTCTGTAGCTTTTTAAGATTCAGAAACCTCTAAACTCACCTCCTCAGCATCAACATGACAACTTAAAGCTACAGTATGAAAGTTCAGGAAATCAAGCGCTGGCATGAGTCTTGAATGCAACCCATGTTGTGTTTGCTGTCTCAGCTAATGCAGGAATAAGGAGCTTTCTACCCCAGGTGTTAGCCACAGTGATGTTTTCCAGCAGCTAATGTTAGCATGAAGCTACAGTGCAAGAGCAGCAGCAGAAGTGCGTTCATGAGTTCCCGCCCTCTGACTTTGGCCTTCTCTGATTGGTTAGAAGGGAAGAAATCTGGAATAACAACTGGTAAGTCAGCCAATCAGAAGAGAGGAGGTGATCCTCTCCTCAGATTGGCTGACTGTTTTCTGAGTGATCCATTAAAAAATTAAGTAGATCTCAGGTAAGACACTCAGAGAGACTAAATCCTGTGGGTCCAGGTGGGTGGGGCTTGGGGCATTGCTGAGGGCGGTGGCTGCTTTGTTGTGACATCACAAAGTACTAGAAGTCCTGATGGCTGGTTTTAAGGCTCATTTACAGGCTGTGAGCATTTCTCTGTGACTGAGACCTTTGATACTTTAATAGTATTAATACAGAACCTAGACCTGCTTTATACTCAAAGACCACATGGAGGTCTACGTTTAGACCGTATGGACCTTTAACATCTACCTTTAGACCGTATGGACCTTTAACATCTACCTTTAGACCATATGGACCTTTAACGTTGTTTTCTATTGTATCTTTATGAGGCAATGAACCATAACCAGAGATCTTAAAGGTGAAGATGACTCACTCACTCCCTTGTTCTTTCACTCTCTCATGTATAAAAATTTCATGGCTCAGACACAGAGCTTAGATAGATACTAGAGATACGTACACACACACACACACACACACACACACACACACACACACACACACACACACACAATCAGCCGGGACGCCTCACTCTGTGAACCATTATCATTACCAGGTGTTGAAAAGAAGAGATATCATAGCTAGTGATTCATCAATCACCACAGCGCCCCTTGTACAGTACACGCCTCCAGTTGCCAGAGGTGTTTTTTATTAAAAAAAGATGTAAAACATTTTGACCACCTGTGTGCTTTGGCTCAGTGGGGCCCAAACTCATTTTTCACTTTTTCCCTAAATGTCAGGGAGAAAGATGAATATTCGGAAATTAGTTTTTGTCATAGCCAGAGAGGAAAGCGCTGTATGGGAGGCACGGCCCTGCAAAGACTAACAGCTTGTTTTGACTTTTACTGAGAAAGGTCAAAGGTTATGACAGAGCTTCATCTAGACATGATTATCTGTAAATGTCCTTATGTTATTTACTACAAGTGAAGGTGATTATTTATTAGTTGCAGCTGAAAAGGAAAGCTGTCTGAACCCGTCCTGTAAAAAAACGAGTCCACGGGTCGACTGTCAGCAGGTTATTATGACCTCATCGTCAGGTTCTGTTGCTAGGCGACATCTAGTGGTCGTAGTAATAAAGACAGGAGCGAAGGGGAAAAGTGCAGTGACTTAGTTAATGGAGCGACAAAGGAGTCAGGAGGAGGTTGGGTTTAGATTTAGTGTTTTACCTTTGGTCTGAGCCAGACGAGCGTTTCTCCCTGTTTCTAATCTCTGTGCTAAGCTAAGATAAACAGCTAAGCTAACCAGATGTTATCTGTAGTTTATTATATTTAGTCATGTGAGTGGTAGCTATGTATATATATATATATATATATATATATATATATATATATATATATATATATATATATATGTGTAA
>CM076649.1:26088944-26141444 GCA_038496675.1 Rachycentron canadum
TGTGTGTGTGTGTGTGTGTGTGTGTGTGTGTGTGTGTGTGTGTGTGTGAAACACAGACAGAGTGTGAGAGTCTGTGTGTATTTGTGTCAGAGAGTGTGTGTGTGCTACATGTGCAGCAGCAGAGGCATGCTGTCAGAAGAGGCAAACCAGGCAAATGTTTGGGACCCTCCCAAGAGAATTTAGGTAAAGAGGCCCCTGATGGCCCCTCATATTGGCACAATCTGCAATGACAACTATAAACCACCTTAAACCTCCCATGAAGACACTATATATTGCACTGGCACTGCCCCAAAAAACTCTTAAGTGAGGCCCCTGATGTCCGTGTCTCCCAGGGAGAGATGAACACAGTGTTTCCCACACATTCGCTCCACCTGGGCGGCTTCAACAGGTAGATTAAGCCCAGATAAAGATACATTTTTAACCACATCCCTGTCTCAGTCGGGACTGAGTGGGACCTGGAGGCCGCTCTGTGCTCAGCTGCCCAGCACACACTCGGCCGCTAATCCACATGCGAGGCGTTTAGGGGACATCTGTAAATCTATGTGTAAATGGAGCTGCAGAAAATAACCTGGGTTCATTCCCCAGCTCTAAACTGCACAAGTGCCTGCATGCACAGTGGTCACACGTCACGCCACCCAACACCACAAATAAACTAAAAATAAACAAAACCTGTGTGAAACAGCAACATCTCTCTTTGTTCCATATTAACTGTGCAACTGTGCAGGTGTGTGAGTCTGTCTGTGTCCCCCCTCTACAAGTGTGTTTTTTTTTCATGTTTTCATGTTTTTCCTCTGATATAACACACACATACATACTGTATGTGTGTTGTGTGTGTGTGTGTGTGTGTGTGTGTGTGTGTGTGTGTGTGTGTCTGTTGTGTATCTCACAGCATCGTCTGGCTCTTGTAAATGCGCCCCTGCGTGTGTGAGAGTGGGCTATTTCAGCAGCATTACTGGGCTCGTGAGCTGCCAAGTACCTGTCGCCTCGACTTCACCTTCTCTCTTTGTCTTCCCTTCCTCAATATGGCCAACACCTGCAGAAACGGCGCAGACACACATTCCCATACTGAAGATGTGCAACGTCGCACACACTCGTCTACACCGGAGACAACGTGTCCACGTTTTGAAGTTGCCCATCTCGCACAGGACAGACTCTTATTTGACCCAACACACTAACTCTTCTCCACACAGTCTGTCTAGTGTCCTCTTACAGTGCACGTCCCCTTTTCTGTCTTTATTTATTCATTTACTCACATGTATAAATGTGCTACTGTGTGCTGAAAGCTGTCTGAACCAGAGCACTGAGTTCCCTCTGTCTGAAGAGGGACTCGTGGATGTAGCTCAGGCTCATAGTAACTGTAAAATAAAACATAAAGTCATTCTTTATGAGGGGTTTCACACTACTGTCCCACAGAGGAAAAATTCTTATGGAGATAGAGGAAAAAAGGTTACGATCAATGGATATTTTTTACTTCTAATATGATGATTTACCTGACTTTTTTTTTTTTTACTTTGGCACCATTAAAACTGACCCATGTTGGCTGTTAGCAGTTCCTGTTATTAGTGCAGCCATGTATTTACTGACAACTACCACTGGATTACTGTGATACTGAAGAAAACTTAAAAACCTGATCATTCTCAGGCAAGTTCTGCACTAAAAGTCTTTTTTAAAAATATTTCCGAGCAGGTTTTGTGTGTCATGTCTTGTGTGTTCATATTTGATTCAGCTATTGCCTCATATTGCCTCAGAGAGCTGTGTGTGTTAGTGAGCAAATCAAATCAGATGTTATCTGTATCCATTGTTTATACCACCTGTTTTTCTCATCTGATTAATTAGTGCATTTACTGGGGACTATTTTCCACGGTGGATTAATCCACATTTGGTGCTCTAGAGATGATTTGTGGCAGCAGGACGGTGTTGGGAAATGAGACAAAATAAAATCCAAAGTGTGTGTGTGTGTGTGCTCATGGTGATGAAGGAACATATCACCCTGGGCATCTATTTTTAGTTTTTATTGGTGGAGAGTTTGGTGACCTCTCTTAAAGGAGCTGCTCCTAAGTTCTTGCTATTGCTACGTAGCCATGTTAGCATTAACATTCCTGGGGAAACGTTGCGAGTTCAGCATCAAACTTCGTTCCTTTGCTCAACAAGAGATGTTTCCAGTTGTGGAAAGCAAAGCTAATGTTAATTCTTGGCTCTACCACATCTTTCCTTCAACTGAAGTTAACACGCTAACCAGCTAGCCTGGGTCTATAACCTAACTATCTGATAGCCACCCACTGTAGTCACCTATCTGTCCCAAAGCTGTAACCTGCTCAGAGAACATATTACAGCCTCATCTTCTAAACGCAACAATGGTCAAAGCTCTTGTCAAGCGACAATCACCACGAAGAAACCAGATTCGGTGGAGGAGAAGACTTACTTTACCTTACTGACTTTAACATAGGTCATAGCACAAACTGACCTATTACTGTTTTTTTTTGTTCGAAAGGGCAAATATTATTGTCCAGACCAGTAGTAGATTCCTCTTTGGCTTCAAATGTGGACAATAAATGCCAAAAACATGTTTCAGTTTTTCAGAAAGGCCAAAGAAAGAAACAGTGCTGAATAAGATCTATTGAAACGCTGGTGGAACCAAGGCAAGTTTGGAAAAAAAAAAAAAATTGATCAAACTCGGTGGAACATGTTGTTTTATGACAGCCAGCGAAACAACATGCACAGTATCTTCAGCTTTATCTGTTTGTTTACATGCAGTTTGTTAAAATCACTTGTTAAACTCCAGGATGCCTGTGTTAGTCTTTGTCTGTCAAATATCCCATGAATGCCGTGTTGTCTTGCAGCCAACTTGGACTCCCTCGCCGTTGGACCTTCTTGCCAGCACAACGCACAATTAGATACACAAACACAGACTATGCACACCCACACACCCACACGGAGTCAGCTTTGGACAAAACTGAACGCCTGTCTCCCACTCTTACCCTCTTCATAAACACTGTTACTCCAACGTAAAACCATGTGGAGCTGGCGCGCTACAATAAACGCAATGAAACCACATAAACGGCAAAATAAATATCACCACAGGGTGGCCTGCAAATATTATGAGAAACCTGACAACAGGAGGAGAGGGAAGGTGTGTGTGTGATGTGTATACTCACAGCTAAGTGTGTAAATCCGCAAGTCTGCCTGTGTGCGTGTTGGTATCATCTTTTACGTCTCTGTTTCTGTATATCTATGTCACTGACCAGGGCCCTGCACAGACATTTCTGAGTTCGGGTTCCAAGTGAAAACAAAAAAGCATCCTCATAGATATTCATAGCAAAATAAAGTTACAAAAAAGATAGGATAAATAAAAGTTTTACACCCACATGTTTATGCAGCTGTTAAATACACAAGAGATTTCAACAAAGTTATCAATTTATCAAATTATCACAGGCAATTCTCTTCTACATTTATCACAACAGCGGGTGATAACAAACAACACAATACAACACTGTAAAATGAATAAAAGAACAAACCAACCAAATCTACTCTCCAAAACCTGGACATCGACCGACAATTAGACTCTATTAGACTAGAGCCAAATTTAAAAACTAAAATATAAAATTAGAACAAAAAATAGAAAAAAAAAAAAAATTGGGGCAAAATATTTATCTTGTCAGGGGCCGAAGCGGCAGGTACTTGAGGACCCGTTGACGTCACCTGGTTGGTTTGTGAATCCCCTGCTTTCTGGTCTATTTTCCTCTAAATGGACCATCGTTTAAAAAATGAACATCATGTTGTATTGAAGACTAGAAACTAGAGACTGAGACCATAAACTCATTAGGAAAACGTTTACTGAGCTAATAAATCAAGGGAGAAGTGGGGACATTTTCCCATAGACTTCAATACAATCTGACTTTAGCTTTTCAGATCGTTTGGCCTTTCTATGTCCATTTTTTGATTCCATTTAGGGGCTGTGCGCTAATTTAAAAGGACCGTTCCTTCAAACGGACGAGCGTGTTGACACGAAGCAAACTTTTCGAGCTCAGACGACTGACGTACACGACACGCACCATAACCCGCTGAGTCACAGGGACACTTCTAATCATGGTCTTATTTAAAGGTGGATTAATCACACCTATAATTTTCACGTCTATAGTCAGGCCTGTCCAGACATCTGGAGTGTGGGCCGCCGCGTTTCAGTCCTGCACGTTACCGCAGTTTATTTCAGGACTTTTCCTTGTTTGAGCAGAGCATTGAAGTGTGCAGACAGATCAAAAGGCCGTGTCCAATATCCTGAGGTTTCTATATACAGGTCAGGATTAGACCGGTCCCCTGCAAGCACAAGGTTTTAAACACACATACTTACATTAAATACACACACACACACACACACACGTTTCTATATTGCTGTACAAATGTAGATCAAGACTGGAGTTATTCCATAAATTCAGATCCTACTAGATCCTAACACAAAAGCACAAACTTATTGGCACAAACTTGCAGTAAAAGGCTCATTTCAGCCGTCTGCTCGTGAGCAGGTGTCCTCCTGAGATTTGATCTGCGGCAGAATTGATGTACCTACATGTCTACATAAAGTGTAGTGTAACGTTTCACAGCATCCGGCTGCACGCTGGCTCCGTCACGGCTCTGTCACGGTTTCAACGTCCACAGGAAATGTTTCCGCACCGGAGGCTTTTTTTTTTTTCCTCCAGCGTCACATTTTTATTCTAGGCTGTCGAAGCTCATGCACACACAGGGCTAAGAGCAAAACTGACAGAAGAGTTCAAACAGACCACTTTTACTTACAGGTAATGCAAGGACTTAGGAGAGAAGTAAGGA
Organism: Rachycentron canadum; assembly: GCA_038496675.1. Taxonomy (NCBI): domain Eukaryota; kingdom Metazoa; phylum Chordata; class Actinopteri; order Carangiformes; family Rachycentridae; genus Rachycentron; species Rachycentron canadum. Next base: position 26,093,766 of record CM076649.1, read on the forward strand.
AGGGGAAGTGAGGAGGAGGTCGGAGAGCAGAGTTTATTGTAGTGACAGAATAAAGACAGAGAGACATGGACAATCAGATATTTAGAGCATTAGAGGCTTTGGAGCTGGTTTTTCATCATTACTGCTCCAAAGAATGAGCAAAACTCAGATCAGATAAAGAGAGAAACCTCTAAAAAATTAATAACTATGTGTAATAAACAACTTTATGTGGAAAAACACAAATTTATGAAATAATGTAAAAGGCTTAATGTGGGTTTTAGAGGGTTAAAACACGTCTAAAGGTCTTTAAATTCATCACACATCATCACTGTTAGACTATCAGACTAGTTTCTTTTTACCAGCTACAGAAAATGCAGGCGATGATCGGGTCTTATCGTTCACGACGTCTTCTTCCCTGATTCGTCACAGTTAGAAACAATGATTCCCAATCGCTTTCAAAAAGTTTTGAAACCACCATGACCACCTCAAACTCATGTTACATTCAGAACCAGCTCCGTCTCATTGTCAGTCCAATCAAAGGCATCTCTGCTCTTACTGTCGCCATTGCTGTTTGTCCTTCACAGTTTTTACTGCTTCCTCTTTGCACCAGGACATTCCCAGTGCACGTGAATGGTATGTACTGAAATATGTTCATATCTTATAAGAGGCTAAAACACCCATCTCGTCATTTGTTTTCAAACGCCGTTTTAAAACGAAAACCTGTCAGCGTGGACGTAGCCTAAGAATGAATCTGTTCTTGTGAGCGTTGACTGGTTGTTGCATCTTGTTCTTTAGCAGAGAAATTTGATAGGACATAAACACACACATGCAAAGAAGCCTCTAGTTGGCACTTTCTACTTCCAGATTTCTTTTCTGTCCTCGTTGTGTAACATCGAACACTGATTAAAAAATGGAACAGAGTGTTCTGGTTACATTTACCCACATGCCCTCTTTGTTATCCGACCTTTAACCTCATTAAAGGATTCCATCTCTGGTTTTTGTAACTTAACCACAGCTCTTTTGTCTCTCTCAGCTGAAATGTGACCATTTCCTGATAATATAATTTCATAAAAATGTTTTCCAGCTTTTTTATTTTCATCCATCTTGTACGCATCTTCTTTTGTCATCGCTCCATCTTTTACGGCCCCTGAAACCCGCCGAACAAAAAGAGCCTTTTGGTATCAAGATGAAAAGATTTTTCTAAGCTTCTGCAGAGTGAACGAAAGCTACGAACCAAGTGCACATGAAGTCAGTTAAATGCATTTACTATGTGGAGCCTCACAATGTTATGAAGTAACTACTGTGTTTGGGAGGACAGCAGCAGCATCATCGATGCTGAGAAGATAAATCCAGAAAAAAAGAGGAAAAACAAGAAACTGATGCATTAAACTTTTGCCAATAAGCTGAGTGAGTACGACAACTGATAGTGTAACAGACAGACAAAGGCATTTTGAATGTTTGAAGCTTTTATTGTATTTTAAAACCATCATCAGGAGCAGGTAGAAACATGAGGAATTAGCTTGTTTGCCTTCTGTTTGTAAAATGCAGCTTCAACAAAGACGGAATAAACAACCAGAGGTCTCAACATCATGCAGGAAATATATTTCTTGACCCGACAACACAAAACGAAAAACAAAGTTATGATATGCGTATGATGAAATGTGATAAGAGCAAGATAAAGGAAGTAGAGATGAAATAAGAGATAGCAAGACAACAAAATAAGACGATCAGATAAGATTAAATAAGACAAATCAAGACAAGAAAAGAAATAAGACAAGACTGGATAAAAGTCTACAAGATATGATGTAATTCCACAAGGCAAGACTTAATGAAATAACAAATAAACATGGACGTAGCCTCTGTGACGTGTGTTTTAAAGCCTGGAGTGGGCTGCTGCACCATTGCCACCTTGGCAGTGCCTGAATCTATGTAACTCCCAGCTGATCCAAAAACATGGGGTGTGTGGAGCCGAGCATACGCTCCTGTTAGCATAGCAGGGCACCTGGCCATCTCGCTCGAAGGCTAACCCAAGGCTAGTCAACAAGCTAAGCTAACAAGCCAGACATTGTAATAATTTCAATTTCCTCGTGTTTTCTGTCTGATATTTGCAACATTTGAAAACATCATCCAAAAGGCACCAACACCTCAAATACAGCCGAGAAGTCAATGATGACCCGAAGATTTTGGCACTTCGTTGCGGTTGTTTGTTGATGCTTGGTTTGTGCAAGATGACAAAAATTAAGATTCAGACCACAACTTATTAACCTTCATGTTCTGGTTCTTTACGATTCAGCTAAAGCAGAAGAAAAGACCTGCTTTGCTTTTCCTACTTGGTCACTGAGGAACCATCTCAGAGCTGCTCGCAGCTTCTTGGGACTGGGAGATCTTGTCTTTGATGGTTGATGCATTGACCATTATCCTTATATACCCACATTCACAGACGCAGCCCTCCTCCTCAGATTAACCAGCTCTGGCCCAGTTCTTTATTATGTACAAACTGCAGTAAAATATCTGCACCATGCAACACACACACACACCTTCCTGCACACCTTAATTCATATCACTTTAGTGGTGCTTAAATTCTCTTTTCACCTCTCTAATATGTCACTGGGGATCAGCCTTAGTGCCAGCACAGGGAGCTGTATTAAACGTGAGACTGCTGTGGCACCAATACGATAACTTCCTGCGTTTCAGCGAGGAGAGAAAGCAACAAAAAAAAAAAAAAAAAAGCAACAAAATCACTTCCTCTGGGAGCGTTTGCAGCAGTATCAACTGTCAAGTGAACTCATATTGAGACCAGAACAGAATACAGGTATGTTTTGTTAAATTTTATTGCATGTGGCCCTTGCATGAAACTTAAGCCTGGTGGGGAAAGAGAGTTATGCCATTTTCAACAATGCCCTCCCGTTACCGGCTGAATAAGTGCCCAAAGTCCATGTACACAATTATGTCACTTCCTGCATAAAATGGGCCTGCGTGCCCCCGAGCCTCACAGTTCAACCTGGTCAACGAAATATTGATGAACGTCCTCGACTTCACCGCCTTCGTACGGCGGTGGCAGATTTTTTTTTTTTTTTTCTAGCGCTACAGTGGCTTTAAAAAAAAAAAAAACCCATATGTGAGGAAGGGTAAAAGTTCAACATGAGCAGGCTGCAGAGGAAACAACTGAGAGCAAGTGAAGGTCTGCAGTGGCAACATCAACATCCAAACTGACTACATCTGTAACTGTGACTGTGTGCGTTTATGTGTAAAGCAGAACCAATCGTGCAACAATAACTCAGACCTGAGTGAATCATGTTTAAGCCGAATGAACTGTGGCTTAAAGAAACACTGGGAAAAATGGAGGATTGTGGGAAAAGCTTTCTGAAAACCCAAGAATAAAAAAAAAAAAAAAAAGAAAAAGCCTTTTCCTGGTAGTTATGAATGACTGTGTGAGTATAAATCCACTGACTTGTCTCAAGTGAACCAAGACAAACTTGTGTGTTATTTACAGCAAAATTATTTGATTTATGGGCTTAAATGTTTTGAAAAACGTAGAGAGGAAAAGGGGAAATTACACGAGTAAACACATCCATCTACACAGACACAGGCATAATGAAGAGCTATCTTATATGCATGCACACACATACACAGCATAACTTTTACTCCCAAAGTTTTCCATTTTCCAGTCAACCGAAATTTATTACATTTGGCCTTCACACACTGGTGCACACACACGTATGTACATGCTCTGTGGTCAGGGTATCATCCAATGATCCATAATTCATTTGTAATTAAAAAAAAAAAAAACTGTGAATCTGTTATTTGTTTCAAAAATCGTAACAGAAAAAAACTTCAAGCTTTGGTGTTTTTGTTTTCTGGTGATTCCTTTTATCATTTTTTTTTTTTTTTTGGGGGGGGGGGGGATTACAGGGTTTTATTTGTTTATTTGATTTTTGATTCAAAATGAAAAAACGAAATCATGGTCTATTTTTTTGTTCCCAATCAAAAAGCAACAAAAGCAAATTTGAAAAACGGTTCAATAGAGACTGAAGCAAAAAAAAAATTCTAAATAAAAAAAACTGTAACACTAAACAAGCAAAGGATCAATTACTGGGTAATGTTAGATAGATACATACATCACACTGCTCTGCTGACTATGAACCATGAGTTGCAGAAGTCTGGCCCATACCTTTCCACATTTGGGCACAACTGGTCCAGATGTGAAAGAAACATCTAACAAGCAGCCCACGTATGGGCCTCATGCTCACATGCCCCCAGAGTCAGCTACTTTCTGGCCTGCTCTGCAGATGCTTCCTCTTCATTGATAAATTTCTTACATGTCCTTGAATAATCTCCAGAATATTTTTCTCTCTCTCAAACACACGTTTATGCGTCGTGAGCGCGTACATTTACAGGCCCTGTTCGTTCCTCTGGAGAACCTGCGTGGGACCCTTAGCTTTTCAGTTTGCCCTGCAACAACCCTGCACCTCCAAGAGTAAAGTGAAATGGCTGTTATTATGAAGGGGAGACCTTTGCACAGTGGCCCTCAGCCCACCCATCAGGGGGTAACTGTTAAAGTGCAGGCTAAGTGTGTTTTTATCTGTTCATCTGAACCTTGGCGGCAGCCGCCGTTCCTCAGAGCTTTACCCTAACAAAGCTCGCTTTATCCCTTCCTGTCGACAACCTTTCCTCTTTGTTACCCCCACTTCCCCAGCATAGTGTTGTATTGTTGAAATCAGACCTCCAACATCACGGTCAGCTTTTCAGGAATTTGGAGAAACGTAATGAGGTCAATTTCTAGATTAAATATGTGGGGTGAACACAATGTTACACCTGCCCTCACTCTGAATATGGTGAAGTGATTTTAAATTTTCCCAAAAGTTGTTCCATGTGAATGTCTCCAGTCCGAACAAAGCCCACTTTGTCCTTCACCTTAAATACCTTTATTTCTCCTCTTCCTTCATCTATAACCTTGTATTGTCAGACCAAAATGTTCAGTGCCACATGTGCTGAAACACCTTTATCTGGGCGCCAGTTTGTCAAATACATCAGCACCAGAGCTCCCAGCATCACGGTGGCATGAAAACCTCCACCACAACATGGTGACTGGACCGGGACGTAGGTATTAAGATGCGTAATGATCCATGAGCCTCGGGAAGCACAGGCACAGTATATTCAAAAGACTTTGTCATTGCTGGGAACAAGACGTGGCGCGTTTTGTGTCACCTTCTCTTTCTCTGACTTCTTCTTCTGCTGCCTCTGACGGTAGCGGAGGGGGGCCTCTCGGCGATTCTGATCCCGCTGACATTTTCACCCGCAGCTCGTCATTAAGAAAACACTGTTCCTCTCTCTCTGCAAGGTGCTGGGCAAACACAGCTGCCGCCAAACAAGAAAATACCGCTCCTCTCCAAAGCAATTTCATTCAGCAGCGCTTTCCTCGACTGTTCGGCTCTGAAGTGGCGGCCTCACTCACCTCTTTGCCCACGTGTTCTGCAAACGGTGAGAGAGAGAGAGAGAGAGAGAGAGAGAAAGGGACTGAGAGAGGGATGGAGGCCTTTCCCCAAGTGATTTATGGTGAGGGAAAGTTTGATTGATGGTTGTTATTTGTCAGTACAGACAGACATAAGATACAGAGTGAATGGCTGAAAGTGAAAAGTGGTTTGTTACTTTGACAGCCTGTTTGTTTAGTACCTAACAGACAGCAGATGTATTTACATTTGAACAGTTATGTGTTTGTATCTATGTGTTTGTGTCCATGTGTACACGGTGGGAAAAAGGACTCGTGTTTATGTTTTCAGCTTGACAAGTCAAAGAATCCTTGGAGGAAACTGTGACACCGTCTGGTCAGAGATGTCAGGGCCAATAACCAGATTGAAATCTGGTATCCCATCGATGTGTGAAATTTAGGACATGGCGAAAAGCTTCTGGAAGAGTCGCTAAACCTTGCAAAATGACACAATGTAAACATACTCATGATGCCGTTGCCTCCTGAAAGATATCGAATGGTGTCATTGGTCTGGGCGCAAAAAACACTGGCATTGACCTGCGTTGTTGAAAGAACCACAAACGTTCTCAAAACAACACCAAGACCTTTAGGTGGGCCTCCCTCCATGCACATCGAAACCCTTACAGATGGTCCAGAATGCAGCAGCACGTCTGGTCTTTGATCAGCCGATGAAGGGACATGTCCGCTTCTCATCGACCTCCGCTGGCTGCCTATGGCACCCAGATCATTTCAAGGGCACTGATGCTGCCTCCAGAGCGACTTCTGTGTCCACACTCCTGGACGTCAGCTCGATCATACAGACTCATCCTCCAGCCGTTGTCTGGCTTTGCCGTTCCTGCACACGAGGTAATCTTAGTCTGTGTTTCCAGGATGGTGGTACCAGCTACCACAAAATGCTATCAGAGCAGGGGCGTCCCTCTCTATCCTCAAGAATGTAGCACCTAGCATGCACGCCAAGGTTTCCTCCTGCCCTGAAGCTTTAGTGATGTCCCTCACTTGTAAGTCACTTTGGATAAAAGCATCTGCTGGATGAATAACGTGTAATTGAAGTGCAAACTCCAGCTTTTGGCATTTCTCTACCTTCCTGTCCTCTGCTACTATGTTACAACAGGGCAACAGTATGTTTTTAGTGCGATCTTAGAGCCAGTTGCCAAAAGGCTCTTTCTGGGATCTTGTTTTCCCACAGTGGGACGCAAGAGTTAACACTGCTGTACTAGTTCCAGTTTGCTTCTACGTGTGTTTGTGTGAGTTTCAGATGGACTGGAGACTATGTTTTGCTTTGATGAACCAACAACGCGTCCAGCGAGGTTCATCTTCGTCTGATCCGCGTTGTGATACCTTCCAGACCACATGACCCTGAGAGCAATTAAGCACGTAAAGGCAATTTTATCCTCTGAACTAAAGGGTTTGAGGATAACTTGCTGCATTAACTTTAAGCCACAATGTGCTTTGCTTCAGTGCCAGCAGTTTGTTTTCCACAGTGTATGTATCAATTTGGACTCAAACTACAGACTTTCCAATAACAATGGGTCTCAAATGGTTGTTGAGTCTTGTACTAAATTTATCCACACTGGACCACAGTGTAATAATGTCTGTGACTGGATAAACAACTGCTAAGATCTAAGTACTAAGGAATGCTCATAATGGGGCATTTTACCTGATTGTTGCTAAGCCACGCTGCCAAACACACACCATCATCACGAGCCACCTTGCCAAGCACATGCGCACGCACACACAAACACACACGTGCATGCACACGCACCGATCTTGCAGACAGATGTTCAGGTTTTTTTGGTTTGCTTCACCGTTCTCAGGGGCCTTCACTGATGCCTTGCACCTGCTCGTGAATACAGTCAGGTCTGCATCCTGGTCATCAATCACCGCCAGCCGCCCTTTGCCCTCGCCATGGCAACGCAGGAGCCAAGACCACCGGAGTAACTCACAGACGAGAAAACAGAAATCCCAACACAATGACAAGAATCCAGCTAAGTCGAGGTTACGTCACACAACCAATGAAAAAAGGCCCGGTGCAACGCAGCAATGTGATGATTAGGTATCCAACAGCAGTGATTCCCAAATGGTCCCGATATTCCCTCAGATATCAGGTCATGACCCACATACAGACCAACCTAACACCATATTTCCATCATCTATTCAGAGAATGTTCTCCCAAGAAAACAATAATACATATTACAGCTGCACAGGAAACTGATGCTATAATACAGCAATTTAAATCAAGTCATCGACTGATGCTTTCCTATAATATTTTGCATAGTGAGAAAGACACTCTCTCTTTTTATTGCAGAATTAGATATAAATAGTCAATAAACATATAAAATGTCTACAAGGCAACACAATATTACAAACAAGCCATCAACAGTAGGTATGAAATGTTGCCTGGTTGTGTTTATTTTGTTTGTTCAGCTAACTGCAGTCGTGTTTGTTTCAGGCAATAACAATAAAGTATCAGAATAAAGGTGGCAATGAGTAACTAAAGTATCACATAAGGCACCTTTAACTTTAAGTTGTGGTGTACAGCGGCACAGTAAGTGAGTCTGTCAACGTTCTTGCGCAAACACGCTAAACTGCTTCAAGGATTGAACCTGTGGTGTTTTGATTACGGGGCCGACTCTCTAACCTGCTGCCAGGTTACATAAAAGCCCGGCCAACACATAACCACCGTCTTTGTTTGGAGGCGCAGAAGCCGCGGGAGCCCTGAAGCACCCTGAGGTGTTTACTGGAGGCGGCAGCTGCACGAGAGACACTCGAAGAAAGGGGCTCTTTCACCTCCAAGGCTGGGAGAGGGAGACAAGAGGGAGAGGGGCAGCAGAGGGATGGAGGTGTGACAGAAAGACAGGTGAGATAACACAGAGGAGAAAGTCAAGATGAGGTGGTGCGAGGCAGAGGGGAAGAAAAGGGAGGAGTTAAGAAGCAGATAGAGAAATGGGGGGAAGAGTGAGAGGAGGAGAAGCTAATGGAGCAGCTGCAGTCAGTTTGGATTCACAGCTGTTACAATGAATTCCAGTAGTAAACTGTCTTCATGGTGGAGGACATCCACTGAAACCTGTCAAACCGCTGGTTCGTGGGATTGTTAGCTGAAGGAAGTGTACGTGCCAGAATCTGACACTCAAACAAGATGGTGGAAATTCAAAATAATGGCCTATATAGTTATATATATGAGTGATGAGAGCAGCTCTGTGGGGCTGCAGCATCGACTGTTTCTAAAAGTGGACGTAGACTCTGGGTCTTTAAAGTGAAGCCAATGCTGAAGAGCCTTAAACCTTCATTCTCTCTAATGACCATCAGGGGGCGACTCCACTGGTTGTTAAAGAAGTCAGATTGTATTGAAGTCTATGGGAAAATGTCCCTACTTCTCCCTTGATTTATTAGCTCAGTAAACGTTTTCCTAATGAGTTTATGGTCCATTTAGAGGAAAATAAATCATAAAGCAGGGGATGAAATAGAGGGCGTGGCTACTGTGTGATTGACAGACTGTATCACATACTTGATGACGACCTGCCTGAATATCAGGATGGAGCACAGAGCAGGTCAGATCCACCCCTCGCTCCTCCTCCAGTCAAATTCACAGGATTTGGAGTCAGGCGTAAGCTTGTTAGCACGCTAACATTTAGAAATTGGCACAAAACACAAATTATAGCTGGGGCTGATGGGAATGTCATTTGGCCATTACCCAAACAACTGTACAAATAACATCTGATAACACTGATCTGACGATGGCACTAGATTAGATGTTATTGTGTTTTATTTTGAAGTGCTGAATAATAAGAAGATATATTTGTAGTTTCTAGAACAAAAACCCATCTCAGTGTAGTTTTACATCTCCTCTCTCAGGCTTCTCTCCGCTCTAGTGACAACAAGTTGGTGAGCCAGTCAGAGTCCAGGTGGGAGGGGCTTGGGGCGTGGCTGACAGCGGTGACTGCGTTGTTGCAACATCACAAAGACGCGGAAGTCCTGATGGCTCGCTTCAAAAAAATCTCATTATGGGACCCTTTAGGAAAAGTGAGGGATCACGTCATTCAGACTCAGACCTCTGGGCACCATGAATATCTGATCCAAATTTCACCACAATCCATTTGGTCTGGATCAAACTGCGCCGTCTCTTAAGGCTAAAATAGTTAGAATATATATATATATATATAATGTATATATATAAATTAAACACTTTGTTGTCGTCAAACTTAAAGATTCAGTATTTAATTTATATCAAAGAATCAAACTTGTTGAATTGGTCTTAGAAACAGAACCAGCAGACGCTGTGCAATAATAACCCATAACTATGCTCATGGACTCCTCTCGATCACTCACCCTCTTTATTAATCGTTACAGGTCCAGAAACATGTCTTATAAACGCTGATCGCTCCTTGTTCTCCCTGTAATGTTGGCCTGTCCGCTCCCAGTTTCGAAACATTTTCTGTTGTTGATTCCTACTGAATATGACCCTTTGACTTTTACCCAAACAAAACACAGGCATTTGTTTCCAATGAAAACACAAGCGGAACAATTCAAAACAGAGGCATTCTTTGGTTTTAAGAGTAAGATGAAATGAGCCTGTGCTCCATCGGTTGCCACAGAAATGCCTCTCTGTTTCTTTTCTCCTCTCTGTGTCAGCAGCACGGAGATCAAAAAGACGAGGGGTGTGCGTGCACAGAATTGAAGCCTCGAATGTACAAATCCAGGGGCCCTCACCACGAGGCGAGCTCAGCTTGGCTTCAGTGAGGCTAACGTTGACTGTTTATCAAGCGTTTACCTCCGGCAACAAGCACAGGAGGAGTAGTTCATTCACAGCATCAGCACCAAAAGATAAAGTATTTAATATATGTGAAATATCCACAGTAAGATTCAGTTAAAGCGACAGTGAAATGTGAAACAAAATAAATCACATAACTAGAAACGGAAACAAAAAATCAAAAAAACAAATATTCAACAAAAATGTTAAATTAATTCTAAGGCCATGAATAAATAAGGTGTTAAAACCTGGACACGTGAAGCCGTGAACAGTCTGGGACAAATAAAGGTTTTTGTCTCTGTAACTAACTGACGCAGAAACGAGGGCGTGGCCACCGTGAGTGACAAGTGGGTGCCGCCTGAGTTGGCTAACCGTTAGCCGTCGGCTCGGCTAATTCAAATCACTGAAGGTGACCTCAGCTGTGTTTGTGATGTTAATCTTCTTGTGGGACTTTTTAATTCAGTTGTCAGACAGATAATGTTTCCTGTGTGGTTCACAGACTTCCTCAGAGTGAGGAAGTAAGTGTTAGCACTAATTCGCAGGAAGCGGTGTCTGGCTTGTTGACTTAGCTCTTTCACTAGCTAATTAGTAATCAAATGTATTAGCCTTTGGTTAACCTTAAAGGTAAATGCCCTGATGGTCAGTTTTGCTTAGGATGCTAACAGGAGCTTATGTATCTTATGTATCAAACTCTCGGCTCCACGTGGCTCATTTTGGTTTAGCAGGGAGTTAGGTGGAGTCAGGCGCTGCCAAGATGGCAACCGTGGAGCAGCCCACCCTGAGCTTCAAAACTGTTCCTCTCAAACCTATAGGTGGCGTCACAGAGGCTTCGTCCATCTTGAAATACAGTGGTCACGACAGCCGTTTCTCTTCAGTTGAGGAAACCTGTTGAGTTTCTGACCTCTGTTAGCCGTATGTAGCTGCGTATTTATAAATGGATCCCCATGTTGCTCATTTCACACACATGGATGATACAAAACAGTCTTATGTGGTGTCACACTGTTCCACTGATCTAGAGATGGTGGTCATAAGCTAACAAACACAGCAGTGGAAGATGGATGTGAACATTACAGGGTTTGAAATGCTGGAAAACTCCATCCACCACTTATCCATTGTGGTGCAGCAGCAGCACAAGGTTAAGCAAATTAGTACATGGAAAAACCTTATTTTTCCATTTAGAAATAAAACAAAATAATTTATAAAAATAAAAAAAGTTTTTTTTTTTCCTTTTTTTATTGCAGCAGCTGTTCATTGAAATGTAAATCTTTTGATTGACTATTTTAACTGTAGTTAAGTTAAAGCTGATTTTTCCATTAAGTGAAGAACTTTCTTTGGGGGGATCAGATTAATTCTTGTGTTTTCTTTTTATCTGAGTCTCTGATGGTTCTTTGGCACGAATAACCATGTGGAACAGGATTTAGTAATTTGGCTGTCTGTGGCAAAACCCATTCAAACATCAGCAGATATTTAACCATGACGAATCATAAATGAATGGGACTCATTGGGTCAACGATGACATGCCCCAGTGTTTGGAACAAGAATTTCAAAATATGTCTCTGTCTCTTTAAGCTGAGTCGTGGCTTTACATAAGGTTTTCTTTTTACAGCAATAATTAAAAAGCTGTAATAGCCTTTTCCCACATTTTCCTTCCATCCATACATCTATCCATCCATTTTCTGCTGTGGTGACAGCAGACTGAGCAAGGTAATCCTGACATCCCTATCTCCAGGAACGTCTCACAGCTCCTCTTGGGAAATCCAGAGGCATTCCCACGCCAGATGAGATATATAATCCCCTGTTCTCTTACCAGTTGGACATTCCTGGGAAAACCTCAAAAGGGAAGTGCCAAGAGAAATCCTGATCAGATGGCCGAACCGCCTCAACTGGCATTTTATGTTCAGTATAGTTAATATACCATGAGAAATGCTTAAGACAGTGACAGTCTGCTTCAAACTGTGAATTTGCTGGATCATTGAAGAGTATTTAACCCCCCCTCCCTCCCACATGTACTGACACAGACACTGCACCAGAACTGCGGCTGCATCTGACGATGGATGTAACTCTCCGACACTGACAGTCGTACATGTGTTGTGATTGGTCAGCTGCGTGGAGGTAAGACAGTTAGCAGGATTAGCCAGAACAGCTTGGGACAGATGCACAACTAGAAAATTACAGTTTCACAATCTGACATAACGCAGGTGATAATCTGACTGACTATAGACACCGAGAGCCTGTTCCTGACCAGGTACCTGCCACACGGCTAAATTCGGCCATGTTTTCCTGGAGAACTCCACGTAAAGCACATGAGTATTTTAACCAGGTTTGTCTCATTGCAATAACCAGCAGCTGGTGGCACCATGGACTTTAATCTCCAGTTTTCCTTTAAGGTTTGTGCTGCAGAAGAGAATCCACTGCGTTCATGGTGACCACAGCTGCTCTCCTCTTTAAAAGAAATATTAACATCTGACAGCTCTGAGCCAATGAACGAGGAGAACAGTAAACCGCAAATAAAAAGAAATGACAGTCAGACCCACCTGGCATCAAATGTATACCATCTGCTTTCATTACCAAAGACTTAAGACACGTGTTGTTGTTGTTCTCCCTCTCTGGGAACCAGAAGAGGGGTGGGGGTGGGGGGGTCATGACAATAAACTGTAGAATAACTGTAAAATTTAATGCTTTAATTAACCCAAAGATTACATTAATCGTTAATTGCTCAGTGCCACTAAAGCCACATTTTTCAGTTGCTAACAGGGCACCCCAAATGATTTTCATCCGTTATATTATGTATATGTTCGTACTGTATGAGTTGGGTCTGTCTCACCATATTCACTGACTTGTATAGGGCCATTTAAGTATCTAAAAAAGTGAGCAAGGGCTGCTGGGAATCTGTGTATTCAGGTGAATGTCCCCACCACAGACTGTCTTTAGAAGTGGACGTAGACTCTGGGTCTGAAAAGTGAAGCCAATGCTGAAGAGCCTCAAACCTTCATCCTCTCTAATGACCATCAGGGGGCGACTCCACTGGTTGTTAAAGAAGTCCGATTGTATTGAAGTCTATGGGAAAATGACTTCCTAATGCGTTTATGGTCTCAGTCTCTAGTTTCTAGTCTTCTTCAGTACAACATGATGTTCATGATGACTGCAAAAAACAAACATGGCAACGTAAATTACAAACAAACCAATGGGTGATGCCACAGTTGGTTTCTACTTGGCTCCCACCCATAACAAATACCACCAGCTGTCAGTTCACCTCACCTTTAACTACTGTTTTTAATTTATTTACCTTTTATTAAGCTACAAAAGGACGAATGATTGACGCCACATTGAATGTCTGCTGTTGTCATTGTGTTGTTTTTGCAGGGCAGGAATGTAAATATCCAATTGTTCCCGTCCACAACATGTGATTTGTGTTTCAGAGTCTCTTCTCATGGCGTTGTGCGAGGTTATTGGAGCATCAAACTGTAACCACAGTTCTCTACAGCTCTTCTCCCATCTCCCTGACTCATCACCATGTTTTTCTTTTTCCTATTTTCTCATCAGATCTCATTGTCATCATCCATGTTAGCTTTTATTGAGTTTTTTTTTTTGTTTGTTTTTTTTTTTTTTGGTCCTGGCACCAAACACACAGTCAAACTATCCCTTGATGTCTTAGCCTCATGGCGGCTTCGCTGTGACTCAGGTGAAGCGCTAAAAAATTTTACGTGTAGGAACCGGACTGACCTTCGGGCTCTGGCTTTGTGTGCACACGTTATGCATTTGTCTGCATGTGTATCTGTTCCATTGTGTTGATAAAAGTGTCATAATATTATTATGAGATGGAGATGCCAAGAAAGACAACAGCGGTGTAATCCGGCCCCCTGTCAAACACACTTAAAACCTGGACAATGAGAGGTAAACTCGACAATGATCTGCAGAACGTGTGTGTGCATTTGTTCTGTCGGATACGTTCAAGGACAAATCTTAGACTAAAGTCCAGTATTTTGGGGACAGCTTCTTCAATTGGAGACAAAAGCCGTTCATTCAATTGGGAAAAAGCCCAGTGGTTAAAGTTAAGGTGTCCAGGAAATGAATGCAAAATATGTCAAATCTCTAAAGGTGACCCAAAACAACATGTGGTTGTGTGTGTTTGTACCAGTGTTTCCCATGGTGATGACAAGGTGGACCACCCTGTCGAGGCGCTGTCTGTTTCTGAACTGTTGTTATTGATTTCAGTGTTATGGTGCCAAATACTTTCAACATGTTGTCTTCGAACCACTTCCATCTTTTCCCAGAAACAGCTTTGGAAGAAACAAAAGGTGCATCTGTGTGTGTGTGTGTGTGTGTGTGTGTGTGTGTGTGTGTGTGTGTGTGTGTGTGTGTGCTGTTTGTATCAAACTCAATCTCAAGCCAGATAAAGAGATGAGAGGAGTCCAACCTCTGCTGTAATCAGTTCAAGACTGACTACTTCTGTCTCTTCACTCATGACGTAACCAAACTGCCCATCAAGACCGAGAGCTTCTGCAGACAAGTGCTGGCCTGGAAACAGGTTCTTTCTCTGTGCTTCAATCAAAGGATTTTTCTTGCATTTGTTGCATAAAATTGGTCTCTTATGTTTCAATTAATAATATATAATTAATATAACTATATAGTATTGTTGCTAAGGAAGGAAGAGGGGCAAATATAATATATGATGGCTAGAGAACAAGAGATACTACAGATCTGTGTAGTTTCTTACATAGATATGGCCCCTGTGTCTTGATTAGTTCATATACACCGTGTAATTTATTCCTGAATAATTCTTCTAATTACTTATTAATCATTAGTTACTCTTTTCAGGTCCCACGTCGATAAACTTGTGCATCATACAAAACCTGCAGTTCCTCTATTGACCACTAGAGTCTGGCTCCGACAGTGAGTCCGTCTCCATAGACTCCCATGTTAAAATGTCCAACTTTACAGCAGAGTTTAACCAGTTTACAGCCTGGGGCAAAAACTGTTTTGGTCTCTATGGATAATTTCCTCCTTCATGACAACTGAACGGGGGTAATTTTTTATATAACACAGCTGTTTGCATTTTATCAAGGCTTAAATGCATAATTGAGGACGAGTGGCAGGTGGATGAGCATTCGTTTGCTACGAGCCTGCATTCACCGAAGTCTCTGCTCCGCACACGCTCCACCAGCAGATAAGACACTTCTGACGTTGTCTCTGGTTCAGGAGTGTCTTGGTACCTTGGCCCCTGTGGCCCATTTCCTGAAGATGGCTCTCGATGCTCTGACTCCAGCTTCAGTCAGGCGCCTATGCTAAGCTCCCCCAAGGCCGTGAATCAGCTTTGATTGACAGTCTTCTCCAGGCTGTGGTCGTCACTGTTACTTGTTCACATTTTTCCTACCACATTTTTTCCTTCCAGTCAACTTCCAGTGAATATTCTTGGATACAGCCAGACCTTTCAGCCATGGCCCTCTGTGGCTTCTCCTCCTTGTGGAGGGTGTTGATGATCGTCTTCTGTCCAGTCAGCAGTCTTCACCATGGTGGTGGTTGCATGTACTGAACTGGTATTTATAATGTATGAATGGTCATTTAACCAAACTCAAAATGAAATATTCCAGTATTTTGATAAACTGGATTTTTGATGTTCATTAACTGTAAGCTGTAAAAAAAAGGGGGGCTCAAAATATTTTATTCTATGCATAATGACTGAAAGTTTCATTTTTTTTTAATTAAACTTTTCCACAATATTCTAATTTTTTGAGATGCACCTTTAGTAAATAAGGGCAAACACATTTTGACTGTAAAAAAACAAACAAACAAAGCAACACATCTTTCTTAAATGTCTCCATTAACAAATACTTTGACCTGTGCTCCTGTCTCTCCACTGTCAAATAAAAAAGTTTGGGAAAATGCAGCGAGAGCCGTCCTCAGTGTAACGTCGACACTTTCCTGAACTAATGGTCATAAAATGGCCAAAGTCACTAACTTGCAGCACAGTGTCCCAAACGCACAGCACCAATATTGGCTTACCCTCGCCGACCTGCTGTACAATAGCACTGAGTTAATGTAAGAAGCCTCTGGGAAGCCGGGCAGAGCGGCGCGAGTGTTAATATGAGCTGAGCGTTGACAGCTTGAAGGGGTCGTACGGGCTCGTTACGCGAGGACTGACTGTGGGGGTTTGTGTCCAGCTTCAATAAAACGATATGAGCTTCTCTGTCTGTCTCACTTCCACTTCTCAGTTATTCAGCCTCAATTTCTCCTTTAATAAATCTCTCTCTCCCTTTGCTGCCTCCTTTCTTCTCTTCCTTTCTTTTTGTTCTGTCTCTCACAGTTTTGTTCTGCTGAAAGCTGAGAGCACCTCAGCACTGATGAGCTGACAGCACATACGTTTACAACGCTGCCAGTGATGAAAGATATGCTGGGGTCCTTTAATTATGCAATGAAAATGCTCCATGACAAATTGGTCCTGAATCCAGATGTTATTCACGTGAAAGCACAGAAGTGTTATCATCTAAATCAGCCTTTCTCAAAGTGCGGCTCATGTTTCATGTTGTAAACGCTGCGTTTCTCAAACTGTCTGAGAGTGACCACAGTGGTGTTGTTTTCAATATTAATTCAACATGAAGCATCCCGTGTAAATTCAAACACATTGGTTGTTTTACAGTGTTGTTGGACTCAGTTAACCTGCTCTGGGATGGAGCTAAATGTCCCCAGTTATCAGCCTGTTAACTATCAAACACTGACAATGGACAAAATGGAGGCTGAAGGTGAATCCTATATGACCCTGGTTTGATTCTTGGTCATTCAAAGGACAACGCTAAAGCCTCAGTGCAGTGTGAGACCTTGGTGTAAGTCACGAGTAGAGTGAGGAGGTCAGGTAAAGATGTGGGTTTCACTGTAGGTGAAGGGCAGCCGACCTCATGGACAGAGATACCCGAGACCTGGACCAAGAGCTGGGAGGTGGACTGAGTCAGGTCACACCTGATTTTTTGCCTCAACACTGGTGACAGCCAGAGCCGGAGGTAGTTTATTTTTGGGTTATCCATCTGAGGCATTCCTGTGGAAATGATATCTCACAGAACTTCTTCTTTCTCTCTGATCTACCATCAGGGCCCCACACCCCCGTGTTCTGCTCCTCTTCCTCCTCCTTCATTGTGAAGAGGGTAAACTTTTCTATGCGGCGAAGGAAAACATGGAAAAGGCAGCGCTGCCCTGTAGCTGTCATGATGTCATTGAGTCCCTCTACTCAGCTTAAGTTATCTGGAGCTGCTTTATGACTCAACTCTGAGTGTGTGTTGAGGAGTGAGAAGGCAGAGAGATTATGTTTTTGTGTGCGTGTGTGTGTGTGTGTGTGTGTGTGTTTTACGACAGGCCTGGGGCTCAGTGTGCTTACCTAGCCTAATAAATCCTGACAAGCTCTCTACAATAAGCTGGATGAGGTTTCTCTTTTCTCTCACTCACACACTCCTTCCCTCGGCGGACGGCCTAACCTCTGCGCTCCGCTACATATTATACCTGCCACCTACTGTTTCCTCAACCTCAGGACGGGGGGAACACACACACACACACACACACACACACACACGCACATCAGCACATTACACACGTTGACATGCAGGAGCATTTACACTTGCACTTGCCTGCTTTCACCCACAAACCCATATTGTACGTATGTATTCATACCCATATTCATGCATACGTATACACACTTATAAACACATATAAATACACAAATAAACAAACACACACTATATATATATATATATATATAGGGAGAGAGAGAGAGAGAGAGAGAGAGAGGACAAATGGAGAAAAGTGTAATATTTATTAACCGAGAGGGATTTGAACCCTGTACTCCTCTATTCACAGCCAAAGTGGACTATAATCACCAGACCCGTAGGAGGACTACTGTATGTGGCCCCTGACTGACTGATCCTCTGAATTTATAATCCAGATGCCACCTTAAACCAAACCTCTCTAGGTCACTTCACCACGACATCAGTATCAAAATCGGCAGGGTCCCGGGTGTCGTCCTCGACAGTTATCCTCCTCTGACCATGTCCGTGATTGCTGCTCAAACAGACGAGCAGAACTCATGATCAGATAAAGACAGAAACCTCGAATCAGCTCTAGAACAACACAAACACGTGTGTGTAACTTTCTGTGGAAAAATTCAGTGTCCGTTTTTAGTTTCTTCTCGTTTTACGAGCTACTATCCCCGTTACAGTCTTTATTGAGTGACATATATAATTAGCTGAGGTTGTGCAGACTCTGAATATGTGAGCGTTTGGTTAAATTATCAAACATGGAAACTTTATGAGGGAAAACACAAAGACATGAAACGTGGCTCTGAAGTCATTTTGCATCATGAATGAATGAAAACTGACTTTATGCTCATCCTCATCCTTCTGGTGACGTTCTCTCCTCTTATTTTTCGGTTTCCTCTCCTCTCACACTCTTTCTCATTTCTCTCTCACCTCTGTATTTTTCTCTCACACAATTAAACTCTCTAACTCCCTCTCTTGTCCTCTCTCTCTCTCTCCACACACACACACACACACACACACACACACACACAGAAAAGCAGTGAGATGAAGTCATTATCAGCTCTAATAGGTGACGTGCCAGCTATTTCCACAGCACTGCAGGGAAATAACATGACAGCAAAACAAACGACGCCATTAGTCATACTTAACACCCCCTGTAAATCAACTCTGTGTGTGTGTGTGTGTGTGTGTGTTTTCAAGGGGGAGGAGGTGGAGGGAATGTAATGTGTGTGTGTGTGTGTGTGTGTGCTTATGTTTTAACAGGTTATTTGCTCCATAACTGCAACCAGTGGAAAATATGAACCACAGATGACTGACACTGCATGATGAGTGCAAACCTCTCAAGCATTTACACACACATGCACAGACACACAAATAAGCGCACGCTTCGTACACACTGTTGAGGCGTTTTACACTCACTACGCTCGTGTTTTGCTGAATGTAGATTATTCACACGCTATGACCGGTCCCTGTTAATATTTTCCACTACAGGGCTAAACAAGGCTCAGTCACTTGGTAATTTGTCACACCTCGAGCTCAACTGGGCCAATGAACATCTCTTATGAACTTAGCCTCAGGGCCAAACGGCTCCGGTTATCATCTGCTCGACGTCTTACTTCCTACTGAACGACGGCTGAGTGGAGCATCAGCAGTTTGGCTTCAGTCAGCGGTGAAATTATTTCATTGGGTTTATGTTACTGTGGTTCTAAAAAGGCTCCTTTGGCAAAACACATTGGATGAATAAAGTGCAGACTCCTTCAGTAAGTCAGTTGGAGCTGCTGAGTTATTTCAGTGTGTGGGTGTGTTACACAACCAGCCAGATGGATGATTGGATGGATAGTTTAAAACATGCCAAACATGCTGATTGGCCGCTGATCAGTCCTGTGCTTTTGAGGTTAACAGGTTTGGCTGCTCCAGTGCCAGTGTTGAAGTGTCCTTGGGCAAGATGCTGAATCCCAAAATTGCATCTGATGGCTGTTCCATCAGCGTGTGAGTGTTGGTATCAAGTGTCGTCACGTCACCCAAGCCTCCTGTTATACAACCATGTGTTCCTGGCACCATTGTTTTCTTCCTGTCCTCTCTCCTTGTGGCTCCGCCCAGGCTCTTCCTGATCACCATCAATGAGATACACCTGGCCTGGATAGGAAGGCCTTAAAAGCTCCGGTGCGAGGGGGCAGGGGCTTCTGGCGTGAGGACGGCTGGGCTTACTGCCTCTCAGCCTGGAGCTGTTTTCATTGTTTTCCCACTGTGCAAATATTCATGTTCCCATCAAGATGAATTGTAATAACTTTGATGATCTTCTGACTTTTCATCTAGTGCCATCATCAGGTCAAAAATTTTTATTTGTACAGTTATTTGATGCTAAATCCTGTGAACTTTCATGACGTACAGCCCAAGTGTGGATTCACCGTGAGTTTTATAATTCATCCCCTGCTTTATGGTCTATTTTCCTCTAAATGGACCATCAATTAAAAAATGAACATCATGTTGCATTGAAGAAACTAGAGACTGAGACCATAAACTCATTTAAAACATTTACTGAGGAAATAGGGACATTTTCACATCGACTTCAATACAATCTGACTTCTTTTTACACCTAATGGAGTCACTTCCTGATGGTCGTTAGAGAGAAGGAAGGTTTAAGGCTCCTCAGCGTTGGCTTCACTTTCATAGACAATCGACCATGAATAGTAGCTTCATGAGTAGCAGTTGTAGAAAGTGCTGAATGAAAGTGTGAATGGATGAATGTGGCTTTCACTGTAAAGCGCTATGAGTGGTTGACAAGTAAAGAAAAACATTTCATAAGTGCAGTTCATTTCATTTGATTCCCAACAGGTCTGCAATTTGGGCTGTGGCTCGGGAGGAGGAGCGGGCTGTCCACTGATCAGTGTCCCCAGTGTAACCCAGTGTCCTTGGGCACTTTGCACGCAACGGTCCGAGCTCCATGTAGCATGGTAGCTAAATGTAAACCGCCATGCAAATACAACCATTAACTGTATCATCGACTAACTCTGCATTTGTTTGCACATCCATGGTGTGTGAGTCCTGGATGCTCAGTTACAACCAATGACTTTTTGAAACGCCACGGCGGAGGATTACCACTTCATATCTGGGCACTCTTCTCGTCGTGAACACTCAGCAGTTCATCCGTCCTCCTGAAAGAAGAAAGACGTTGTGGAGAGTCGGTTCGAACGGGTGTTAATCCTGCGTAAACTCTCAGCAGCTGGAGCCGCGTGAGTACGAACATAAAGCTGGAGAGCTGCTTAAGTGTAAAGAGTCTGATGGGACTTTCAATGAAAACCAGGCTGCAGCTATAAAATGCCAAGCAAACAACGAGCCACTCAGCACTGCCATGACCCCCTACATGCAAACACACACACAAACACGCACACCCACACTGGTAGCCACCCTACTGCCAACTAAACAATAAAAACTAAAACACCATTGTTATTGTGTGTGTTTTCAGGGCAGCCACTTCTGTTTTAAGGCAGCAGTGTTGACAATAGAAAGGACAGGGGTGAAGATGATTTGTCATTTCTCTGACAAATGAAAGACTCTGACAGCTGAACAACAGGCGAAGAAGAAGAATGTGTCTGAGCCGAGCGAGGCAGAGCAGGAAGCGAATGAGGAAACGGCTCCCGTCACTGTTTCCCAGTCAAACGCAGCAAAGCATCAGACACGAAACACGCAGCTTTGAACGTGGATCCAAACGATTTCAAGTACCTGAGGCTCAACATTTGACTGTCGGCATGAAGGCGATATTGCAACAGAAATATGTCTTGACTCCGCGGGGTCT
Source organism: Rachycentron canadum (assembly GCA_038496675.1). Taxonomy (NCBI): domain Eukaryota; kingdom Metazoa; phylum Chordata; class Actinopteri; order Carangiformes; family Rachycentridae; genus Rachycentron; species Rachycentron canadum. The sequence continues at coordinate 26,115,296 of CM076649.1, forward strand.
CACACCTCATCGCTCATGTCTGTCGTCACACGATCTAATTACTTATGGGGATTAGTACCTTTGTCTGTTGCAGAACAAAGTTGTGATGTTCCAAGAAAAAAGTCACTGTATTAAAGCATTAAAATCAAAAGTTTCTAAAATTTACACAAAAAAGTTGCAATATGTCGAGAATAGGTCCATAACTGTAAGAACAAACTCCTTCCAAAAGTTTTGAGGAGTTTCTTTTTTTATCACGTAAAGTACTTTGAATCATTTTTATGATGTGTTATTCAAAATAAAATTTTTATTTGAATTTACAATTTTATGAGGAAAAACACACTAATAATAAAGTCAATGTTAAAAGAAAAATGTAATATTTTGAGAATATAGTTGTTATTTTATGGGAAAACCTTAATATTACAGGAAGCTCATAATTTTACAAAGTCTTTGTTTTTATTATCCAGTAAAGCTCTTTGAGCTGCTTTTGGATCATTTGTTATACAACATTAAATTTGAATTACAAAATTACAATAATAATAAGAGAATAAAGAATGAAGTTGCAATTTTTTTGCAATGAAGTTCTTAATAAGAAAAAAAGAAATATATTTAAAGAATAAAGTTAAACTACTTGAAACTGCTTTTGTATGAAAAAAAAATTAAATTGAATTTCAAATTTTACAAGAAAAAAGTAATTAGTTTAGATTATAAAGTCATTACATGAAAAAATGTTATATTTCAACATAAAGGACTAATGTTTTGAAAATGACATGTTGTGTTATAACAGAATAATATTCTTTCCCCTAAATCATTCATCTTGAAAGCCACAGGATGAAGTCGCTGCTTCAGAAACAAACAAATTGTTTTTTTTTCTTGTGTCTGAGGTTAAAACTGTGGTTTGGCCTGTTCTGCGGTTTTAAGCTTTAAGTGGGCCGTCACACTGAGCTGTTAGTAAGTGAGTGAGTGTGTACCTGTGCAATTCATACGTGTTCATGCTGTGTGTATTTGTGCACATGCATATTTATATGTGTGTGTGTGTGTGTGTGTGTGTGTGTGTGTGTGTGTGTGTGTGTGTGTGTGTGTGTGTGTGTGATTCCTGAGCTCTGGGAGTCTATAAAACATGCTCTGGTCAGTCACTGGGTGATTATATGTTCGCACAAACTTTACAGAAGTGAAGTCACCTCTTCTGGATTTGTGTGAGTGTGTGAGAAAGAGAAAGAGAAAGAGAGAGAGAGAGAGAGAGAGAGAGAGAGAGAGAGAAAACATACTAAAATAAGTTGCCAACACCAACACTGTGCTGGCTGGTTGGTCAACCTGTTGGCTTGGCTTAATCCATCTCTTCTCTCTCCTTAATCTCATTCTTTCTTCCTTCCCTTCCTCCTTCTTCCCTCCTTCCTCCCTCTTCTTCTCTGGGTTTAATCTCTTCTTTTTCTTTTATTCTTGCTCTCTTACCTTGCTGGTTGACCTCCACTCATCCATCCTCACATTCCTTTAAGTCGAGTCAACAATCACCCCCTCAGTCGCTCATTCACTTGTTTCTATTTAACAGAGAAACCAAATGGGATTTCAGACATTTTAATCATCATTTTAATCATCACTGGCAAGTGTTGAGCCACAAAGCAACAACTTGACAAAGCAGCTTCTTTAACTTGTGGAAAAAGGGCTGGACAGTTGTCAAGACGTGCTTTTGTCCAATTACCTTTCACACCTGGGTCATGGGCATTTATCAGCTCTGCCTGCGATTGGCACTGATGTAAACACAACACCCGGGTGAACACACAAATTTTTGACACTTTTCTATTTTTTTTTTAGACCAGAAACACCACAGCTACACAGCAAGAGTGAGCCGAAGCCCTGAAATAGATTTTAGAAGCACACCACAACAGATCAGAGTGTCTCACACGGAGGCTCTGACACTGACAGCAGCTCCAACCCGAGGATGAGACCGTGCACGGCAGCCAACAGCTCACACTGAGCCTCGATTCTAACAGAAAGGCAAACGCACCTGGCAATGAAAAATATGCCTTTTTTCTCTAATTGTGTTGTGAAACGAACATTAGGCTGCATCATATTGTTCATGTTTAGACCAGTATAAATTACTAAAAAACTTGTACATATTCTGAATTTTCATATATGAAATATAATATATACACATAAAAACAGATGTGTCAAAATTATATATGAAATCTCATTTCTTATATAAATTCACATATTGACATATGTCTAGCCCATACAAATATATATATATATATATGTGTTTGTGTGTTTATACAAATTATAAATATATATATTTTTCCCAAAGCCTCAAAGTCGATAGACATGTTTAAAATGAATGAGAAACTAATGAAAAAAATTCAAAAAAATTCTATAAATTTTTGTATGTATGTTGATTTAGTAAATTGTGTAAATCAAAATTAAATAAATATTAACCATTATCCAGCCTGAATGAATGGTTGGCTGGAATCTTGTCTCAATCCTATTTTTCACCCACATGGTTCACAGTTTTTAAAAACCATGGTTTAATTTGTACAATTGAAACCAATATTAGTTCCATACCTAATATTATTTGTCTAATATTAGCCATTGTCTTTTGTGGCACTCTGAATTGTTTTTGTCCTGGTTGGATGGAGCCGTGACTCAGTACTAATAGAGCCATTAAACCCCTCCCAGATAATCTTGGCTCAAACACTGGGACGTGTTTGACATATTATTCAATGTTATTTAATATTTGTCAAATATTAAGGGTTTGGTTTTTTTTGTTTTTTGTTTTTTTTTGGATGACCATGCTGCTCTCAAACAAGAAACATAAAACGTGAAAGGTTTTGTTCAAAAGCAGAAATGATCCATTGTGGATAAAATCACCTGCAGTTCATCAGTGAATATCTCAAAGTCACAGATGATTTTTGATATTTTTTGATTCAGGGGTTTTTGGGATGAGTCATAACTCTATTACTAATCTTCATAATGTCTATGGTTTTCAGTGCAAGAAGCACTTTATAAATGTGTCGTCTTTTTTTTTTTTTTTTCATATGGTAGCTGAGGAGTTTCATTTTCATATTAAATCCATCTTCAGTTGTTTAGTCAAAACACCTAATAAAATGTCATTACATCAGCTGCTGATTTCCAAACACTTTTCGGGGACATGAATCATCACTGGAGAAATGTAGCTTGATGCTGTTAACATCTCATTTTCACTGAGGCCTGAGATGAAACCGTTCTTCACGGCGGAGATGTCACCTGACATCACCTGACCTGCTAACATCAGCATGCTAACATGCTCTCAGTGACGGTGTTGAGGCTGATGGGGACGTTTAGTCATCAACATAAATATTAGGAAAAATAACTTGACATTACAGACATTTAAAGGATGGGACATGAATGATAATTCAGTCAGGATACAGAAACATAATATAAGATATATGTGTCCATATATAAAGAGTGATTGTGACATATTATTATCATATGAATGTCACATATATACAACCCCTTGATATATGAGCATATAAGTTTACAGATCTGAACTACACAGCCTAAAATTTTCTTATATATATATATATATATAATACATTAGAAATATATAAACTATATAAACTAAAAACAGAATTTATATACATATTTCATATATGGAAAATCAATAAATGTGCAAATATTAAATTTGCATTTGAACACAGGCCGATCGACAGACAGCCCCTTGAACCAGTCCACAGCTTTCACTTTATCTGCTGTGGTCAGAAATGGTGTTTAAATGTGTGACAGTGTAAAGAGGCAAAATGTGGCTCACTCAGCAGAAGCTGTACTCACAGCTTCAATACATTATATAACCTATATAACCTATACACACACATATTATGTTTATACACACCTTCCACAAAAAAACACACACTTTCTTCCCTTTCTGTCTTGCTCTCTGTTACACACACACACACACACAAGCTCGGGCACAGTTGGTTTGTTCAGTGTTTCCTGGCTGAGGGCAGGTCATGCCTAGGTGGGGAAACTGTGACATGTCAAAGACGCCCCTGATTATAGCCACTACGGGAACACAGCCAAAGCTAACACACACACGCACAGTATAAGCCATGAGTTGTGTGTGTGTGTGTGTGTGTGTGTGTGTGTGTGTGTGTGTTTGTGTGCCAGTGGTAAAGACTCCTGGGAACTAAAAGCATCTGTCGTTTGGGGCTCAGCAACAAAGAGATCGGAGGCCGCCAGTGTGGCAAATCTGGCCAACAGGCTTCCAACGAAGAAGGAAAACAAAATCTGTGATGACCTTAGTAGTAAACTAAATAAATGGAAAACCTCAGTTACACTTGATGAACATGTGAACGTGTGTTTTGTCATGGTCGCCCTGACAACTCAGATGCTGATGAGGGTTGATATAATGAATGTGTGTGCTGCACTTTGCAGAATGAAAACATGGCGGGCGGTGACTGAAAGGTTAGAGGAGAAAGTTACAAAATAAAAATTTTAATATTTAATACCAACTGTCCAACCATCACATACTTACCCCGCTAACAGCCTGGCTCTCGAGATGGCAACGTCTTGCTGGTTGAGCTGTGATCCATGCTATGACATGACATTCATCTTCCCCAGAGGATGCATCCTGATTAAAGCCGAGAGCCGAAATTCTCTGGTGCCAACAGCAAAGTTTCCTTTATCCAGTGAAATATCCAGTAAAATCTTGAACATACATGTTTAAATCCTGATGGATTTTTTTCATCCACCATGAAGTTCGATTGTGAAATTTGATTCAGACAGTCACGTTCCCCTCAGGATGAACTGCCAAACCTCTGTGATACTTTCAGAATGAGAATATCAGGTTAGTTTATGTTACAGTTGCTCCCTCAAGAATGGAAATGTAGCATAAACATAAAATATAAACATAAAAGCACCTTATCATTACAACTGTCCTACGTCTGCATTGTCTGTTGTGTCAGTTTTGCCTGTTTTGTTTCGTTTTTTTTTTTTTTTTTTACGTTGACCCTGGTGAAATTTCGTTCCACTGGGCACTTTTTGTCTGAATGAGAATAAAATTCACCTTTTAACCATTAACTGTCAAAGAAAGGTAAGGTAAGGATATGTGCCAGTATATCTCTGCCTTTTTAACTTCTCTGTTATAGAAGAATCTTCACAAAGAATCAAAACTGATCAGTAACTAACTTTAAAAACCTTTACTGTGTCAGGGCACCAACAATTCTACAGAGCACTGAGAATCAAAGTAAAATTAATATCTTATTGTAGAAAAAAAGCCCTTGAAATTTACTGTGGTACAAAATCAATACATAACATCATGGACATATGTTTTATGGTGAATTTGTACTTACCACAACATCATAAAATGACAAATCGAATTTACTTAAGGCTCAAATGGTTCAAGTTTTTTGTCCAACAGCAAATCTCCAGCGACGGCAGCTTGAGTTCTGTTCATGACTTTCACCTCGGCCCAGCAGGAAGTCCAGGTTCCCCACTCTGCTTTTACCATGTCTGTTCTTTCCCTGTAATCAACAGCTGGCATTGTCTCTCACACTTCTAAAATATTACAACAAACCCAAGGCCAAGACAAACTACTGAAAAAGTATTTGAATGTAAAAAATATTCACTGGAGGCTCGTCAGCTTCTCTCCGTTCCTGCAAGATTGACTTATTTGAGATGTGAGAGGCGTTTTGTTGGAGTTGTGTTATGAAGTCATGAATATCAAATCAAGCATGACCTTCTAGACTTCATCTCTTATGAAAACTGAAAGCGTACATTGGCCTAAACTCAGGTAAAAATACATGTACACACATTTGTACTGCAATATTTGTACTTCAGGGTCACTTTATTTTGATCCACCTTCTTTTATCTGCATCCTAGAGTTGTGGGGAACCCCAGGCGAGGAGAGACCACTGGTCGATGCTAGAATTTACAGATGTCCCCAAAAAACCTCATATCCAGGCAATGGGTTTATACTAGCAGCAGCATACATCATCAAGGGCTTCGTGGGGCAACAGGAGCGCACTGTATACTGTCTCTACGGGACATTCAAGGGGGTTTTCAGCTAAAAACTGCAGTGGAAATGCTGGAAGTTAAAAAAAAAAAAAAGTTTAAATGTGTTTAAATCAGAGATGGTTTTTAAAACTTGAGCTGAAGTTGAAAAGTTGGTGCCTCGATAAAAACAAATTGTGAATAAGTGCAATGGAAGCGGACCGACTGATGTTTTCCACATGGTTTTTACATAGCTTGACCTTTGACTCCAGCTCTCACTGCATTCTCTTCTTCTTCTGTGGTGGTTTCATGGCACTGACTGGAGAATTAGCTCCAACAGCTGTTCCCAACGAATCCACTCAGAATATTCCCCGATGGATGAAATAGCTTTTTCTTTTACTGATTTTCTGTAAATCATGTTATTGCCTACATGTGTACATAGTCATGCAAGTCACATCTGTTCAGTAGCTGCTATTGGTCTGTGATGCCGTCATTGTGCACCAGCTACAGCAAGCACACAGGAAGGAAAGTGTAGAAGAAGAAGCAGCCTTTCTCCTTGTTAAAACTGCTGTTTCATCATTTTTGAAGGTGATGAGGTCGGAAATGCAACAGACCAATGAGCAAAATCATCAACAAGGATCCAAGTGCTGTGAACGTGGCCGCAGTCCACGATGTTTCAAAGAGGCACATGCTGGATCTGTGTGCCATCCAACCTTTGACCTTTGACCTAACCTCAACCTCCAAAGAAATACATGCAGGCAGATCACAGTTACATGCACACACAGAGGAAAACAGTAGAAATACTGTCATCTTAATGCTTTAGGGAAAGGTTGAGGGGGGCATGAAACACACACAGACACACAGACTCACACACACACACACACACACACACACACACACACACACACACACACACACACACACACACACACACATTGCCAGGAAACACTTTAGTGAAACATAGAACTTAACTTCATTGCCTTCTCACTCCTCTGGGTCATTCCTTCACCTCAAGGCCACATCTCTCTCTCTCTCTCTCTCTCTCTCTCTCTCTCTCTCTCTCTCTCTCCCTCTTTCCCTTTCTCTGTCTCTCTCGCCCTCTCTTTCTCTCCCTCTCTCTCTCTCATCCTGCAGATGGAAGCGTTTCCAAACCTTACTGTCGGCACATTAACCGTCTCTACCTGTCTGCTGCTCCAAACCTTCTAGTGTTTCCTCTGGCCGGTGTTTTTCTAAGTAAGTGCTCACAAAGGATAAAATATCAGACCAGCTGCAGCCAGGTCTGGGGTGGAGGAATGAGGGGTGGGGGTGAAGGTGGGGGTGAAGGTGGGGGTTGTGAAATATATGATATAAAGACTCGATTATAATCCTGATTTAGAAATGATGTCTGACTGCCAAGAAAAAACAGTGCCGCTCACCTCTGACTGTCAGAGCTGTAACGATTTAGATCAAACAGGTTCCATTTGGACATAGATTGTCTAACACGAATATGATCTTGGTACATTGCACTGTGGGAAACGTAGGCTTCAGTTTTCATCATGTTTTCTGTGAAGTGAGTCAACTTTCTTGTCGATTTAGTGCCTTAAGGACCCTGAAAACATAGTTTCTCAATCCGCCTCGTACAGTGAGTGAGGAGCAGTTTTGTTTGTTTGGTTGTTACAACTCTCTGATCCGACCCATGGGAGTGTCTCTTAAAATAATGCATAAGCCCACCACACCTTGGTTGTCATGGTCACAATAATAAACATTCGGACCGTACCAAGAGCGGTGCTACCTACCTTTGTTGTCATGGTTGCTGTGATAATGGTCCTGACTCGGTTAGGTTCAGGAAAAGATTTGGGATGTGTTTTATGAGTCTTTATTGAGGGACATATCACATGTAATATGTGAAGCACATAAGGAAAAACACAAAGGCATGAAAAAACAGAAAAGTGTGGGTTTAAATGTGGGTTAATGTGGGTTTCAATTTTTCCCTCAGGAGCCGGTGGAGACCAAAAACAGAGCTAAAACAGAGGAAATACTGAACTTAGATTCGCCAGATTCTCCTCGTGAATCATCACGTTCATCACATCAGCTGAAAAGATGATGACTCAATGTCGTGATCACAATTGAAAACAAAACATCATCAAAATACATTCAGTGTATTTGTTGGAAGAAGGATACAAGGAGAAACACTGAGTGTGAACAGCTCAGCACACACACACGTTAATTAACAAGTGATGTCAGGAAAACACACTTACACTTGTCTCCCGTTCAGTCCTGTCCCGAACAGAAGAAGGGGTATTATGTTTCATGAATATACACACATACATACTCACATACAGCATGTGCGCATGCAGACACGCACAAACACACTCAGTCGGACTCAAACCCGCACACACACGCACACACAGAGCAGCTGTGGTGGTTAGATCATCAGTTTGCACAGCAGGCTGGTACCCTGTCCTGCGTCAGTAGGTGTTAGTGGTAACATTAGCCAGGGGGGCGAAGGAAGGAAGAGCCAGGCACCGAGGGAGGAGGATGGAGAGAGTAAAAGAGAAACAGAAAGAGAGAATGAGGTGGAGTGTTAGCGTAACTTAAGGCTTAAACGTGTCATTTCTGCTGTTGTTTTAGCCCCCACCATTTAAACACTCAGGAAATCAGGCTGTCTTAGCAGGAGACCTGCTCTGTCATCACACACTCAGACAGCACTTTCCCACCTCTTATATTTCCACGTCTTTTTTTTTTGCAGCCTTTTTAACACTCATCCATCCTCTTATCTTCTCACACACTCTTTGCCCTGTGTTTGTCCTGCCGTGTCCCTTCCTCTCTTTCTCTGCTCCTTTCACTTTCCCCGAGTGTTGCATCATGTAGACAGGTCTGAAGACACCAGTTGACACAACAGGATGCAGACAGGGTTGACCACGCCAGACATTATTATTAGTGGTTTTATTTGGCATCTGCCTCGACTTAGTTCGAAGGTGAGTGATGTAAACTTCTGGGAAGTGCTTCAGCGAGGTAATTTCTATTCTGGCAGGTTGCGTTTTAATTCTGTTGCAGCAGGTTTGGCAGCCGTGATCACTGCTGTGAATTTCTGCGCCTGTGCCGCTGGTAAGTGTTACTACTCACAACTGACGTGTGCAGATGTTGTTGAGGCGACAGACTTTGAAGATGCATGAATAGAGTTTTGGTGTAAAGCTGACTTATTTCGCTGAAGTGTGTCCAAAATATTCTGCAGAATTTAAAGAAGTGACATCCACTTTGCTGTGTTCACATACGCCTCATCCTTCATTTTCTAACTTCTGCATATTCTGTCTTCTTCTACACCCATTTATCTCTTTGCACTCACCCTCCACCTTGATTTTGTTGCCAACCTTCAACACTAGATATTATCCATAAATTGCTTCCATACATGACGCATTGTTTCGTCAATAAAAAACCTCGCTAAATAATGCATCTCACAAAATATTATGAGTGTTAATATTGTCAATCACAAGTAAGTAAGTACTTCACTTTGGAACCAAAAATATAGCAACAGGTTTATAAAATTAATTAGAATCACTGATCATTCAATATTGTTTTTACCCCCAGTGTCTCCACAGCAACTGGCTGAGACTGGGTGGGTCACACTGGCTTTGTATATACATCCATTCATCCATCTATTATCTGTGCAGAGTTGAGGGGGCAGGGCTGGAGCCAATCCCAGGTGACAGTGGGTGAGGACAGGATACGCCCTGGACAGGTGGCCAGTCTGTCACAGGTGGTACCTGCCAGGGTGTAAGACCGAGCGGCAACACACCGTGACGTCACCCATAGGTCTACAGTTTGTTATCTGGCTGTCGGCCACCTTGGTTTTTCGAACCCAGAAGAAACCATACTTGGAGGAGAAGGTGGAGCTGAGGAGGAGTGAGGGGTGGAGCTGACCTGCTCTGTACTCTATCCTGATTGGGTGGTACAGTCTGTCAATCACAATGTAGCCACGCCCCCTAATTCATCCCCTGCTTTCTGGTCTATTTTCCTCTAAATGGACCACCATTTAAAAAATGAACATCATGTTGTATTGAAGACTTGAAACTAGAGACTGAGACCATAAACTCATTAGGAAAACGTTTACTGAGCTAATAAATCAGGGGAGAAGTAGGGACATTTTCCCATAGACTTCAATACAATCTGACTTCTTTAACAACCAGTGGAGTCGCCCCCTGATGGTCATTAGAGAGAATGAAGGTTTAAGGCTCTTCAGCATTGGCTTCATTTTCCAGCCCCAAGGACTATATTTTTATGTACAGTCTATGGGAGAGACTTTGCATATGAGGGCTTAGACGGTGGGACCTCGCCACCAGTTTGCCACCACAGTCCACTGACCTACCAGGATGACCCCACCCCCATCTGTCTCCATTTAAAAACTTTTAAATCTAATCTGAGTGCACTTTTATTGTTTTCAAGCTCCCATTACCATATGTTTAATTCAGCCCTTTTTAATTGTGGTTTAATTCAGAGGTAAATTGCCTTTGAATCTAATCTAAAGCTGAAATCATCTGTTACAGGTCGATTTAATGGCTCCTGTACTTTAGTGCTAATAAAATTGCTTCTTAATGGCCCTGTCCCTTAAGAAACAACTCTTTCAAAGCGGGGCCATGTGGAAACAAGGTGCTTTCACACTGTGGTGAGACGTTCACTGACTTTTTATCCTGTGGAGGGAGCAGATGATGGAACAGACACACACCACATAAATGCACACACACTTTACTACGTGTCTTTGAGGAGAGGCAGGGCCATCACTCACTCACTGCTTTTTGCGTGTGTGTGTGTGTGTGCAGGGTGAGTATAAATACTTCCTTGACCTTTGTTTTCTTTGCATTTTTTCTTCTATGGGATACTGTTAAAAGTGGACACACACACATGCACATATCTTCACACACCCAGTGCAGTATTGCGGGCTAGATGGCGGGGTGGCAGCCATTATTTATGTCTGCTTTCTTTAGCAAGGTTTCTCACAGGAACAGGAGCCGAGCAGGAATCCAACGTTTCCTCTGAGCCCACCATTTATCACTCTTTATTAATACAAAAATACACACGCAACTGCACAAGCACTGGACACAGTTTCAGACCAGACAAGCACACAAACACGCACAAATATGTATACACACAAAAATAGACACCCTAATGCATGTCGGGTATGCACGGAGGATACAGACAATATCACACACTGACACCACTATTACATATAGAGAATAAAGACACATTATGTCCTAAAATAGTTAGAAATGGAGGTTTAGTTTGATTTTCTGCATCACAAGTGACTCATTCATGTGACAAGAGGCAAATGCAATATATGTATTATGTTCATACATATATATGATTTTATACATATATATGAAAATAAACAAAACATAAAATACATAAGGAATAAAAACATGTGTATGAAATATGTAAAGATTTAGTATAAAACCTATCACAGATTTAAACAATTTCATGTATTGACAGATGGATCTAGAGTCACCTCTCTACATCGGACACCTATTGGTTCTGGTGGGAGCTGTGACAGTCAATCAAAGTGCCAGATTCAGAGGCTGTTAGTTGTTTGTATACACAAACTAAATGGGAGCAATACTGTGTTATTCCAAGCTTCTCTGGGGAGGAGTTGGTAAAAAGAGAGATTTAGTGCAGCTGATACACTGGATAAGATTTTTCAGGGATATGAAAATAAAACACCCATAAATACTGTTGAAAAGAAAGAGCATAACTCATGAACAGATAGAACAAAGATAAATACTTTAAATCACTGCTAGCACAAAAATTTGAAATCCATTTTTTTCTTGTTTTATGGGCAAATATTCCCTATTAGTGTACAGAAGTTTTTATTGAGACATTTACATATATATATATATATATATACACACACACACACACACATCAGCAAGACAACACAAGATTATTTAAAAAATATATAAATAATGAACATAAATTTAGCCTATTACGAGCTTCCTCCATTTTAGAAAAGCGCACTCTTTGGACGCCTGCGATCAGTTCATAACCCTAAGAAAAATGGTTTGTGATTGGAGAACTTACATTTATGGATGTGTGCGTTCGCCAACAGTAAAGTCAATATGACCACGTACAGTAAAGGCCAATAGAGCGTTTCTAAAGGTCGTTGGTATATTTTACAGGTAGGCAGACAGAAACAGACGGGTGGCGCTATTCAACCCCGATGAAGGTCATAGATGAGATGTGTGTGTGTGTGTGTGTGTGTGTGTGTTGTCAGGTGAGGTCACTGCAGGGAGTACAGCATCTGACTGCCTGCCGAGGAAATAGCAGTGGCTAGACCTGACGTTACCCCACTCAGTCACGTCTCATAACTCACCATTGAAGTATTATTGTAACTGTTCAGGCTCAGCATCGATCTAAAGCCGCTGATTTCATTTCCTCGGAAATAAACAACCTGCTGGTCCAGAAAACTCAGCTTGACCTTTTAGTTTTTCCCCTTTCACATCCTCTCGTTTCTCTGTTGCAGAATTCACCGCTTTCTCGAACTTGTCTCCACCCTCCATCTCTTTCTGTCTCTCTTCTCTGTCCACACACAGACACAGCATTTTTTTTTTTTGTTCATTTCATTAATCAACAGTGACTGACTGTGTCCACAAGCTGTGACTCTGGAATAAGGGCAAGACAAATTAGAAAAACACAAAATAAAAACAGGAGCTTTTACTCCTGCACCAGCTCTTCTTTCATTCATGCCAGGAAAGTTTAATTTGACATAATTTGAAAAGGAGGGAAACTATTTAAAAAAAAAAAAAAAAAAAAAAAAGCAGAATAACTCTGAATATATAAACTTTTCTTTTGAATGTCAATATGCTTTGCTGTCTTTATGCTTTTTTCTTTCTTGCTCCAAAACTACAAATTGATTTTCTGCACAGGAGCAATATTTGAAAAATGTGCAATGAAGGTCCTATTCTCTGTGATGTGTGTGTGTGTGTGTGTGTGTGTGTGTGTGTGAGAGAGAGAGAGGCAACAACTGAAGCAATTTATTACATTTCCTAACAATAAAATAATAGTTTGCGTGGCCTAATTTTAGAAAGTTTTGAAGCTACTGATCCCTCTGACCCATAGCCCACCTTTAAACCACCGCTGAATGCTCATCAGCTTAACACTATAACAACACTACCAATGTCAAGGCACAATGTGCAACAATGTGCGTGTAAAAGATTGAATTATTTTGCACACATGCCGGCGTTTGTTCATGTTGCAGGGGTGAGGACGGGACCGACGCATTATCTTCTCCAAACTTTCACGTAGAAATACATCACATGCTGCGACTGTCGGCCCGGGGGCTTTAGTACGAAGCGGTTGAATAGCTGGGTGGCTTTGAACAATTAGTGGAGGCAGCCATGCATGGCCCTGCTTACTCTGTTACCACAGAGTATCTGTATCTATCATCCTGCCGAGCCCATAGCTGACCATATTTTCTTTTAATCTTCAGGCTGATAAACACCAACTGAACATTTTAACCTCCATGAAGGAGGATTTATTGCAGAACAGTGCGGTGTTGTGCTGCCCACTACTACATCTGAAAGACCAGTGGCTTGGGAGGACCAAATACATCATGATATTACTGCAAATATGAGAATAAAGCTATGGTGTGGTATGGTTTGGCAAAATACTGTAAACCCCCCTCCTACTTTAAACAGTAGGATTATTTTTTCATTGAGGTAACTCAAATTACAAAGAGACTGTGGTTCTAAATAGTTTGTTAAATGCTTTGGGTCCAGAGCACAAAATTAAAAGATTGAAATCCAATTTAAAAACACAGGATTAATAACCGCTTTCTGCTCAAGCGGAACGTTTCTCCGCCGAGGCCTGTTTTCTGACCGGACAGCGCCGGGTGACGGACAGATTCCGTTGACATTGCAGAGGGGGAGGAGGCGGAGGAGGACTGCTGTTACCAAACCATTAAGTTTTCACACCAGCCAGAGCCGCAGTTTGGTGGCCCCCCGCTCCTCTCCTGTGACCTCCAGACATCCAGGAGCCATGTACCGGCGGCCGCTGCAGTCCGCCGTCAGAAGCCTCATCACCGGGGCAGCGTCCAGAGCCGCCTACCGAAAGGTAACAGCTACCGCTAGCGTTAGCTTAGCTGCTAATTGGATTTAAGCTAAGTTGACGAACACAGTGCAAATCAACAGGAGCTGAAAACTGAGGGCGAAGAGTGGAGTGAAAGTGACAGAAAAGTGACTTTCTTTTCTGTAAATTAGTTGTTGTTTTTTTTTGTTTGTTTGTTTGTTTTTGTTCGTGTTTTTTTTCTGGACATCATCAAAAATAAAACTAATATGATTAGCTACATGCGTGGCTCCTCACCCGGTCCGTGCAGGTGAATTTGACCGTTAATTGACTGTTAATCCGGCGGTAACGGCCGCAGAGAGAGAGAGAGAGACTCTCCAGGCTTTGGTGGAAATACGGACCTGGTTTCATCCAAAAAAAAAAAAAAAAAAAAAGCATTTAAAAGTTCAGATTAGACCTGCGACGATTAGCCGATTAATCGACCGGCACTTGAATTTGAAGTGTGTGGTTGTTTTAGCTTCTTTAATGTGAGTTTGCTGAACTTTTTTCAGATTTGAAAATGAAAACCTTTGACACAAGCAGTAGAAGAACTTGTGAAATGTTCTTATTCTACTCTTTTTTTTTTTTTTTTAAACTAAACGACTTTGACCTTCATACATCAACACCTGCTATATTAGGGTCTTACCTGTTTTTATTCCATAAATTCATTTAGGATTTATGAAGTCATAATTATTAATAAATGATTATTATAAACCATGGTGCTTATTCTGTTTGAGAAATAGGCTCATGGATTAGTTGAAAAACTAATTGACAGTGGGGCGTTCTCCTCTCACCAACATTGGAGCTCAAACAATGAACAGATAATTTAAACTTTTGTCTGTCATGGTTTAGTCAACTAATTGTTTCAGGTCTATTTGGCAGATTAATCACTAGTGTGATGAAACTTCTCGGTAAATTGGCCTCTTCTTTTCACAGATTTGTTTTGACAGTTCATCTAAAAAGCTGTCCAGATAAACTGAAAATCAAACTTTTAACAGTCTCATGTCACGACCATCATCTGTTGAATTTGCCTTCATTAGTATAACTCACAACTCAACTTTTTTTAATCAAGGCACCCATCATATATAAAATATGCACCAGCCATCCTGTACACACACACACACACACACACACACACACATAATAAAGGGGAAAAAAGAATAAAAATCTTACAGGAAAATTTGACACATTTTGAAAACTTGGCAGGAAATGTACGTTGCCAGGTAATTTGAGCCCAGCCTCGTCTGTTTGAGGTGTGCCATTATATCCAGTCAGCGTTTATGAGATGATGATGCATATTTTTCCATTTGATGAGAACCACAACCAAAGCTTGGTTACTTGCAGTCAATATTTTGGCCCCCAGGGAGCAGCCTGGATGTGAGGGTCAGGATCGATGACTAGCCAACATAGTAGAGGGAAGAAAATTGAAAAGAAAAATTCCTTTCAGGCTGTGAGTGTCTGGGACATGCCCACATCTCGAGTAACATCTACTCCTAAAAAGAGTTTTCAGGGCACATAGAAACATTGAGACAAGAGGTCAATGTGTCTTGAGTCTTAACCTGCAGGTATTAAGACTTGGTGATGCCAAAGACTGGGCCAGAACAACGTTAGAACCACAGTGCTTTTATTTGTAAATATATGTGCATGTTAATCTCTCCTTCTCTTCCCTCACTTTCTTTTTTCCCCCTCCTCTTTGTCCCCATCCAGGCATCAGATCAGGAAGCCTGCTTCGCTAGAGCTTTAGCAGCCTGCCAACTGGCCAGAGTCTCCTCTCCCTGTTCAGCACCATGTCGGACAGTGCACATCACCACACAGGTAACACGCCATGCACACTCACACACGGAGGGAGGTGTTTAAAATCCGTGTGCAGTGGAAAATAATTCATCAGCATTATCAATCCTTTACACAGAGCCTGTGGCGCTTACAGTGAGTGTGACGTTTACCAGACGAGAAAGGTCTCGTGAAATATTCTGTAGCAGAGAAAAAAACAGGGTTTAGTGTTTGTTGATATCGATCTATAGTGAGGACCACAAGTCAAGATGTTTTTTTAGGCATTTTATTTCAAATCCAACAAGTTTAAGTACAGAGAAAAAAAGTGTCAGAGTCCCGATGGTGCATTGGTTCAAATCTATGAAAATAGATTTCTTTGGAAATTTGGGGGCCGTCTTATACAGTTGTGACACAGCACTAAAGATTTATATGTTTACAACAGGGTTTAAACCCTTTTTAGACCCAAATTAAGGCTTTTTTGTTTTGCATAAAGGGTCAGACTCCAAATCTTACCTGGCTTTGTTCACAAGTTTATCACCTGAAGTAAGTGTCTAAAATGGACAAGAGGAAAAGGTACAACTATAACATCCGCTGTGTCCCAGATCAAATACCTTCTCGTGTTTGCTACTTTCAGTACAAAAGTGTGTTCACATTGACGAGTATGGCAACATGCCGTGCGCTTTGGGTGCCCAGATTGTGCACTCGAAACGGACGGACACTTCTCAGCCTCAATGGTCGTCATCTCCAACGTGTTGTCATGTCATTGGGGCCGGGGGCCAGCACGGGAAAGTCAAGTCAAGCGAGCCGGCAGGTGGGCGACAGTCACATCCTCCTGCTCAGTCGTTACTTCTGGAGAGTGCACAACAGCAGTGTTTGATCTGGGACAACACCACCCTGTTGAAATGAACACACTACACCAGTCAGTATACTGCGTTCTACATGTGAGTGCACTTACTGAAGTGTCCTATTAGAGACACGGCAGTGGTGTTGTATGTAATGATGGATACAACGCTCTCTGTAGAGTGTGGCATTAATGTTGCTAGGCTAGCCGCTTACTTCAGGTCCATTTGTAGCCTTAAATGTGGTTAGTCCATTTTAACCAACACAAATTTCTGTTGGTTCATGTTTCACTGCAGCAGAGGAAATAAATTCCTGATGAGGGAGAACGAGTCCAAATCACTTCCCACCATCTTCACTGCAAAAACAAACCGAAACATCTGTGAAGCAGCAAAGAACGTCATGATCAGGACTCAGAATGACTGTTTGATAAGTTGCTAACAGGCAGAGAAAATCGTTCACAACCTGATAGGATAGAGTCTGGCTCTGTAACTAAGACTAAATTCACATGTAACAGGCTTCAGAGATGAGGACTCTGACACCGGGGAAGCGCATAGGACCAGTCTGTGTTTTCTATCCTCAAAATCAGGTATTTGACAGAGGCGGAGTCATCTCATGATTAGATTTGTCGTGTATTCAGGCCTTGAATTGAACACAGACGTGGAACACAGTCAGCTGCTTTTGGTTTTTAATATTACTTCAAGTTGAGCAGAAAGCATGAATGTTAAAGCGTCGATGAAGGGTCACCGGGGTCACGATGGCTGTAATGAAACTGTTAAGACAACATGCAGCTCAGAATAGGTCACTCTATTAATTTACTCAACAGCTGCACTTGCCCAGTAAAGGTCATGTTCCCCAGGTGTGTGTCATCACACTGTAGGTTGTGTGTGTGTCTGCTGTTGATTTAATGAGGGTTATACAATATATATCCACAGGGAATATCAAGGGTTGTTTTCACTCCCACCTTTCTGTCCTCCCCATTTTTCCTCACTTTTTTTTCACTCCTTTCATCAAAGACTCAGTCTATCTCACCTCACTGTCCTAGCCCCTCATCGCTCCCTCTCTCTTGCATTTTGTTTTCGTTACCTCCCACACACACCTCTCGCCCCCGCCACTCACCGATGTCTGTTCTCTTTCTTGTCCGGCAGCTCCGTAATGTGAAGGAGACACCCCAGCACACAGACGAAGAGGTCGGGGCCTTCACAAAGCTCATTGAGGCCATGGGCTTCACAGGCCCGCTCAAATACAACAAATGGGTGAGTGACAGAGAGCTGAGGGGAGGACAAGGTGAGGGAGGGAGGTTATAAAGTGATTGTGGGAAGAACACAAAGCTTCGGGACATATCCTTTCATATGTAATGTATTTCTCCATTTCTAGCTGCATCAGACACTAGTTGTAGTTGGAGGAAGCACGAGCAGCCTAAGCTGACCAATCACAGCTCCTCTTATTTCCCTGCAGTACCTCTGTAGCTGCCGTAGCTTGGATGTGCACCATCACCCCTTAATGCTGAGGTATTAATCCAGCTGTAGTCGGGTCGTTATGGGAGTTCACCCGTCTCATAACAGGATATCAGACTGGTGACCAATATAAGGACCACACTTGGGCCACAAATTACACTTTTTATTTACCGTTATTCACCAAGGATACATTTTGTAAGATTATAAGATCATGAGCAATGACAGCAACCACAAGTTGTAGAAGTTAGGCTTTGAGAGTTATTGTAGATCTTACAATAAAGCTCAGCTACACTGAGATCAGTGTGAAAATGCTTAAGAAGAGCAACAGCTTCACCTTTACCCTTATTTAGCCTGTTGGTTGAGTACAAACATGTCATCAACAGCCTGGAGGGAACTCAAGGGGTGGCAGGCTTTGATATGACAAACAGGAGAAACAGAGAGAGAATAAAGGGATAAAGGTGAGGATGTCCTTCACCTTTATCCCCGTAAACTAAAAACTAAAAAGCACAATAATCACTGTTGTGTGACTGTCATTAAGAGAAAGCTTAGTTAAATACACTCCAACTGGTAGTTCAACACTAGACAAGAATAACTAGTTAGTTAGTTAGTTTATCTTGTCTGGTTAATGAGATTGATTTGCTTGTTGTTTTCAAGTTGCTGCTGTGTGAAGGACAGTTATGACTCCAGTGTGTGTGTGTGTGTGTGTGGTGGTCAGAGGACATCAGAAAAGCTCTGACCTCCCAGCAGGGAGCTTAAATTATGGGCTGTCAGCCAGGAATCCTCCCCACAGCCTGTAAACAAACACACACAGACACACACACACAGACTAAAGCCGCCCTAACGAATCTTTTCTGCCTTTAAATCTTTGCGTACACAGAAACAGGACGGCTACTATTTCTAATCAGCGGCTCCATTTTTAATTAAGTCCGTTGGCGGCACTGCAGCAAAAGGTAGTAAAGACTAAATTAAAACTAAAACTAAACTGAAGACTCATGAGTTCTCCAATATTTAGAGAGATATCCGATTTACACAAGTCAGTATACCAGACCGGAGGCTGCATATTACTAATATTGAATATCGCGTTAATTCCGACATGATGTGATATTTTTGATAATATTAAAAAGTTTAAACTGCTGTTTAGTGGCAGCATCTCTTATCCCTAAAAACATAAAATACAACCATACAATTGTATAAATAAAACTATGTGAAGTTCCCATGAGATAAAATTGTGCATCATAATGTTAGAGCTGTATGTAGATACAGATGAGACTGAATGATACTAAGAATTTGCACATTGTATTTAAGCTGGACAAGCTTTATATGGATGTATTTTTTTTAGCACTTTAAATTGTAGAGAAATGTTAACGTTACTCCAATTCACTCTCCCTGTGTGAGAGGTCATGGGCAGCACCGACAACAAAATGGTGCATTTTGAGGTCTGGCGTGTGAGAATAGAGAATAGAATTATATTTATTGCTCAAATACATTATTTACTTTACTATTTTCTTATTTAATTTACTCTTATGAGCCAGTAGTTTGTAAACTGCTCAAAAACTCTGATTTGCTGATTTTCTTTTTTCGCTTTTGTCTCCACAGAAAATCAAGATCGCTGCCCTGCGCATGTACACATGCTGTGTAGAGAGAGTCAATTATGACGAGTTCTTTGAAAGTAAGTGTGGAGCTTAGACATATTATATCCAATATCACAACACCCTTCAAAACAAGAGCAATGATGATGGCAAACATTTTATTTTGGAGGAGGGAGAGAAAGTGTTTCCATAATACTGCACATACACATCGAGAGAAGCTGGAAAAACATTGGTTTGAAATCACACGCGCACACACTCCAGTATGAGTCCAGATCCAAACACTAACCATTAAGGAGTTGGTATTTGTCCCAGTCCAAACGGAGTTGACGAGTGTTCGGGGACACCGTCACCACCTGACTGACACATTTATGTGACCCTTTACTACCTGGCACACAAACGCACAACACACACACTAATATTACTCACACACGCTTGGAGCCGGCTGCATTAACACACATTATGTTTAACGTGAGGTAAAATGAGCCTGATCCTGGTGCACAAGCTAAAACGCATTTCTTCACATCAGGACTGTCATTCTGAGGCTGCGACTCAAGATTATTTTCATTATTGATTAATCTGTTGATTATCTAAAAAATATTCAGTTTACCTTCATACCTGTCAAGAACCAGGGGCATTTGAGGAGCAGGAAGCAGAGAGGTTAAGGATGTTTGAAATGATGGATCGACTTCAGGATTTCGTCAGTTACCAGAATAGATTACTAACACATTGTGGCGACTGCTGAGAAACTGAAATTCTACAACATTAAACTAAAGAATGTAAAATTTTTTTTTTTTTTTTAAATGGAAGCAAATGAAAAACTACCACAAAAGAGGTTAATACAAAGGTTGCAGCTGCTTTATGTGACCGTGTTTAATTGGAACAATGTTGTAAGAGCTGTAACTAATCTTTAACTGATGATGGAAAATGACATTGACCCACAGTGTCTGTTGAAAAGATGGGAGGATGTTGTGCAACTGTGCTGTGCTAACACTTGTTAATGTTTTGTTTGTTTCAGAATGCGCCCTCCCTGACACACTCAACTCCTGGTTCTTGGTAGCACAGCTGCATGTATGGTAAGTCGAACCCTCTTTCAGCCAAAATTAGCAGATGCACCTGTGTTGTTTAAACACAGGTAAACCCGCCATTAAAAGCTCATTGACCCCCTTTTCCACCGCCGGTCAAGTTTGCCTCTCTGCTCAGACTGGGGACACACGACTGTGAAGAGCGGTGTCATCAGAGCACAGACTCAGGGGAGGGAAAGGAAGCGATGAGGTGCAAACTGATAAAAACTGATCCGTCGCCTTTGGGTTTGTGCTCTTGTCAGCGTTGTGTCCGTGAGATGCTTTGATTCAAGCTTAATTCGCTCACTCAGGAGAGTGTAGCTACAGTGTTCCTGCTTTAATGGCACCGTGATGGACAAGTGACAGGTCAACGTCTGTGCTCTGAGACGTTACAGAAGGAAAACAGAAAACAGGCCAAAGTTGTTGTGCTCCGCCAATTGGAGCCAGACCCAATAAATACTTGTGTCTACTGCAGAGTCATGTGCCCTGGGTCTCAGTGCTGATGCTAGCCTTTTCCTTTCCTTTGTTTTTTGACTAGTAGAAAAACACACACATATACTGCTAATTAATGACCTCAAACTGCTTCTCGTTCCCTCGTCTTGTTTGACCCCCCCCCCCCCCCCCCCTCCGTCATCTGTCAGGATGTGTTTGGTGCGGATGCGTCAGGAGGGAAGAGCGGGGAAGTACATGTGCCGCTACATCGTCCACTCCATGTGGGAGGATGTGGAGCAGAGGAGCAAAATCATGGGGGTAAGTTCTGACAGTGTAAATGAGTGTCAGAGACCTAATGCTGGAAATTTGATTATTTATTCTCTGGATAAAAACAGTGACGGTGACACCATCTGATGTGTTGATTAGTCAGAGCAACAGTCCAACACATCCTGACATCAGTCACTTCACAGTGAGAGAAGGACAGAGAGAAACAGTAAATTCTCACAATATAGAAGCTGGAAATAATTTAAAAATTACTAAAACAATTAATTGAATATGAAAATGATGCATTTTTCTGCTGATCATCTTGATTGAGTAACATAATAGCCTCAGCTCCAGAACGACCCATGAAAACTAAAACCAAACAGACATTTAGATTTAAAAAGGCATGAAAAAGTCTGCGTGATGGCAGCAGGAGAGACATAATGTTTTATCCCTTGTTAGTTACCACAGCAGCTCAGCTTCCAAACTGCTTCTCTGCCTGAACACGACTAAATGTCACTCTCTTAAATAAATATTCATTATTTCAGAAACGTTTCCGCCTCGGGGCTGATGCAACAGGGCATGAAGTTTTATTCGTGCCATTGCATGCTACATAGGATGCCGGTTTTGTTTATTTTAAGTTTTACATCAGCATAATTGTGCCAGCAGTTCTCAGGCAGAAAGTGGAGCCAAATCCCTGGAGTGTGGGTCTGGCTGCGGTCACCGTGTCCACAGAGTTGCTCTTCTATTCTTTGTCAGTGGAGCAGCTCCAGGAAGTGTCGCTCATTGACATCACAGACTTAAATCTTGGCTCCGCTCACTTGTAGCCTTCAGAACGAGTTTCTCATACTCGGATTAAACTGGACTCAACTCTCAAAGGTCATGGAGGGAAAACGCACCGTGGCCGTTTGTGGGGTTTTTTTTTTTTTTGGTTTTTTTTTTTAAACTTGTGCTGAAATATCTGTAAACATCTATCTGCCAATGTACAGTAAACATCAGTCTATATGTCTATTTTAAGCTTTTTCTACTCCTCCAGTCAATGTGACAGGTAACAAAACAACAACAGTATGTGACTGTGTCTGAAATCATCCCTCGTTCCTTCCTGTATAAAAGCTCTTTAGTAAGCAGGAAATAGAAACATCCCAACTCAAGACAAGACTCAGGTTTCAAGTCTACAACAGGTCGTCATGTGTAGTTCATTCTAAAGGTGATTCGGCCTCATCACTGTCACTGGTGTCACGTTTTCAGGTCGATCTCGGCGTTCTCATGAACGAGATGTCTCAGTAACAACAACAAAATCCTCTGCAAACATTCAGTTGGACCAAGTGCCCACCCGCCGTGAGTGAGGGGTGGATCCGACCTGCTCTGTCCTCTATCCTGATTGGGTGGTACAGTCTGTCAGTCACACAGTAGCCACGCCTCCTAATGCATGGTCTATTTTCCTCTAAATGGACCATCATTTAAAAAATGAACATCATGTTGTATTGAAGACTTGAAACTAGAGACTGAGACCATAAACTCATTAGGAAAACGTTTACTGAGCTAATAAATCAAGGGAGAAGTAGGGACATTTTCCCATAGACTTCAATACAATCTCACTTCTTTAACAACCAGTGGAGTCGCCCCCTGATGGTCATTAGAGAGGATGAAGGTTTGAGGCTCTTCAGCATTGGCTTCACTTGTCAGCCTCAGAGTCTACGTCCACTTTTATAAAGAGTCTGAGTTGGACTCAAGAATGAGCTGATTTGATTTTGGTGTGTATAGGTCAAAGGTCAAGGTCATGAACATGACCTTTGGCATAAACCTCTGCTGGGACTCCAGGATGAACTTATTTGATTTTGATTGTTCCTGAAAATGTCATTTACCTTTCAGGACTGTCGTTGGCTGCTGTCAAGTTTATCACCTGTCAGAAACACGAAGAGTTGATTTGCTGCCTATGTTAATTACGTAAATGTTCATCCTGAGGAGAAAAACAAGTCATTTCAAGTCTGAAGGTTCAAGTGAGGTCTGAGTCCAGTTTTGAGCTTTGTTTTTGTTTTTTTTCTCCTCACGTCATAAAGTCAGTTTCATGTCAGACTCAGTTCTACGAGTCCACACCTCATCAAATCACTTCATCCAGTAAAATCAGTATATTATCTGTGATGTAAACAGAGCCGGATGCTTGAGGCTGGAGCCAGAGGTCACCAGGCTTTAGACCAGGAGGTCTTAAGTTTTTAGCTCATTTAGCTGGTTGTGTGACAGAAAGAGGTCAGAGATGAGAAATTACAGCAGGGTTTGTGAGGTCACTTTTAGTGTGTGTGCGCACACATGCATTGGGTGGAGCACGGTGGGGGGGTGGGGGAAGAGGTGTGTGAGTGTGTGTGTTGGGGGGTGTTGCATGTTTTCACAGCTGCACATGTGAACTTCAGTCAGCATGTGTACGTACACTTGCTTACGTATCCTCCTGTGCTGGCACGAGCCCACACACGTGCAACACAAACTTTAACTCTAAATTTAATGTTTTCAATCTACACAGTTTAATTTTACTCAGTGATTCTGCAGCTCCTGAAGGACACAGGACTGTTCGAGCTTTCATCCATGGCACTGAAGCAGAGCCGCATCAGCTGTCAGTCGATCAATCAACAGATTTTTATAATCGATCGACCCTTATCTGAGCAAAAATATCAAAAATGCCTCTTCACTCACGTTACACACACACACAACAGAAACAAGCATTTCAGTCAGTCAGATCTGAGTCCAGCGCAGAATCTTATTGTCATCACAGACTGCATTAGATGAACAATGAAAAATAAAGGGAATAAATCAAACAAAAGTAAACGAAAATGGAAAAGAGAGAAGAAGGAAAAAAAATACTAATGTAACATAGGAAGGGGAAAAAAAAACAGGCTCTCATTCCCGATGGAGGCTCCACATCAGCAGCACATGTATTTTTACAACAGGACCAGTGATTGGAGTTGCTCTCAGGTTTCATGCTAATTGTGGTAAAGAGCAGTAAAAACACTGGTCATTTTCTCCGTGTTCGTAATCACGGCTGCAAGCAGCTGAAACCGACCAACCAAACCGCAGTGACCGGGCTGCAGGACAGTCGCTGCATTCAGCTGCAGTCGTGTCTCCATGCAGGACTTTAACATTTACTGCTGCAAACCCAGGTCCATGGTCTCCAGCTGATGAACCCTCATCCCCCGACTTTCTCTTCTCCGTGTCGTTCACTTTTGAGCTTTTGAGGATAATGTCTGAATTTTAAGGCACATTCATGTCCGTGTTCTTTACTTCAGTCTCTGCTAGTGTAGCTGTAAACTTGTTGTAAGTAAGTCGTGCCAATAGAAGCAGAATATAAATATGAGCTGATCAAACATGTGGTGATCAGGGTAAAGCAGAATAAGGAGACGGCGTTTGTCCTCATTGACTACAGTGTTGGACTGACTCCTCCTGAAACCACAGGATCTAACCACTTCTGTCTCCACTTTCTCTCTCTCGTCCTCTGATTCAGATCAGTGCCATCCACAGAAAGGAGGCCCTGAAGGTGATGACGGAGACTTTCTATGCTGCAATATTTGGATACGATGAGGTGAGATGCTTGGTTTCACACACAGACTTGGGTCCTGTTGAATGTCCTGATCGTTCTGTCGCAGGCTGCTGGACTCAGTCTGCTGTGAAGGAGTTCATTGGTGGATGTATAGAAATGATTATGTTATAGGAGGGAGTGAGTTGGAGGAGGAGACGCTGCTCCTGGTGCTACATCACTGTTTTTCTCATCTTTTCAGTTGGTCGAACCGCAAAACGACATCACAGTCGGCGTCAGACAGCTCAGTTCTCTGCCGTCTGCGATTCACAGATGTAGTGAAGAGACAAGTCTTCAGTGGGTGTGTGCGTGTGCGCGCGCCGTACTAACGTGATGGATGTGTGTGTCTGTAGGGAATCCTGTCTGATGACTGTGTGCTGGCTGCAGCTCTGTGGAGGAACCTGTTCGCTCGCCAGTGTGAAGACCCCAAACAGCTGGAGCTCGTGGTGGAATACGTACGCAAACAGGTGTGTGATTGATGAGACACACACACACACACACACACACACACGAGTGATGGTGAAGTGTTGACTACGTCTTCTACAAATACACGTGACGTTAGACTTCAGAAACTTTATTTAAAGCGTCATCAGATTGAATAGAAACTTCAGGTTCCTGCCTGGAAGTTGGACACATCAGGTGTAGTTAGTCAAACCACCTCAACTGGCTGCTTTCAACGTGACGGAGCAGCGGCTCTACTGTCCCAGCCCCTCAGCCAATCAGAAGGGCTCCCAATCTTCAGCCGCTTTCATCCGCAGTCTCGTTCTTTCGGTCACTTCCCAGCTCAGGGCCACAGTGAGGGTGGGAACAAATATCGGCTGGTAAATTGGGAGCTTTGCCTTCCAGCTCAACTCGCTCTTCACCCCGTCAGTCTGGGACAAGGTCCAGCTTCCTACTGAGGCTGCACCGATCTGTCTGTCAATCTCCTGCTCACCAACAAGAGCCCGCGATACTTGAACTCCTTCGCTTGGGGCAGTAGCTCACCACCTTCCAGCCAAGAACCAGGATCTCAGATATGGAGGCGCTGACTCTCGTCCTGGCTGCTGCACCATTAGGCCCGAGGTCAGACTCTGATTAAACCAACAGAACCACATCATCTGTGTGGCCTCCATCTGCTGCCGGGGCCACATGGTGCAGGAGCCCCTGTCTTCCTTTACCTTCACTGTCTTTCAT
>CM076649.1:26143944-26284328 GCA_038496675.1 Rachycentron canadum
GTTAGTGTCGTAGGATGTGGAGTTGAATGTCTAGATTGAGGCAATAGAATTGACTCTAACAACAATAACATAACAAAAATGAATATGCTCACAGTTGTGGAGGAGTCAGACCGGGCCAGAGCTAGCTGGTTAGCATGCTAACTTCAGTGGAAGAAAACAAGGCAAAGTAAAAGTAACTTAGTTTTTCCATTAATGGAGACGTGGGGAGTAAAGGAAGAGAAGTTTGATTCTGAACTCGCGACCTTTCTTCTTCACTGGCAGGTAAACGGCTGCTCATGCTAACGTTAGCTAAGGAGCAATAATAGAACAAACGGCCCCTTTAAAACCTCCTGGATTCAGTGCTGTGAAGTAATGAAATGCTCGTGAGGGGCTGAATGGATTTGTTCATAGAGATGTGCAAATATATTGTCATGACCTGAGTCTCTTTTTATTCATGTATTCACTGATTCGTTGATGCAAAGAGAGACTCGCTCGCTCACACCTCTCTTTGGCTTCTTCTCCTCTGCTGAATAAATGCCACAGTCTGTCCTTTTCTGGCTCATGGAAACATTTTCCAGAGTCTGGAGCTGAACGTGAAGATGAAGTGAAGAAACTAGTGAAACATTTGGCTCTGGGTCCTTTTAGGTGGGGCCCTGACCTTCATCGGTGTGTCAGGACATCACGGGCTCCTCTCCGTCCTCTCTGCTAGAGGAAATGCTCAGACTGAGTCATGTTGCCAGAGGAGCGTCTGTTCTTTTCCACCCATCTCCCTTTGCTCTTTTCTTTCTTTTTTTTTTCATGCTTCAAACCAATGAAACTCACATTCAGCCACAGGCACAGACATCAGGCTTTGATAGAGAAAGTGGAAATCACTACATTTCTTCTTCTTCTTTCTGGCAAAGTAAGACATTATATTTAACTTTCAGCAAACTACTTTGATTCGCTGGATGTTTGTCAGATTATTCCCATAAAATACAAAAGGTCACAAGTATTTGAGAGCTTGTAACAGGCAAGTGTCGACCCACCGTGAAGCCTCCAGGTAGTTTAGCTGTCAGCCATCTTGATTTTTGGAAGAGAAGGTGGCGCTGAGGAGGAGTGACCTGCTCTGTGCTCTATCCTGATTGGGCGGTACAGTCTGTCAATCACACACTAGCCACGCCCCCTAATCCACCCCCTGCTTTATGGTCTATTTTCCTCTAAATGGACCATCATTTAAAAAATGAACCTCATGTTGTGTTGAAGACTTGAAACTAGAGACTGAGACCATAAACTCATTAGGAAAACGTTTCCACATAGACTTTAAGGCTCTTCATCATTAGCTTCACTTTTCAGCCCTGGAGTCTACGTCCTCTTTTAAATTCAGTCTATGACCAGAGACCGTGATATCAGAAGACAGTGGTTCGGCCAAAAGCTGATCGTGACTCAACTTTTGGGCAAAGTGAAGAGAATCAGACTCAAACTGCACTCGTGGATCTCGGATTTATCCATCTAGCCTGTTTTAATCGCCACATTACTTAACATACCATTGACTAACACAAAACAGTCCTGCAGAAATAAATGTGCAGACAATCGTTTTGTCTCAGGAAACAAAGATGAGCAGTAACTCGCTCAGTGTCTGAATTTCATCAGACAGTCTGGTGTTTCTGTTGTTCTCTAGTCTGGGAAGCAGCTTCCTGGTAAAGATGAGTTTCAGATTCAGAGTCAGGTGCCACAGTCGAGGCCCTTTCACCCGACCAAAAGGATTTCATGACCATTTTATTTTCTCTATTCTTTTCTACTCTGAGCATGAAAAGAGGCTATTTAGTGGGTTAACAAACTATTGTATCCATTCACAAGGAAACCAGTTTTTCCAAAGTGACAGTGTTGTTCCCAGCCTTGTTCTCTCAGCCTGTGTGTGTGTGTGTGTGTGTGTGTGTGTGTGTGTGTGTGTGTGTGTGTGTGTGTGTGGTGTGTGCGGTTGTACCTCTATCCTTATGAGGACTAGTCGTGTCCTCTCTTTCTGACACACCTTCAAAGGACAGTTTGAGGCTGTGTGTGTGTGTGTGTGTGTGTGTGTGTGTGTGTGTGTGTGTGTGTCATTACATGTCATGACATAAAATGTGGAACATGAGTTTTTGATCTGATAACCTTCCCACTCCTTCTCAGAATAACCCCAAAACACTGCAAATGTATGTAAGCAAACATATACACACACGTGCATGCACAGGCCAGCGAACACACACACACACACACACACACACACTTATACAAAAGTCTTTGCAGCAGACTGCAGGATACTAATATTCCTCCATGTATCCCCAGTATAATCTTATTCTGATGCAGTTGGATTTGGCCTTATTGCAGATGAACTATTTTCTGATTAAGACACATGGGATACATTGATATTATCCAGGTTTTAGGGGCATTCGACTCAGTTGGGGGGTTTTTACAGCAGTTTGGCCTCTTGCCTGTTTTGATGTGTTGTAAACAAACCAACTAGACAACAGTTTGCTGGGTTGGAGTTGCAGGCCAACAGAAAAGTAAAGCATTGCTGCAGACAAAGAGAAATGACTTGGATATTCTACACGGCTAAAAACAACAAAAATCTTTATTTATGGAGCATTTTTCAAACTCTATATTAGACAGTGCTTGACAAAGGCAGCAAAATAAACAAGCTTTTCCACGAGACAAAATCAACAGGTTTCAAGGAAAAAAAAAACAAAACACTGGAATGAAAAGTAATGAAAGTAAAACCAGGATAAGTTCTATGATAAAAATATAGTTTCAGAAGGAATTTAAGGAGGTCACAGACTCGGCTGACCTGATTTCCTCAGGCAGGTCGCTCCACAGCCTCGGGGCCCTCATGGCAAACGCTCCATCCCCTCTAGGCCTCTGGAAACAGACAGAAAGCCTTTACCTGAGGATCTGAAGGTGCATCAGAGAGGTCAGAGATACAGCGGGGAGAGAGGCCACAGGAAGTGAGCATGTGTCTTGGTCCTGGCCTAAAGTCCCTGCAGCTCACTTTCACCAGCTGTGTGAACAGCTTCATAAACAACACTGTATTTTTGGGAATTAGGTCAAAAAAATCAGAATATTTAGTTCATGTAAACAATGTGAGCGACATAGTCGACGGCGCAGTTTCAATATTTGAAGTATGAGCTCAGACAAACGTTTATCACAGTAACAGCAACACTTTGCATGAAATTAACACCTAATTAAATTACACGTGTTTAGACAGTTAATAAAAGGCTCCGAGGTGTTTGAGAACACAAGCAGATTTTAAACAGCTTCACTGTCCTCAGGTTTTACGTCTTCCTTCCCAGATACTACGATACATCTGGCCCATAGTGGGGCCACATGCTTGCCTCTTCTGGTCCAGCATACGCCCTGGTCCCACGGCCCGAGTCTGGCCCACGCACAGCAAGATGGTCAGATGCTGCTTCACATCTGGAGCAATTCTTACAAACACAAATCCTCCAGCTGTCAGCGAACAATGGAGAGGGGAGGAGAAAACAGCTGGAATCTACCCAGATGTAGAAGTGTATGGTCCAGACCTGGGTGGTGAGAAGGCAGCTCTTTAAAGACCAACCTAACCCTACGTAACTAACCCTAACACCAAGTGTTTAACCTTGATATCATGCCCATGTGATGTTTCTATATAATACAAGACATAAGATATCTGCTACTGTAAATCAGTTTACACAGGTGAAGACACGTATGAAGAGGAACCTTCAGCAGGCCAACATGCTAAAGTCCAGTTGAGGCTGATTGGATTGTACAAGACAAACTGAAATGCTGACGTCATGATGGTGGTAGATGAGAAGTTAAAGAGTCAGACATTTTAATTTATCCTCCTGGGACCTTGAATATCATATCGAGTTCTCTGCTGATTTAGCATCACACCAAAAGGAAAACAAAAGGTGTCGGCCTTCTGGTGGCCCTACACACATAAACGTCAGCAGCAGACTTCATGTCAGTCCATCCAGCAGCTGCTTGGATCTTTGAGTCTGGGCTGAGGAGCTGGACCTGAGCTTAAACAGCGTCGTCTGCGTGGCTCAGTGGGAAAATTCACTCAGTTTGCATTGAGAACTAAAAGTGTTTGTCCCAGTAGGAGAGAACTGGGTCACCAACCAGGTTTCATTATGGAGGATCCCCGGTGACAGAGGCAGCGTCTGACATCTGGGTCACACACAAGTTGTAACCTGGTGCACTGCAGCAGATCAGAGCGCGGGACGTTCAGACGGCCCAGTCAACCTGTCCACGCATCAGCGCACAACGAGCTCATGGCTCTGCACGTGGTGTGAGCTGGAACGGGGCTAAATGACAATTATGACCAGTAGTTGTGCGACAACAAAACTGAAGAATAGTTCAAACTATCAGCTACTCTACAATTAGATAAAGAGCCTATTCCTCTAAAGCACTGATGCATCTGATGATGTCAAACAATAATAACATTTTACTGCAGAACAAATACTTTTACTTGTGATATTTTGGATATTTAGCTGAAAATAATACTATTTATATTTCAATAGGACTTTTACTTCAGCGATTCTCATTATAATTTGATTTTATAATTGTTTTGTACGTTTAGGGGAAACAGCACTGGTCACATTGTTGAGGGTTTTATTGTTTTAACTGAACCATATCATATCATATCATATCATATCATGTTGTTTATAGTTAGTACGACTGTGTTTTCAGGTTCTTAGGTTTAACCTTTTGTCGCCGGTCACGAAGCGGCAGGTTGTTTTGTGCACATGTGGAAGTGTGAGCATTGAGCGCAGACAAATACCAGAAGATAATTAATAAGATCTGAATTATCTTCTGCAGGAACCAATAAAAACCTGGTGTGTTTCCTTTCCACAATCCATCTCACATGTAATGTGAGTATTTTCACTTGTTGGTGCCTTTTTCTTCAGTGACCGTCAACCTGTTAGCACCACTGTCGTCTCATTATGGTCTTTATTGTTACAGAAGATGCACCCTCTCTGCAGCAGGTGTGTACTCTGTGTGTGTGTGTGTGTGTTGTGTGTGTGTTTGTGTGTCCCTGCCCTCCCTGCAGGGCATCACCTCCTCGGCTGCTCACCTGCCAACCACATCACACCTCCATCACACACCTTAAAACGTTACAGAGCCTCTCGTGTCATTATGCAGCTCGCTCACACATCTCACTGCACAAACACCACCCTCTTTCGTTTTTATTGAATTCTTTAGCCTTTAGTTGTGTAAAAGCAGCTAAAATGCTTTTACCATCACATTGTTAATCATGTGTTGAAGGTGTGCAGCTCTGTGCAGGTTCTCACAGTGCATGGTGAACTGAAAGAGCTCTGGTCCTCAAAGAGGGAAAAGTCTTTCATTTTCCACATTTCTGTTGGAGACAAAGTCAGACTTCTGTTTTTTTAATGTTTCCTGGACTAAAAAAGAAGAAAATAGCGTGTGTGTGTGTGTGTGTGTGTGCGTGTGTGTGTGTGTGTGTGTGTGTGTGTGTGTGTGTGTGTGTGTGTGTGTGTGTGTGTGTGTGTGTGTGTGTGTGTGCGTGCGTGTGCGTGTGTGTGTGTGTGTGTGTCCAAGTGTCAAACTTGTTTTCAGTCTCTGAGCACACGTGTGATTCAGGTCACACAGATCTGTTCTTACATGTTCTGAGTCAGTTTGAATCCACTGATCCACTGAGCTGCTCTGACTACATTAGTGTGACACTGTCAATGGCCCGTAACCATGTGAGAGTCACAGGTTCAAGTCCTCCTCGAGTGAGTTATGGCGACACTGAGCTAAAGAAACATAACTGCATGAGAACGTGAATATGAAAACCAGGAGTCAGTCAGTTTGACGTCAGTGTTTTGCATGAGATGGAGTTTTTCTTCATGTTTAGCTACTTTAGTGTGTATTTAATGATGAATTATATATTGAGCTGTTGTCTTTGTTCAACAGACGACGCTGCAGGAAATTAGGATTAAAACTAGTTCCTGGAGCGTTGTGCTGTGCGTTGACACCTGTTTCTGTGAGGCCTGCTCACAATGAAATATATCAACAACCACTGAGTGGATACACATGAGGTTTCACATAGACAATCATGGTGCCCAGAGGATGAATCCCTCTGACTTTGGTCATCCTCTGACTTTACATCTAGTGCCACAATGAGGCTGACATTTTAACTATTAGATTGGTTAAATGGATGTTCACCTTCCCTGCAGGATGATCCCTAATAAGTTTAAAGGTGCTGTATGCAACGTTAGCACGAAGCTGTTTATCTACCAATCTAGAAGAAACAATCAAACTTCATTCCTGCATTCATCCAGAGTTGTGTCCAGCGGTGGAAAGCAATGACTTTGAATGAAGTTCGCACGCTAACCAACTATCCACATTTTATTTCTGCATGCATTTGCTGTATTTGTATCTGTTGTTGATCATCGTTTGCACATCATGTCGACTCAAATTCAAATGAGGAAAGTTGTCAAGGCTCACTATAGTGCTGCACAACACAAGAGTTGTTTTTGTAAATTACCCTTTTAAATAAACACGACAACTGTTTTCCACACAGCTCCAGCAACAGACCAGTGTCCCAGATGCTCAAATATTTTCCGAACACTGACGTCCTCATGAAAGAAACAATTAAAGCTGCACTGAAGCATCACATCTGCCAAATGGCATTATAAAATATTATATGACAGGTGTCAGGCTGGTGGTGTTGGCGTTTACAGTGTTTAATATTCTGATCATATTCACACGGCTGGGATGTTTTGTTTTTTTTTAGCGCGGTCTATTCAGAAAGAAGCTCATGACTCAGTCAGTGCATCATAATTTTTCCACAGAGCTCAGGTCTCATGTTTTCTGCTCAGCTTGTGGAAATGAGTTTTAATACCTCCCCCAGACTATTTTATGTTCCTGTTCTCTTTCTTTTTCTTTCTTTCTTTAGTTCATTTTCCCTCCATTTCTTTTTTCCCTCCTATCAGTCCCAGTGTTTGCAGTCTCGTCTAACACTGAGTCCCTGTGTCAGGACAAGACGTAAAGGCCTGTAGAGGCTGTGTTGTCACTTTCTTCTTTCTCGCTGTTTTTTTTTAACGTATGTTCATGTGGACGATTCTTGGACGAGCGTCCAGCACCACTGTAGGAATGAGTCCCTTTTATGTGGCGAGTTAAAGGAAGTTAGGGTGTGGATGTGAGTGCATTGTGCCTGGATGTCATCCTGGAAACTAAAGCTTGCATCTGGGTCAGCGTGGTTCTGGGGATGGCAGCAGCAGCTGGCCTGTTGACCAGTCCAGCACTTTGGAGCAGACTGGAATAGTTCAACAAAACCTGAAGTGAAATTTTGTACTGATTTATTTCTCCTGATGATAAATCCTGTTGATCTTGTTTATCCTCTGGTGTCTCTCCCAGTGTCACCAGAAGGCCGATCCTTCTGCTTCTACTGAAAAGTCTTGGCAGCTATTTGATGGTTTGCTATGACGCTCATCATCATCCGACATCAGGTAGAAATTTAAATTTGTTCTGTTGTGTTTTATGGCCAAATTCCCATCAGCCTTAGTTGTAGGTCTACTTTTTTTGTGAGCACCAATCAAATACATGCATGTGCACACGTCCAGTTAGTGACACTTCCTGTTCCTGTTCCCTGTTGTTCATGAAAAATGGCCCAAGAACATTTATGTTCTTACAGAAATCTGTGACTTTCATTGTGGTAACGCTCTATTTCATTGGTCACCAGTCAATGACGTCATATCCCCTTCGCTAATGTGTCAACTTTTTGTTTGTCAGCCAGAAACTAAGAATTTACTTTTGTCCAGTTTTAAGCCACATGTTTAAAATCCACTTTTTCCACCTCGGTGGTTTTCAGCTGTGTATTTGAAGCGGATGGAAGATTTTAGTCTCTGGATCTGAAGCAATCAGAGAAACAAAATGTCCTGTGTCCATCGAAAATCGTCCTGGTCCTGGTAAAAACCTCCTGAAGGACAATACTGAAGGAATCAAACCAGGAAAGGATGACGACAATGGCGGTGAAGACAACACAACTCCCATGATCCCTCATTACTTCACAATATCACCCAAAGGCATCTTTTGTTATTGTCTTGATTTGAGATTGTTGACTGAATCTGAAACTCCTCTTTAATCTAATATTAAAGTTTTTAGTTACCTCACCCCAACAATGCGGTCTTCTGAAGGAGGCATTTTTCCTTGTCCTTGTGTCTGTCACAGGTTTGATACCTCAGATAACAGTGATCAGAGGACCTGTATGAACCTGTTCTGTTGAGGTTCTGAGGAACAAAGACCGTGATGCAGAATGTGGGTTTGAACCATTCATTGGGTTGACGTCACAAATACTGATGTTCATTTGTGTTCAGTCTCTCCTAGTGTGTCTGTGCCACCCACAAATGATGATGATGGTTTTTGCTGTGTCAGAGAGATGGTTTTATTCAAGAATCAGATCGTCTCTTCTGGGTCTGGATGATCCCAATAAAGGATCCTTTGTGAGGTTTATTTTAATTTCAACCTTTTATTTTGGCCCTTTTCTCTTGTCAGAGGGAACAAGTTGTCTTTTAACAATAGCTGAGTCTCACAGGCTGTGGAATGAGCTGTAACCTTTAGCTGCTCACCAGCACCACTTCATCAATGCAGCTCTGTGGGTTTCAGAGCTGTGGGTGGACAGACACTGTGACAGTCTGTCTGCGCCCAAGCAGAAGATCTTAACTGGAAGCTAAAGAAATTACAGTGGAGTTTAATTTTTACACAGTCTAGAGCAACAGAAATAGTTGTGGCTTCACTGTCTTTCTGGTAGATGAGAGGGCCGATAACCCTGTCACTCACCAACAGCTTAGCTTAGCATAAAGAGTAGGAACAGAAACAGCTAGCTAACAGCCAGCCTTCCTTGGTTTCCAGCTACCGGCTCTAAAGCTCCTGAGGCCAAAGCTGAAGAGCCTTAAACCTTCATTCTCTCTAATGACCATCAGGGGGCGACTCCACTGGTTGTTAAGTCAGATTGTATTGAAGTCTATGGGAAAATGTCCCTACTTCTCCCTTGATTTATTAGCTCAGTAAACGTTTTCCTAATGAGTTTATGGTCTCAGTCTCTAGTTTGAAGTCTTCAATACAACATGATGTTCATTTTTTCAAATGATGGTCCTTTTAGAGGAAAATAGTCCATAAAGTAGGGGATGAATTAGGGGGCGTGGCTACTGTGTGATTGACACATGGTGACTGACAATCAGGATAGAGGACAGACCCTTAAGTCAGGGCTATATATACCATCTGATACAGTGTATGCAACAGGGCACGAGCCAATCGCAATGATCTGAAGGAACTTTCAACTTTAAAAGTTGATTATTGAGGCCTCTATGATGCGTCTTATAGCAGGACGGAAAGAAGAACTGTCCTGTAGGAGCAGAGCATGTAAAAACACACAACACAGTCGCACACATGCAGAATTTACTGCTAACTACTTTGTATATGTGAATGCATCAGCAGTTTTGTTTCAACATAAGTGACCACCCCTGCTTTGTAGGTCCTGTCCCTTTCTCAGGACGCTGTGCAGGTTCTGCCTCGACACTGGCAAAGAATACAAGTGTAGCGTCTTCTGTGTCCAGGCTTCTGCCTCCTATGAACGTTACTCCCACAGCCCTCATGTAACAGTCACCGAGAGTGAAAAGCTGAGCATGTATTTGGATCCTGCTCTTGAGGAACCCTGCTGGTCTGAATGAACAACTGTGGGCGTTAATGGCTGTCACCAAGTGTGTGTGTGCATGTGTGTGTGTGTGTGTGTGTGTGTGTGTGTGTGTTAACCTCCCTCCTGCCGCGTCTGTTGCAACACTGCCGTGCAATTACCATCACTAAGAATATTTCCTCCTATAACGTCCCTGAATAAATAAGGGATAAATAATGGTCATTACTGCCCACTGAAAACCTTTGCAGCTCAACAACAGGAAGTTAGGTCTGTTGTTTACCTGTGAATGAGCTACTGTTCATCCTCAGGGGAGCCCCCCCCGCCCGGAGTTAACCCCCCCCCGCGAGACTGTGAGCTCATCTGACACAGACTTACAACATCTCTCCTCCTGAGCTTTTGGCCACTCAGCATAAAGTCTAAATTTCTAATGTTTGTTGTAAAATCTATAACCTGAAAAACTTCCCCTGTTTGTTTCCAGCCAAGATTTTTTAAATCTCTCTGCTGCCTTCACAGTCCACAATTGTTTCCAGTTGGCAAAGGACAGAGATCAGTGTTTCCTTTATGAAAAGCAGCCATTCACAGCTCAGCCGCCTGTCTCACGTTCACACCGTTTCAGGCCCAGATCGGCTGCCAGCTCGGAGTCTCCCATTATGTAACAGACTCCATTCACTTCGCCATGACGTCTGTGTGTTTGTTGTCGTGTTAAGGTGTGCGCAGATCCTACGTACCTCCACTTCGACAACAACACACACGCTTATCCAGAGACTCTGTTTCCTTTTTGAGAACATATAACATAGACAATGTAGCTGTTTAGCAGCAGAATAGAGTTACAGACAGAGAGAGAGAGGCATTGTGTGTATGTGTGTGTGTGTGTGTGTGTGTGTGTGTGTGTGTGTGTGTGTGTGTGTGTGTGTGTGTGAGTGTGTGTGTGTGTGTGTGTGACAGAGAGAAGGGGGGAGGGGGCAGTGGTGGCAGGTTTTACCTGATCTGTCAGGTAGTAAATGAACAAAGGAACCCACCGACCCCACACACACACACACACACACACACACACACACACACACACACACACACACTTCCAAAGTTTAAACTTTTTTTCTTCAGAAAACCAAATCCTGACTCTCATCCTAAACCCAAGATGTAACCTCGAACTTGAAGGACAGATGGTTTCCATCTTGCTGTCCTTGTGAGGACAGTTAAGCCTCATAACTCCTGTAAAGGTTTTCCAGTTATTTGCATCCATATTTGATTAGTTAGTTATAATGTTCTGTGGTGAAACACACAGAGCATATTCTTCCCTTTCCCAGCCCTCTCAAAAACCAATGCACACTCATCTCTGGTTGGTTTGCCTGCAGCTGCTTAAAAAAAAAAAAAAAAAAAAAAAAAAAAAAACGTGCTGATGCAGCAACTTCTCAACTGAGTGTAATACAAAATGACATGAGCGCCCAGTGAAAGGAGGGAGTTGAGCTGCACCAAAAACATCTGACGAGCTGGAATCAGGATTTAAAGGGTAATTTATATAAAAGAAAGCGTATTTAGCCTAATGCATGGTCTCAGTGATGTTAGACTTAGAGGTTTGTTGAAATTTGAGTCATTTCAGCTTCTAATATGTGACCGTGCACATGTGAATGGGCCTGACAAAGACTCACAAACTCATAAAACTCCAATCACCATCTGTTCCTTCTGTGCTGCAGAGAAACATATGATTAATGTCTGCAGCATTCAGAGTTTTAATGGTGCAGGAGTTGAGTGAGGCAGAAAGAAGAAGAAAAGAAGAGACGTTTGTGATGACAGTGCACGGACTATGGTTTTATGATTTGGCATGGAGATCGACAGCTGGCATTTCAACTATTTGTTTGATTTCCAGAAAGTGGGTGTTGCCCTTGTTTGTTGCCGTGGCTGGGTTTCCTCCACTTAATGAGAAGTGGCAGAGAGCAGAAGTTAAAGATACTACTACATTACATATGTAATTGGTGGTACCTGTATGGAGTCTGGTAGTATTCCTGAAACAGGTTGTTGTTATCGTACCAACCTGAAAGAGGCAACAATCTTCTTGTCTTCAAGAAGGAGAATAAATGTATTCCCCAAAATGTTATTAACTATTCCTTCAAAATAAAATCCTGTGGGTTAAATTTTTTCTGCATAAAACAAAATCTTGAATCTAATCTTAAACCCAAAATGCACTAAACCTGAAGGTCCGATGGTTTTCCATCTTGCTGTCCTTGTGAGGACACTCGGCAACCCACGGTAACGTCACCCGTTGGTTTGTGAGCTGCCACTGTGAAGCCTCCAGTTTGTTATTTGCCCATTGGCAATCTGGATTTTTTTGAAACCTGAAGTAACCATATATGGATGAGAAGGTGGAGCTGGTGGAGGTGGTCTATTTTCCTCTAAATGGACCATCATTTAAAAAATGAACATCATGTTGTATTGAAAACTTGAAACTAGAGACTGAGACCATAAACTCATTAGGAAAACATTTACTGAGCTAATAAATCAAGGGAGAAGTAGGGACATTTTCCCATAGACTTCAATACAATCTGACAGTGGCACTTCAGTACTCGCTTCCCAGAGACTACGTCCACTTAGACAATGGAGCCCCAACACTAACCTGAGGCAATTTCTTTTATTTCCTTTTTGTTTTGTAGATTATTTTAGATATATTATATAGAACAAGTGCAGAGAAACAGGAAATGAAACAGAGAGAGAAGGGGATGACATGCAGGAAAGAGTCTGGCTGGTTGGGATTTGAACCACAGTCTCAGATGCCTGCGACCTAACCACTCCACTATCAGTTATTAAGAGGTGTGACAGCTGTCCACACAGAGAACAATGAAGTTATTCAAATGATCAAGATGAACCATCAAAAAACCAACAAAGCTGCAGCAGCTTGAGCGAAACGTCCATCATCGAGATAATCCGGGCCAATCTGCACTTGCATAATGCTGTTGTGTGTTTATGCAGCATTCCTGTCGGTAGGTAGGAGACAGGAATGATGTTTCTGTATGACTGTGAATCCTCCTGTCAGTTCCAGCTAAAACAGTTTAGAGAACAATGCAGTAATGCGAGTCCCCCGTCAAAGTGTTCAGGCATGAAGTCACTCACAACCTTGACTCGGCCTCTGATCTTTGTAGGTGTAATTGTTACAAAACTGCTCCTGTGTGGTGACAAATCAGATCTGGATCAAACCTTGTGATCCTGCAGGTAGACAAGAACTACGCTCAATTTATCAGATGGTTTTTTTTGTTGTTGTTGTTGTTGTTTTTTACATTTCATTCAACCTTGTAAAGATAACATTTATTTTACCTTGTCATGACACGAGAGCCTTAAACATGATGTGCTGACAGTTCACTGAGCTGTTTGCTTTGATCTAGATCCAAACCGACGTCCGACGTCAGCAACAGTTCACGAAAGAAATAATTCGTACTTATTTTTAACGAGAACAATAATTCAACTGGTAGCTCCATGTTTTCTGCCCTAAACATCCCCATCGTGGCCAATTTGATACTGTTACATTGTTCTCTAACTGATCTCAGCTGTCCACATACTTGTGTGTTTTGCTCTGGGGCTGTTTTCTGCTGGTTTGGGTATATTGGCCTCTCGGTTCCAGTGAAGGGAAATGTTCCTGCTCCAGCTTACAGTGATATTTTAGACAATAGTGTGCTTTGTGACAAGAGTTTAGAGAAACATGGTTCCTGTTTCAACGTGGCAAAACCACAAAACCAGCTCCATACAGAAACAGCCCCCCCCCCCCCCCGTTTTGTTTGGAGGAACTCGACTGACCTGCACGACGCCCTCACCTCAACCCCACCCCAACACCTTTGGGAGCCAACTCGAACAATCTGACTTCCATGACCAGTGAAAAGGTTGGCAGGGTTTGACCTTCTGTCGTTTTACGCAACTGTTTCTGTTTTGAGTGAATCTCCTCCAGGAGAGATCATCTTAAAATGGGCCCCATTATTTCAACATTTAAATGATATTGCAACAGCCCTCCTCGGCCGATTCTTCACCCAGCCTTCAAGTGTGGCCATTCAACAGCAGCTATGAAC
This sequence comes from Rachycentron canadum, assembly GCA_038496675.1. NCBI lineage: Eukaryota > Metazoa > Chordata > Actinopteri > Carangiformes > Rachycentridae > Rachycentron > Rachycentron canadum. The sequence goes on from CM076649.1 coordinate 26,157,601, forward strand.
ATGCCCCCTCAGAGCATAAGGCTCATAAGGCTTTATGGTCTATTTTCCTCTTAATGGACCATCATTTAAAAAATGAACATCATGTTGTATTGAAGACTTGAGACTAGACACTGAGACCATAAACTCCCTGATAAATCAAGGGAGAAGTAGGGACATTTTCCCATAGACTTCAATACAATCTGTGTTCTTTTTATTTCTTTTTAGGTTTCACTTGACAGCCTGAGAGGGATGCCAACATGCTAACATGTATTTCAAACCCTGCACTTTTTGCTAACTGAAAGTATTTTGATGGTAACATGCGGGGAGGCAGAGCAGGAGCTTTCTCTGCTGGATGTGAAGTTAGAAACCAGTCCTTCCACTTCTCCGGCTGCTGCCTTCATCGCCGGCTTCAGTAATAACTTGCCTTCACTTGTTTCTCTCTCTCACTCTCTCTCTCTCTCTCTCAGTCGTGACTCACCAGTTTCAACTTTATTACTTATGCAAATAGTCCTGGAAGTTGTGTCCATCATGATCGCCGCTCACTATGACTCACCAAGGTGATCTCCCACAGCACCACGGTTGCTGACTCACTTTAAACATGTGATCATGATTTATTTAAGTTATGCACAGAAAAACCCCCAAGAGGTCCCACTCTTTCATTAACTTCAGATTGACTATTTAATTTGACTGCATCTGATTCTAAAATGAATTTTCAGGTTGGCTGTCAGGTGTCCTCCACCCTCTGTCTTACACCAACCGGGTGGGCTGGTTCACGTCAGCAGATGTAGATCGGCAATAACAACTTCTAGTGACAGACAAGCAAAACAAAAAGACATTAACACACAGCAGCCAGTCACTGATTGATGTGTGAGCTGTAGTTAAACATGTAGTCAAGACAAATGACCCCAACCCTTTGTTTGCACTTAAGACGTCAAGAAAATATTAAAAACTAGATCCACCAGTTTGACTGACACCGAAACACAACATACAGTATGAATGAGCAGGTTGGAGTCCAGGGAGCTGTGGATGTTAGAACCAATGAAATAATCACATTTAGTTTAATGCCCGTGGAAATACAGTTACACAGAAACTCTACCTCTGTTATATACAGGTTCCCTCCATGCCTCTTAAACCTCCCTGTTGCTTACGTTTTGCAGGCACAAAGCCAGCAAAGGTTTTACCTGCAAGCGTAACAGCACATCCTTATCACACTAATACCTTATAACCTGCCAGTCCAGTGTGACTCCTTGTTTTTCCATCCACCTCATGACCTGGACAGTATGTGTTGAAACAAACTGTGTCAGGCTTTGCTCGGCATGAAGCAGCTCATTTACTTATTTAAATACCACAGAGCAGTGATGTCAAACAAAAGTACGAGCAAGGCAGTGGTGCTAAGTCTGAACACCTATACCTCACCCTACTGGGTAAATATTAAGTCACATGTTAACATGAACTCCTCACGGATGTTTACAACCACTAAACGGACATCGGCCCTCTCCCACTTGAAAAGTTAATTCATGCCTGTGGAGAACCTGTGGTACCACTTTCTAATAAGTGCTTTCTAACAATGTGCTATAAGTAATGGCTTGATAGAAATCCCCCTTCAGATAACACTTTTCTTGTCTTTGTAAATGTTATTGTCTATTTAATTATTCAACATTTCCAACAGCAGACTTTTATAGAGTTTGAACAGCTTGAATAAGTTAAACAACACAGTGAATGTGAAATGTTCATGATGAAATCTGCTTTTATGACTTCTTCAAGCGAAGAAGTTGTGTAAATACAGACTCCGTGGCCTCAGTGTGTCCCGATCTGTTCAGTAATAAATAAGTTAGAAATGTCGGTATAACGTTCACTCAGTCTAATAATTGAACAAATTGAACAAAGTTTTACGACAGTCTCTCAATTCCAAATGAGCAATTAGGTGAAACTCAGTATATCTGAAGCTGCTGTGACTGTTTGACCCATTAACTCCCCAATTAACACACACAAAAAAAAACAAAAAACATTTAGGACGGATGAGATCAGATACAGTCATTCATCTATTAAATTAGTCAAGTTTCTCGGGGGAGCAGAGGCAGAGATGATGAGTCCTTCTCTGTCTCCTTCAAATGCTCTGCTGCTCTGACATCAATACAGGAAATTACAGTGAAACAGGAGATCGTGTTGAATTGTCCCGACTGCCCCCACGACACGTTTGTAGTTTAGGAAGAACATGGCAGCAAACCACGCTGAAGTTCGTAGTATTTTTGAAACATGGGGTCATGGATTTCAGACAAATGTAGTAAAGCAAAGATCGCTTCTCACTTCCAGCCAGAAGCGTTTGTTCAACTCTCACCCCTGATAGCCAACTAAGCTAACGTTAGCTCCACGAGTTGGCTTAAAAATTGTTATATAAAAGTGGACCTAGACTCTGGGTCTGAAAAGTCAAGCCAAGGCTGAACCTTCATTCTCTCTAATGACCATCAGGGGGCGACTCCACTGGTTGTTAAAGAAGTCAGGTTGTGTTGAAGTCTATGGGAAAATGTCCCTACTTCTCCTTGATTTATTAGCTCAGTAAACATTTTCCTAATGAGTTTATGGTCTCAGTCTCTAGTTTCAAGTCTTCAATACAACATGATGTTCATTTATTAAATGATGGTCCATTTAGAGGAAAATAGACCAGAAAGCAGGGGGTGAACGAGGGGGCGTGGCTACCGTCTGATTGACAGACTGTACCACACACGGCAAACACACAGTTGCTTAGCTTATTATTTAGCTTGTTGTTCACATTTTCAGAAGGTAGCCTGTATGTTTCACTCTTCACTGTCAAGACAAGATGCTCATGTTTTCTTTAAATCCACTCATTAATTTAAAACCCCCCCACTCTCACTAGCATAGCACGGAAATGCAGAGAGTAACCTTGCTGCTACTAGCTGCTCTTATAGTTAGCTGCACATGCTAATGTTTGCTGTATTAAAGTAAACGGTGTTAATTCTTCCCTTTAATATGCAACTTATTTACCAGATCACAATAACTGCACCATCAGTGTGAAGTTTTCTATTCAATGCTCCACAAATTAAGTAAAAAGTCAAAGTGACAACGAACATCAAACAGGAAAATATGAATTAACAATTAAGGTGACAAAGCAGAGGAGGAACAATCGGTCTGTGATGCATCGTGTTGGCTCTAAGGTGCTTTGCATGTTTAACGCTGTGGGTTCAAATAGTTGGCGACCTCAGTTGCATATCTTTCCCTCTGCTCTGACTTCCCTGACCCTGTTGTAGTCTATTGTGTCCTGAAACTCACTGGGGAATTCATCTGTACTAAAGTGGGGCCAGGATGTTGAACAAAAGCCTTGGAGGTCTCTGATACTGTGATGGACCTGCTCACCTCAGACCAGCCAGACTGAAATATCTCAACGACCATTCAAATGATTGTGATGAGTCTTTCCTCACACATACAGTCCCTTCACACTACAGATGACTTGAAGGTTCCTTTGACTCGTCCCACCTCCCTAAACATGGTTCAGACCAAGTCCCCCCCCCCTTCATGGAAACAGTCTTCCCTAATGGCAGTGGCCTCTTTCAGCAGGATAATGCTCCCTGTCACTGCAACAATGGTTCAGGAGCTTTGAGGAACAACAACCAGTTCAAGGTGTTGACTTGGCTCCAAATCCCCCAGATCTCAGTCCAGTCCAGCATCTGTGGGATGAGCTGGACACAATATTAGGCAGGTGGTCATAATGTTGTGGCTGACTGGTGTATACCATAAGTCTGGAGGCAGTAATCTCTGTCAGTGCCGGATAAGTACTTGATCCCTATGTGGCAGATGGAGGTGTCTGTGCGTATGTGTGTGTGTGTGTGTGTGTGTGTGTGTGTGTGTGTGTGTGTGTGTGTTAAGCTGCCCTATCTTTAATATGAGGTGGAAGGGAAAGGTCCAGGACCAGCAGGAGCTTGTAGCTGAAGCGGTGGGTTGTCGCTCACATGTAACCCGCTACCACAGGAAGGGAGAGTCTCAGGGGGAGGTATGGGGGAGGGTGAGGGGAGGGGAGGGTTTTCCATTTCACACCACATGAGAGCAGAGACTGGGAGATTAAAGGTACAAACACTTCCCATTTGGCGATGCGTGTTTTCCAAAATGTAAGATGTGATCTCGACCCCATGCAGGTTGAAGGAAACTGAATTATGTTACAAATAGAATCTGTTTAGTAATAAAATTAGATGTTTGTCACTTTTAAACTTTCGCTGACATTTAAATCCTTCAGCGACTATTTTTTATTTTTATCTCAACAAATTATCATCAGTATATGTGTTCAAAGCCAAGTCAAACACGTGATGTTATGTCTAGAGGCAGTGATAGTATGAGTAAGGCTGGACGCTAGGCCATCAAAATAAAAGCATCAGGTTTGCTACAGTTCTTGCTAAAAAAGCAATAATGTTGAATTACTATAATAAAAATTTATTGACACTGACTGTGTAAATAACATGAAGATTTATTGATTGATATCATAGATTAAAACATATAATAGATATCATAATAAAAGTGAGATCATAACATCCAAACGCTTCCATATACAACATCTCTGAGCAGGAAGTGGAATCATTTTTATTACTGATATCTAACAATTTACAAGAATATTTCCAATGAATGTGATTTATGTATTTATCTGAACTAACTTCAAAGGTCCAACTTTCCAGTAATATTTACTCAATAAACATTTAGTCCTTAAACCTAAATCTGTCTGTTACTCAAACTTTGAACCTTTATTTTTAGAATTTCTCTCACAAATGTTAAATCCATCCACAAATACACAAATCAACATTGTAGAAATTATGTTTTCATTCATAAATCAGTGGTGACTTGATATTTAAATTCATCTTCAATCATCTTTGAAATTAAAAAACATTCCCACGTTCCTTATAATTAGTACAAATTTAGTGGAAACATCTTAATAAATATGATTTTCTGGCTGCAGGAATGATGAGTTCTTTTAGTCACCAATACAACTTGTTCTGTTACAAGTCCTGTATTCAAATTCCTACTTAAATAAAGGTGGAAAAGTATTATCAGCAAACTGTACCTACACTTTCAAAGTAATTGTACTTGTTCTGCAGTGAAATGTCCCCTCTGACTTTTATACGTTGTCAGACATTATTAGACTGTTAGTGCTGATACATCCACGTGTAAGAAACATTTCCCTGTTATAGGTTCAACTGGTTTATGAGGAGAAATTGAACTTTTGCCCACTGAGTAAATTAGGTAATTTAGTCTAATGGCTCCTAGTCTAAGGGATGTGGCCCCACAAGATAAACTTCAGGGGTCATTAGAAAAATAAAGAGACAGGAAAGGGGGAAAAAAAGTAGTTTTTTTAATGCATAATTGTTTAATATTTAATCATAAATACATTTATGATATCCTGAAGTATAAATACGTCAGTAAATATAACTTATTTCGCTCTTCGGAGCTTTATTTTGAAATTTCCGACCAGAAGAAGCCTACCTGTTGTGAGTCGGTTGGCTTGACAACGGAGACAGGTGGAGGAGGGGGGGGGGCGGGGGGTGGAGCCTATCCGCCTTGGAGACCAATGACAGGACAGGTAGTAACAGGTGAGCAGAAGACACACACACACACACACACACACACGGACACACACTGAGGGAGAGAAGAGGTGGCGGCGCTGCTGAAAAGGCTCCTGGGACATCGGCTCCTGTCTGACCTGACGGGGAATTAGAGAAGCGAGGACCATTAGAGGAAGCGGCTCCCGATCCGGATCCGGATCCTGATCTGGATTACTAAAAACAAAAACCCCGCTTCAGATTGTCCTGTAATAAGTGAGTTAGTTCGACTCAGAGCAGTTTATTTTGAAGAGCCCCAGCAGCTCCGGTCCTGAGCCGGGTCTTTAGTCTGGTTTTGAGCTCTTGGTAGATCATTGATCTGTCGTCTGTCCCCGGCCTTGTGGACCAGAGCCTCGGATCCGTCTGTTTTTGGTCTAAATGGCTCAGATGTTGAGCCACAATGTTTCCACAGCAGCGCAGCGGTAGTTTGGCTGAGGGGGGTTGTTTATTCCTTCATTTCCTATTAGAGGATTGTTGAGGTTATCTTTCTGGGGCTTTTTTTTTTTTTTAATAAAACTTGGCCGAATTAATCCCAGACCTGCTGACTGAACACCAGCACCATGATCAGCTCCGAGGGCCTGCGGCCGAGCGCGAACGGCAGGAAGCCGCTGGGCAAGCTCGCCTCCCGGCTGGAGGAGGTGAAGTCCCCGTGGCGGCAGGTCTCCTCCCTGGAGCTCAGCCACAACGAGGCGGCCCGGCTGGCCACGGACGCCCTGCTGGAGCACGGGGAGAAGGAGTACCGGCGGGTGCTGACCGAGGAGCGGGAGCTCAACTTCCTCTCCCCGCTGGAGATTCGCTACATCACCCGGCATGTGGCCAAATCGCCCGGGTCCGAGAGCAACGGCACCGGCCCCAACGACCGGGACTTCGGGGACGGAGACGCCGTGTCCGAGCTCACCTCCGGGACTTACTTCCCGATGATGTCCGATGAGGAGCCGCCGATGCTGGAGCTCGGCTGGCCCAACTCCCCGGCGCGATACGGACCGTCGGAGACGCAGATCTACTTCCAGAGGGACAAGTCTCACAACGTCAAAGACCTGATCAGGTCCCTGATCAACAAGGCCAAAAAGGTAAGAGGGCACCCGGGTTCACGCCGTGGGTCCGAGACCTTCAGCATCACAATACAACTCACCTCGTTTCATCAGAACAAGAAACACAACGGAGCAAAACATGGTAGAAAGTAAAAATACTAAAGAGGTTTTACCCATTTTAAATAGGGTGGCATTATTATTATTATTATCATTATTATTATCATTATTAAGATGATGAGTTGAAGTTTTGTCTGGTTTGAGCCTCACAGGTCAAAACAGGGGGGAAAAACCCCCCCCAGAATAAATCATTGGAAATGAAGCAGGAGACATGTTGTGTTATATTCACTTCAGTCAAAAGTATAGAAATTCAGAACTTTTCAATGAGATTTAACTTTTACAAACACCAACCGTTAAATGTGGTCATTTCACTTTTGGAAAAACAAATTTCAAATTTGTGTTTTTAAACCTGATAAGAGGGTGAGTGAAGATACCCGGACTGGGGCAGTTTTGTGTGTCTTTGTGGTCACTTCTTATCTCTCTGTAGTTGTTTTGTGTGTCTTTGTAGTCGTTTGTGTCCGTTTTTCATCTCTTCCTGGTCATTTTGTGGTTGTTTTTGTATGTTTATGATTGTTTTGTGGGTCTTTTGTAGCCACTTTTTTTAACCAAGCAATTTCAAATCTGGAAAAACTAATTCAAGGGAGGGTTTTTTGTTTTTTATTTTTTATTTTTGTCTAACTGTGTGTGTTTTGTGGAAATTTTTTTTCTCTCTGTAGTTGTTTTGTGTCTCTTTCTCGTTGTTGTTTTGTGTATTTGTTGCCATTTGCACACATTTCTTGTTATTTTTCATCTCTTTTCTCATTTCTTTTCTGTCTCCTTTTGAATGTTTTTGTTTCTTAATGGTTTTTTTGTGTGTCTTTGTAGTTATCTTTGGTCGGTTTGTGGTCATTTTGTATCCCTCTGTAGTCGCTTTGTGTCATTTTGAACATGTTTGTAGCCACTTGGGGTCATGTTGTGTCTCCCTGTGGTTGCTTTTGTTTCTTAATGGTTGTTTTGTGTGTCTTTTGTAGTGCGTCTGTGGTCATTTTATATCTTTCTGTAGTCGTTTTGTGTATCTTGGCAGTTGTTTTGTGTCTGTTTCTGGTCATTTTGCACAAACTTGAGGTCATTTTTCATCTCTTCGTGTTCAACAAGTCTTTAACTTATTTTCTCGCTGCCTCGAGGATTTGTTGGATCATAGCTGACGTGAATCTTTATTGGTGAAGGAAAACATCACGACAGTGTTGTTTTCCTGACAAACGCCTCGGTGCAGAGCTGCTCGTCTCCTGTCAGTTGTGTGTTTGTTGACTTTTTTTTTCATCCCTCTCACCTGAGTGCATCATTTCTCCCTCGAGTGGTTTCCGCTTGGTTTGCTTACAAACAAATGCGGCAGGCCTGAGCCGGCCCGCCCTCCCGCCTGTCCGCCTGTCGACGTGTTTGTCCGATCGGCCCTTATCTGGCTGGGAGCCCGGGGCCCGACGGCTCGGTCTGTCACTCGTGCAGCTGCTGACCTCGACTCACGGGTCGGAGGAGTCTGACTCTGATCGCAGGCTTCGTGGTCGACATGAGCACGGCTGAACTTCGACTCAATGGGCCCCTGGACGTGAACCCCCACCCTCCCTTTCCAGGAGGAAGATACGCAGACTGTCTTGTGGACGTTTTGTGTGTTTCTGTTGGCATTTTAAACATCTTTTTGGTTGGCTAGCTTCTCTATAGCTGCTTTGTCTTTTTGTGTGTCTCTATAGTTGTTTTGTGTTGTTTTGCACATCTTTGTTGTCATCTTTCATCTCTTTGGGGTCGTCTTGTGTCTCTTTGTGGTTGTTTTTGTGTCTTGAAGGTTGTTTTGTGTTTCATTTCGTTGTCTCCCTCTGGTTTTTTTATGTCTCTTCATTGTTTTTTGTGCATCATTGTAGCTGTTTTGTGTCTGATTGTGGCTGTTTTGTGTTTTCGTCTTTTCGTGACCTGATGCCTCGTTGACTTGGTTTCAGTTCTGTGATGTGAAACACGACTTTTGTCTCATTATCAACCAACAGTCAAATAAGAGCCAACCCAGACTCTTCCTCTTCCTCTGTGTATAAATAGACGGATTTATCTTCAGGGCCGTTGAATCTGTTGATAACATAAATAAAAACAGGAGTTTAAACCTGCATCAAGCTGGAGGAGCCTTGTTGTCTCAGACACGGCGGTAACACTGACCTCTTTCTCACAGGTTTGTGCAGAGTCAGCAGGTTTCAGATCAAATGACACGTGAATGCAGCTCGTCTGTCGGCAGAGCTGGACGTTAGTTCACGTGATCGGGAGGATAAAAGAGCTTCAGGCTCTAACATCAGTTTGGTTTGTTTTTTGTTTTTTTAAGGCTGAACTGGCTTGGTTTTTCCGTCCAGCGGAGAAAACCCTGACTGTGTCTCTCACATGACAAACAGGTGCATATAAAGATCAACCTGTTCATCATCACTTCATGATTTATAATTGTGATACGTGTTTTTCCTGCTGCTTTCACTGTCATGTGATGAAAGAGGATCTGAACCCTCGGTACGTGCTGTCGGTTTCTCTAACGATGACCTGGCCTGTGCGTACATGCTCATGGGCGTGTTTACACCTGAGCGTGTCCGTATGTGCTGTCTCACACATTCTTGGTGTGTGTGAGTACATTAATGCTGCATAAATCACCATACGGAGGGCCCCGTCGTTTCTTTCCAACGCGTTAGAAGAGTTTATTTGTAAAGCGAGACGTTCACTGTTGTTGTTGAATTGAAGATGGATTACCAGCAGAAAAAGTGGCCAAATGCTCCAGGGCCTCAACGAGCACCAGGGGCCCAGAAAGGCCCAGTTTTTAGAAATGTGTTTGGGGTCCGAGCTCTTTCAAGACTCAAGTTGAGTTTGTTTGAGGCTGGGACACATGTAGATGAAAAAATCCAAGTCATTTATGATCATGTTAAACCTAAGAATGATGATATTGTGACACTAAAGCCTGTCTAATAGTTTAAAAAAGAAATATCCACTGTTCTGTTATTACAGAACCTAATAGAGAAGCTGGACAGACATTCAATAATATCAAACATTGTGATATTTTACACCATCAAATATAATCAAATATAATATCATATCATACGCAGCAATATTTGGGCAGGACTCGGGACATGAGAGACTCCCAGGGTTTAGTTTTAATTCTAACCATGTGTAGTTTACTTTGGGTCGACGTGACCCTTCTTCACATTAACTTTTTATTATCATACATAAAGCCTGAGGCTGGTCGTCTGCCAGTATTCGAGTTGTGGTTGGTTTCTGGGTTTTTGGGTCAAATAAAGCTGATGCTTGTTGTTTTGTTCTGAACGTAGAGAGAACCTGGGGGTGTTGGAGGGGCCCCAGCAGCAAATTTTTACCCCTGGGGCCCAGAGCAGGTTAATCAGGCTAAGGAGACTTTCTGAGCACATTGCTTACAAACCAGTTGTAGTTTTTGAAGCTATAATTATCTTTTGTTTTGAAACGATTGACTCATAAATTCCTTGGTTCCATAAATTTTACAGTTGTAGTTAAACCTCTGTTACCTGAACAACCCGGACGAAAAATATGAAAACTGCTCATGATGTCTTCAAGAGGCTGGTTTTATGCGACCAACATTTCAAGTGAACTAGTTTTCATTGCAGTTTGGTGCAAGCGATTTATTTCCTTATTTTTATTTTCTTTCAAAAAGTGGACAAAACACAAATTGCAACTGGTCTGAGTTTCCATTGGGCTACAATGCTTGTTTTTTTTTTTTGTTTTTTTTTTTTTTCCTCATTCAATATGGTTCTAATTTAATGTCAAATTGAAATTTCCAGCATAAAGCTGGAACTGGTGAAACTGAATAAAAATCTCTCATCAAAGAGTCTGAAAAACCACCTCATGTGAGCATGCATACATATATGTTCATCTTTTCTTTTTTTTTTTAAGCACAGTTTCCATGAAACCATTTTAAGTCTGTTACAATTTCAAATTGTGGATTAAGCAGGTTAATGCAAAGCAACAAATCCTCCCATTCTGCTTCTAAAGTGTCTCAAATCAATAAATCAACTGTCAATAGACAAATTAATTAACCATCCGATCATTTAAGTTGATATATTAAGAATCTGTCAGTCTTCAGACTTTCTTCATTATTTTTCTCAGCAGCTGTAAATAACCCCCCACACTCTCCCCCTGCCCCTCTGCTCCAGGTGATAGCCCTGGTGATGGACGTGTTCACGGATGTGGACCTGCTGTGTGATCTGATGGAGGCGTCCAACAAGCGCAGGGTCCCCGTCTACATCCTGCTGGACGAGAAAAACCTCTGCTACTTCACCGAGATGTGCTCTGCCCTCGACATCCAGAACTCACACCTGAGTGTAAGCACAGCCACACAAGCACTCCAGTTTTCCTTTTCCTTATGTAACAGACAGACGCACACCCACAGACTTAGACCTCAGCTACAGAGACGGCAAAGAAAAAAAAATCTGCCGTTCCTTCTGGCTGAAAGGTGCAAGAGTCAAACCGCAAGCTACGCCTTTAGCTTTCGCACTGACGCCACAGACGATGCTCATCAATGATCGTGGAGTTAATCTCTATTTTAAATCAGAGTCCCCAGTGCAGCTGAAGAGGAGAGAAGCCCATCAGCTGATGTGAACTGAATTTTAATTCTGGTCCGCATCGACTAATGAGAGGGGAGAGCATGTTAATGAGGGCGTCCTCATTAAGCCGCTCTGTTTGGTGTTTCTCCCCCTCGTCCCTGCAGGTTGAGTAGATCTTATGTCACTATCTCACATTGTCTCGTGACGATGGAGAACTGTGCTCAGAAGACAATGCTCTGTGCTGTCGATCAGACGAGGAGCACACTGCCTGCCTGCGTGGCGGCAGGGGGGCGTCTTGGTTTTCGTTCCAGCGGCCATGTTAATGGCTTGGTCGTGTGACGTGGAGATTCAGAATCGGATTACTTTTTTTAATCCCCAGGGGAAATTTGGTTTCTCGCAGGCACAGACTAGAGAGTAAAGCCCTGTCATTTTTACACAAGTGAGACCGTAAACTCATAAGTTTATGGTCACCTTTTCCCATAGACTTCAATACAATCTGACTTCTTTAACAACCAGTGGAGTCGCCCCCTGATGGTCATTAGAGAGAATGAAGGTTTAAGGCTCTTCAGCATTGGCTTCACTTTACAGACCCAGAGTCTACGTCCACTTTTATAAACAGTCTCTGGTTTGATATCGCACTTCCTCCATTGTCTCTGTGTCTGTGCTGAATCTGAAAATGACACAGACATGAAAAATAAATAATGTGTGTGTGTGTATGTGTGTGTGTGTGTGTGTGTGTGTGTGTGTGTGTGTGTGTGTGTGTNNTGTGTGTGTGTGTGTGTGTGTGTGTGTGTGTGTGTGTGTGTGTGTGTGTGTGTGTTTTGCAACCTCCGTTGGACAGACATTTCTGCACTCAACTTCCAGATGTGATACTGGAGTGTTGGAGAAGAGTAAAGGAAAGGCTGTAAAAAAAAAAAAAAAAAAAGCAAAACAAACATGGCTGCTCTGACCAAAACCAGACTTCCTGGTCTTAATTTCCCAGAGTGTTACTGAAATACTGTGTCTCTTCTGTGTTTCTAATTTCTAACGTGTGTTTTGTGTGTTTCCGTTTCAGAACATGCGTATCCGCAGCGTGTGCGGCGACACTTACTGCACCAAGAGCGGCAAGAAATTCACCGGCCAGGTCCTGGAGAAGTTCATGATCATCGACTGTGAAGAGGTTATCGCGGGGTCATACAGGTTAGGACATGTGCTAATCATTAAGCGTGTACTGAGACCTCTCTCTCACTCCTCTTGTGTGTCTTTCAATCCACCTGGGTGTTTGATACACGCCCAGTCACGGCTGCAGTGTGTCGTGGAGAGGCTACGTCCACACGGCTACATTTGCATTTTAAGATGATAACCATCTGATGGGCGTTTTAGCTCCGTATCAGAAACGACCTGTGTCCATACCACACATCTCAAAACACAAACGCATGAGCCGGTGGCCTCTCAGCTGTCTTCAGCGGATTTGCTGCAGAAAATACTACGAGCGAGGAACAGTAAAGTTTGGGAGTGTTTTGAGTGAGTGAGGACATTTTGGTTGGTCCTCACTTTTTTCACACTTTTAAACGCCTGATTGAGGATCAAGACTTTGTAGGTTTAAGGGCCTATGGAACGTGTTAGGTCAAATTGTGTCCTCACAAAGATAGAAGTACAAGTTTGTAACTGTAGGTGGATTTTTCCAAGTGTCAACCCATCATGACGTCACTCATCAGTTTTGTGAGCTGCTGTTTTGAAGCCTTCCGTTTGTAATTTGTCTGTCGGCCATCTTGTTTGTTTGGTTTTTTTTTAAACCTGAACAAACCATATTTGGAGAAGGTGGAGCTGAGGAGGAGTGAGGGGTGGAGCTGACCTGCTGTGTCCTCCATCCTGATTGGGTGGTACACTCTGTCAATCACACTGTAGTCACGCCCCCCAATTCATCCCCTGCTTTCTGGTCTATTTTCCTCTAAATGGACCATCATTTAAAAAAAATGAACATCATGTTGTATTGAAGACTTGAAACTAGAGACTGAGACCATAAACTCATTAGGAAAACGTTTACTGAGCTAATAAATCAAGGGAGAAGTGGGGACATTTTCCCATAGACTTCAATACAATCTGACTTCTTTAAGAACCAGTGGAGTCGCCCCCTGATGGTCATTAGATAGATGCCGTTTTAGCACTGGCTTCACTTTTCAGCCTCAGATTCTACATCCTCTGTTATAAACAGTCTATGGATTGTTCCCTCATAGGAAAATACACTAATGAAGAGACATTTAATCAGCGATCACACACGTACACGTGAGCAGGTGCCAGCAGAACATTTAGTGGTTTGACGTTTACTTTGCATCAGCTGATGAGCAGGACTAACGGAGGATCACAGGAGGAAACCGGCCTGAGCTCCGATGGCAGAATGAGTCATCCGATGTGTGATGTGTGAAGAAGCTGTGCATCGACCTCAGTGGAGGGACCACGCCGCTGTTAATGTTTGAAACTGCAATGAAAATACCTGAGTAATACCTATAATTACAGCCACACATGAGAATGTGGCTGCAGCATGAGGAGGCTTGATGAGTGAGGGCAGGTTTCAAATAACAGTAAATTAAAGGCGGTTTTAATTTCACTTTTATTCATTTGAAGTATTTGTATTCACATTTTTTTTTCCCCCTCATTCTCTTCTTGTGCTTTTTGTGTCGTTCCAGCTTCTTTTACACTTCACTTTGTGTCCGATTCAGCTCTGACAAGAAAACATTTGATCTATTAGATGAAGAATGGCTGTAGTTATACAGCCGGAGGAGATGTATTCATATATCTGTTATTGAAGAGATGCCCGTTCCTGTCAGATATGACAAACAGAAGCATCAAAATATAAAAGTTCAGCAGCTGGAACCAACAAATGTTTGTGCTGATGCTTGAAAATGGACTAAAACTATTGATCAGTTGTCAAAAACTCACATTAACTGATTGTTAATTGAGAAAATATAGATTGACACAACATAAAATGTAGCTTTTGACAGTTTTGTCAGTTTGTTCCTCAGCTCAGACTTGGCTCCATTTTGTTTTGCTCTTTGCACGACATTCCCTTAGGGAGGTGTGTGTGTGTGTGTGTGTGTGTGTGTGTGTGTGTGTGTGTGTGTGTGTGTGTGTGTGTGTGTGTGTAGCTGCCAGACAAACACTGCTCTAAAACTCTGGGGATTTTAACAACTTACTGTCACAGAGCAGCAGAGTGTCGATAATGATCCTGTGTTTTGTTTTTTTTTTTGTCTTCCTTCTACTTCCTGGTGTAATTACACCTCTTACAAACCTTAAAGCCATTCTCAGTCACACTGCTGAGCTTCACGAGAGACGCTCACAAATCACATTTACACTGTGACGTTTTAAACCAGGCTTTGGTCGATATTCAATAATACATCGGATATTGCAAAACTTTTCTCAATTAAAGCACGTTTGGCCTCGGCATGTGATTAAATAAAACTAAGAACTGCTGTTTATTGGATGCATTGCTTATATTGGCTTCACAAACAGTCTATGATACTAAATTATGGATATCAAGCCTGTTTAACAAAAAAAAAAAAATCCTAAGATCTTCACTTAAATCTCTGGTGTTTCTACTATGTTTGACTGTTAGTCACTCTATGATTTCATTTAATTGGGAAAGTCCAAGGTTAAGACGCAGTTAAGATTTTGGGTTATTGCTCTTTTAAAATATGAAAGTAATGCAGGTGAACACAGAGAGCAGGCGGAGGTGCAGCAGAGGTTTCACCACTTCACCAGCGTGACTGAGGGCGGCGACTGCTTTGTTGTGACATCACAAAGTTCCAGATGCTCAGTTTCTGAATTCAGGACCAGTTACATTAATCATTGTTTTACCGGGCAAGACATAATAAACATAATAAACTTCTTGTTTAAAATGACACATGAGGAAGGAAGGGGGGGGCAAATCATATAAAGAGTCCATGAGTCGTCCATGTTTACTGTTTACTATTTATTCAAATTTTATTCTCCTTATTAATCTGTTTTACTCTTTCTTTTAGCTCATTGTGGATTTTATCTTATTTTCAATTAAAAAAAGTCACATGTACATCTGTCTATTATATTGTCTGTTGTTAGTTTTACATCTTTCTCAAGCTATTAAGCCTTTAATGCCTTTAGATTCATATAGTGTAAGAACCTGGCAGAGGCACAGAAAGCAGCTCTCATGGAGTAACTGTAAGAGAGTTTTCCTCTCCTGGGAGGTCAGAGGTCAGAGTTCACAAAGTTTGTACAGATTCCATAGTTTTCTCAGACGAGGCTGATGTTTGACAGGTCAGGTTTTCTGACTGAAGACTGGACCAACCAGCCGTTCAATTTCCTGATCACATTCATAATTAATGAGTCAAGCATCTGACAGGAGAGATATTGGTGTTCTGACGTCCTTTCATCTGTGTGCAGTCGATCAGCTGATTCAGCCTTGTCGCCGACCGCACGATTTCATTCACTTGCCCCTTTTTTGTTCTTGCCACGTCCCTGTTGCACGGCTTCCCCTGCTCTCCCTCCGATGTCGCTCAGGTGTTGATGTCCAGAAGTGTTTCACGATTTGACTCGGTGGTTGGTTTTTGTCCACGGATTAGTGTGCGTCAGTGTGGTATCAGGTGTGTGTTGTAACCGGATGGGTAAAATCAGGTCAGGCATGTGGGCCGGGCCGACAGCCATCAAACCGCACTGCTGACTGTGGAATGAAGGGCGAGGTCTGAGGAGGTGGCTCAGTCAAGGCAAATGTTTCACTGAAACCCTTCCCTCCCTCCTATGTTATCTTAAATGTCCACACATATTAAAACAAGGGAAAACGTTAGTCTTTGTTACCAGGGGAGTGCCCGAGTCTGTGAGTTAGAAGCAGATTAGTTTTATTTGAGAAGCAAACGATAAACACTGATTCAGTAATGTCCAGTAGATACTGATAGCTCCTATCTGGCAGGAAGTAATAGTTCGGGTTGTTTTCATCATCAGTCAAGTACCTGCGGCAGATTTGAGTCACACTCCCTCTTTAGAGAAGCAGGCAGGTGTTCTGGCACAGAGTCAGAGTCATGTAGCTGTGGATGAGGACAGCAGAAAAAATGTATTAATTAAAGTCTTTTTTTTGTTTTTTTGTTTTTAAATATTTCCACCACTTTATCTTATCCTCAAACAGCCATCTAGGACTCAAACTGCATTAGTCATGTGTATGTAATGTTCTGAAAACTGGCCTGAGATGAAGAATCGTAGCTTCTGTTTATTAAAGCAAATCCAGTCAACTTTAATCAGAGGTGGATATAATACACAACGTCATTACTTGGGTATAGATACTTATGGTCAAATATTACTCTAATCTCATTTAAAGTACTTGAGTACTTGCTTTTAAGTAGTATTCAAAAGTACATTTTTTTTTTTTGTATTTTTCCACATTTACAGAAGCTGATGACTCTGAAACAAACTGAATGAACTGAGTAAAAAGCTTGAGTATATAGAAATTACAACAAAATATATATTCAAGTAAATGCACCTGGTTCCTGTCCATCCCTGCCTTTGATTCAGATTTGAACCAGACAAACCAAATCTAATCTCTATGCTTTAATGAAAAAAAGATTAGTTTTGCATATAGAGTCTGAACCGTGCAGCTTCCTTCAGAGATGTCTGTTTGTCTGTCTGTCTGTCTGTCTGTCTGTCTGTCTGTCTGTAGCTCTACCTGGATGTGTGTTCGTTATTTCATGTGTCTCAGGCCTGTTGGGTAACACATGTCACTCGATAGACCTTGAGCTCTGAGCCCGTGCCCTCGGTTCAGCCTTACTTCTGCTGCTCAGCCAGACGTCTGCAGTGCACCTCCCGTCCGCTGAAGGCAGATAAGCCCATGAATCACTACAGTGACTCATCCATTGTCCAATAAAAAGTCCAGGCTTATCTGCAGTTTTATCAGCTAGAGGTGGAAGAGATCATTTAAACAAAGACAAGCGATCAGTAGTAAATCTATTTTAAATTGTTATGCACATGAGGGTGTTTTCATCCCCTCGACCACGTGCATTATCCCGACATAATGACAAAATGGGTGACGTGTCTGGATTTAGGCACATTAGTCCTTATTTTTATTCATTTTTTTAAGCACGACAACTACTGTTGTATTTAAAGCTCCAAGTCCATGTGTTGTGTCACCCTGACATTATGTCTGACCCGTTTTCCCTCTCCTTCCTGTCTCTTATCTAGTTTCACCTGGCTGTCGGCTCAGGTGCACAGCAACATGGTGATGCATTTCTCAGGACGCATCACCGACAGCTTCGACCGGGAGTTTCGCTGCTTGTACGCCGACTCGCAGATCATCGACTGCTTCTACAACCCCGAGGAGGAGGGGATGCCCTACTTCCCATCCTACCAGGCCATGATGGCCCCCGGCATCAGCATGGGGCCCGGGCCGGTCATGGGGCTGGATCTTCTCTCTGACAGGTACAAAGCTGGAGTCCAGTGACGTTTCATTTTCTCATCTGTTTCAGCTTGTAAAACATCTGCAACACAGCTGCCAACAGTTGTTTCTATCGTCAATCATAATAAAGGTTGTGGGAATTTTGTGTTAAATAATTAAAAATTTTGCATCTGCGACTAGAATAAAACTATTTGTTTTTACATCTGCCAGATAAGGCTGCAACTGGCATTCATGTTTTCATCTGAAATCTGAATTTTAACTATTCATTTGATATATAAAAAATGTGCTAAGATACATTTTTATATATATAAAACAAATACGTTCACCACAATTAAATGAAACTAAGCAAAGGAAGGATCTAGAATTGGCCTGGACCTGTGTTCCACTATCATGAAATATCACAATATTTCCGGCCAAATACAATAGTTTAATAATATCGAACTGTAAAATTTTAAGAAATATTATAATATTTTCATATAGTAATAATATTATATATCTGATTGGTTTGGGCTGTATTGAGGTATCACATTTTCTCTATTGCCCAAGCCTAATATAGAAAGAAATAGAATAAAATAACAATAATAAAACACGTCAAAATGGTAAAAATAAAACTTTAACACACGTTTTTTGCTCCTTACTGTAGAGAAGGGCCTTGAAACGCTGTAATTTACACTGCTCTGCACAACAAACAGTGTCGTCTATTAATGTCTAATTTCAAATTAAAGTGTTATCATGACTTTTAAATTATCTATGATTTAAAAAATATTCAGTAAACTAATTTTTACTTTGCGTCCTCCTGCAGACAGAGGGACAGAGTCTGCTCTGAAAACTCAAGCAGCCAATCGAGTAACAGCGTCTCCAGCGTGAAGGCAGCACCCGGGATGACCCCTAACACCGTCTACAAGGTCACTCAAGGTCACGACAAGAAGGAGCCCAACAACAACAACTCTCACCTCAGCCCTGAGAGAAGAGGTGGAGAACAAGGGGGAGGACATACCCCAACACCAGGACCTCGGGTTTCAGCTAACGGAGTGACCAATCATATTCCAGTTCCTGAGCGACGATCACCCA
Source organism: Rachycentron canadum (assembly GCA_038496675.1). Taxonomy (NCBI): domain Eukaryota; kingdom Metazoa; phylum Chordata; class Actinopteri; order Carangiformes; family Rachycentridae; genus Rachycentron; species Rachycentron canadum. The sequence goes on from CM076649.1 coordinate 26,176,289, forward strand.
CGTATGGTACGTCAATGGGCATCGAGTGGAACAAGTCCAACCCTGCGGACATCATGAGGTCGAATATCGGTGGCGCCTCCTCCAAATTCCAGGCGTTGGGCTTGTACGACCACAAACCGAGTATGTTCCACAGCAGCCCCAACTCAAACCTGAACCCCAAGACCCAGACACCCACCCTGGTCAATGACAGCAAAGTGACCCCCAAACAGAGGACTCCCTCGAACCAGTTCCTCAAGTTCTCAGACCGCTTTCTGCCCAAAGACAAAGACACCTACAGAGGTGGAGGACTGAGGTCACCGTCCCCGCACGGCTCCTCCTTGTGGGGGGGGCCCGAGCTCTCTCAGAGTGAGCCGGAGAGCCAGCAGAGCCCACCTCCCCCTCCCTCCCCAGGCGTTTTGATGAGCCGGCAGGACCAGAAGCGAATGACGTTGGGCCACAGCAAACTGGACCTGGTGAACCAGTACAACAAGATGAAATCCAAGCAGGTGTACAGCCGCTTTGAGCTCAAGAGCAGTAACTGAAGACTAAAGGTTGAACTTCCTCTCCCCCTACAATCCTCTGGTGTCTCTTAATACATTACGAGAAGGACACTTCGACATGGGGACTGCAGGGGCTGTGGATCGAGCCACCAACCTTCCAATTAGTAGCCGACCTGCTCTTCTTCCTGAGCCTCGGCCGCCCTGTTGTTGAATCAGTCCTTCATCTTCTTCCACAGTTCTGATGACACCTGGTGGAAACCAACCTGTACTATCTTTTTCCTCTGAGGAGAAACCTCAAGTACAAGCACATGAGGGTGGAGACTCATTGTGAGATCATTATATCAGTGTGTTTCAACTATTTCCACCTGAATCGTCACATTTCTTAAAATAAAAACAGGTAGTTGTCAAAGCTTTTATATGAACCATTTCTGACTGCTGACAATTGATCATCTTCTAAAAAGACAAATATGGCTGAAGGTTGAGAACACTTTGATTTTAGAGTTGACATCCTTAAGATTTCAGTCCAGGCTGACGTGTCAACACCTTGGTACAATCTTACAGGCGTCGCCTCACAGCAAGAAGAGTCTGGGTTCAAACCACTTTTCTATGTGGAGGTTGCATGTTCTTCCTGTTACTGCATAGGTTCCCTCTGGGTTCCACAGTCCAAAGACACGTACCTTGGGTTAATTGGTGACTCCAAATCGCCCGTCTGTATGAATGTTGGGGAGAATGGTCGCTTGTATCTGTGTCAGCCCTGATCATTCAAAGAGACTTACACATGAGAGACATCGGTGGAGCTTCAGTGTAGTCGGAGGACCTTGGTGTAAGGACTGTGTGCTGTATCAATTCAAAGTGCAAGAAGGTCAGTTAGAGAAGTGAACCCGAAGTGCCGGTCAGGGTGTTGGAGGTGCTCTGGACAGGGATGCCCCGCTGTTATAGAGGCAGATCTAGACAGGGTATCAGTGAGTATCAGTTTAATGCTACAGAGCCGCGTAGTCAGTAACACAACATCAGAGCAGCTGACACATGTGGCCACGGCGCAGACACACAAACTTCAGTCCGCGTTGGCCAGTAAGGTGTCCAGCTCTTCAGGAAGTTCTTGAGGGTTTTAACTTTGAATAAAAAGTGGGTTTTTGGCTTCAACGCAAAATGATTTTTATACACAAATATTATACTTATATACAGACAATCCACATCAAAGCTTTAACTTATTAAAAAATAAAAAAATGTTTAATGTTTTTTTGATACAAACATGCAAAACCAAAAAAGAGGATGAAACAGTACCGACTGTTAATTTTTTTTCTTTCTTCCAGTTAAGGTTTTTTTTTTTTTTTTTTTTCTGTGACACTCTTGTATTATAGCATTTAGCAACATGTGCCTTGATCACCCTGCCTTAAAAGTTTACATTCACATTTTAGACTCAACAGAAATAATCCCCAGTGTCTTAAAATAAGTGTTAATTAAAAGTACAAACGCCTTTGTTCACTACGGGGAACAAACCTTAAACTTCGATGTAAATAGAAGCAGCGCAACAATTTTCCTGAAATTAGGTGTAAATGTAGAAACTGAAGGGCTCTGGTGCATTTTGAGGCCAATGCGAATCCTCATACTGTACATTTTTTACAATAAAAAGCTAATTTTTTTCCCAATATGTAGATTTGTAAATAGGCTCATTTTCAGTTAGATACAACTAATACCTGATTGCTGTCTTTTAGTTTTTTGTGATGTTGTTATTTGTCGCTTGGCTCTATGAGGCCTTTAAAATACTTCCTCCTCCGTGGAGCAGCAGCACAGGAAACTGACTTTAAGCAATACTGATCGACGGTGATCAATCATTTTGTGTGTGTTTTTGTTTACTGCTCATTTCAGTCGGCAGTGTTGTGTTGTTTTTGTCATTAATACCAAGATGAATCAGTCACAGTTTTTTAGATACTGATTCATTTATGCCTCATGTTTGTCTGAGTAATGCACATTATTGTGTTGTGTATATAGCATGAACATGAACTGACTGTCAGGAATTTGGGTTATTGCTAATTGTATTTTTATAGTATGCTATTTACTGGAGAATGTGAACTTTTCTGTGTTTATGTTGGTCTTAATTTGTAAAATGAACATTTTAAGGATTTATTGAAATAAATAAATTGAAGTTAAGAGCTCATGTGTCAATGTTTTGTCACAGCAAAGATGATTATGTTCATCAGAAAATTCAGATTTAATCACACTGAAAACACAAACTCAGTTGTGAAAGTTAATCATCATGTTGCTGCTGTAGGATTTTGATCTGTGCAAAGGTAAGAAAATAATTTTAGTTTTATCCTTGAATTGATTTTAAAGGATGGTAATAATAATAATAATAATAAAATAATGAGAGCTGGAAACATTTGTTTTTAAATTTCAACATCATTTTAAATTTCCTGTGGTATTTTCCGCCATGCTAGCAGTGTGATGGGAATGTCAGTCCACCACTTTAGTCCAGACCTCAATATCTCAACAGATTATCATGTTCCCCAGAGGATGAATCCTACCAACCTTTTTTTTTTTTTTTTTTTTTCCACCATAACATTCACATTCATGACATTCATGATCTCCGCTGGATGAGCTAAAATAACTTGTGTGGAGCCCCATCATCAGATCAAATCTAATGTTGCTGACATTAGCATGTAGCCGCTTTGTCAGTGCAGAGGTGCAGATTCTGTCACGTTGAAGTTTAAATATTTTAGTCCGTCTCTGACTTTTTCATCCGTCTCCAAGTGCTGAAAAATCCAGCTCTCCAGTTTTTAGTCAAAAATAATGAGAGATCACACATCACACTAATTCTGTCCTCAATCCACTGGCTCCTAATGAAATTCTGAATCCATTTTAAATCACTGGTGCTCAGCTTTAGAGCTTTGCATGGTCAACCCCCCCCCCCCCCCCAGTATATTGCTGACCTCCTCCCTTATAAAGCCAATCAGGCTCTTAGATCTACTGATCAGAAGTTACAGGCTGTTCCCTGAACATTCACACAACAGCAGAAAAAACAAACGCCTACAATATTTCTTTGTCTTCTTCCTTCATCCCTAACTTTTTTTTATGATGCAAAGCACTTTGTGATTTTGTGAAAGGTGCGATACATATTTCCACAGATATTTGGGGCTTGAAACCCGCACCATGACGAGATGTTGAATGTCCGTCTCTGCCTTATCTAAGTGCATTCAAACTTGTTTTCATGCAACCTAAAACCTGATGCATTCATTTAATTTATGTAATAAATGGAAATTGATCAGCATTCATTGCCTAATTCTGTTTAACTTTAGCCAGAGAGTTTTCTTACTGACAAGATCATTTGAATGATGCCACCGTTGTAGTTGGTCAGTGGACCGAGGCTGTTTGCATATTTAGGTCATATTTAGACCCGTGTCAGGCACTTTAACATTAGGGATCAGCTTTCCCTGCTGAGCCTCTGTATGTTTTTCCTGCCAGGAAATCCAGGCCATGGGCCGGGTCACAGGCCGCAGCGTGAACAATGTGACCAAATAAAAACCCTTAAGAGACAGAAATATGAACAATGGAGCATCCAAGAAACTGTGGCCCATGACTGAATTGGACAATGATATCACCGCAGTCCAGAAACCCATCATTCATATCACAAACACTGAGACAAAAACATCTGTTTCTGAAGGGAACAAAGACTAAATGGAAGAATATTAACTGGTCTCTCTGGGCCGTCAACAGCTACTGTGTGCTGGTTCAAAATCAACTATAAATTCCCTAAAGGTATCTCTGATAGATATCAGCCCCAAAATAAAATACAATACGAAATGACACTCCAAACAAAAGTGTATCACTCCAGTTTTCAACATCAAGAAAATACCAGTGGCACTGAGATGTATTACATAGACCCTCTGATCCTTTGCCCTTTGTCCTGCCACTGGTTTAACATCATAAACTGTTTATAAAAGTGGACACTGGGTCTGTAAAGTGAAGCCAATGCTGAAGAGCCTTAAACCATCAAAATAAGTCAGATTTCAGATTGAAGTCTATGGGAAAATGTCCCTACTTCTCCTTGATTTATTAGCTCAGTAAACGTTTTCCTAATGAGTTTATGGTCTCAGTCTCTAGTTTCAAGTCTTCAATACAACATGATGTTCATTTTTTAATTGATGGTCCATTTAGAGGAAAACAGACCAGAAAGCAGGGGATGAATTGGGGGGTGTGGCTACAGTGTGATTGACAGACTGTACCACACAGTCAGGTCCGATCCACCCCTCACTCCTCCTCAGCTCCACCTTCTCCTCCAAATATGGATTTGCTCTGGTTTAAAATAAAACAAGATGGCCAACAGCCATATTACAAGATGGCTGCGTCAAAAAAGAAATGGATGACATCTCGGTGGGTTGAAGCTTCCACTGATCCACAGGTGGCAGTGCTGTGCAGAGATGTGCCATAAAGGACAGGGAGGAAGTAAAATAGTTTCAAATTCAGCTTTGCAAATGTTTCATTGTGCGTGACATGGTGGTGCAGTGGTTAGCACTGTCCCCTCACAGCAAAAAGGTGTCGAGTCACCTGCGGTCACCTGACCCCCACCCCTCCCACCCCCACCTGCCCATCACTATATGATCAGCCTTGCATTACATTACATGAACCACTTTATTTCCTTTCTTTCTTGCTGGGGTGTTGTTCTGCTGTGTGCTTCTTATCTTGTTTCTTCCTGGATTTGTTTTCCCTCCCAGGTTTTGACCTTGCATGCCTCACCACCTCATGAGCCTTTGTACCCTTCTGCGTGCATAAAATCTCATGACAGGTTCATGGTCCTGTCTCTAGCACCAGTTGTGTCAGTCCCTGCTGTGTACAAATAAAAAAATTGTAAATTTCCTAAGGTGAAAGTCCAGTATTGACACGAAAATATGCCCAAAAATCCAAAAAACAGAAGCAGAATGGCTCCTTTCAGAATAAAGCAAATTCTATTATTTTATTATAACGATGCAATAATTAATTGATATGTCATTTTAACATTGTAATGTTGTTAATTGTAATTAGTTTATATACTATTGTAGAAGCTACAGTTACACTTTTATCCTGTTTTATTCCAGTGTATAATAACACATCATAATATATGTTAATCATATTTTGTTATGTTAATCAATCTGAGTCAAAGTTATTAAATGTCAATTCAATATAGCAGAGTTAAATGTTTGCCTCTGAACTGTGGTGAAGTACAAGTATAAAACAGTATAAAATAGAAATACTCATAGTACAACTGTACTTAAGTACAATACTTGAAATGTAAATGTAGTTGGTTTTACTTTCCACCAGTGGGGATGTCTTGAAACCATTATAAAACCTCTAATATCTCTATCACTCAATATTATGTAGGTTACAGCTCTGAAAGCTACTGTGAAACTGAAATAAAACTTTATTTAAAGGTCCATACAGTCTAAAGGTAGATGTTAAAGGTCCATACGGTCTAAAGGTAGATGTTAAAGGTCCATACAGTCTAAAGGTAGACCTCCATGTGGTCTTTGATTATAAAGCAGGCCTAGGTTCTATATTAATACAGTGAAAGTATCAAAGGTCTCAGTCCACAGAGAAATGCTCACAGCCTGTATTCAGAAACTGAGCCTTAAAATCAGCTGTCAGGACTTCTGTAACTTTGTGATGTCACAACAAAGCAGTCACTACCCTCAGCCCCACCCAAAGCCTCGCCCACCTGGACCCACCATCCAACCTTGGATTTGGTTTCTCTGAGCGTTTTACCTGAAATCTGCTATATTTCTATTCTATCACTCAGGAAACAGTCAGCCAATCAAAGGAGAGACTCAGATCCTCTCTCCTTGCCGGATGAGCATGTTGTTTGACATGTAGGCCTGGCTACAGGATGCCCGGCTGTTTTTGTTGGGTTGTCATGGTTACAGGTTAACAAGTTGTTGCTCCTGGTTGTTTATAAGGTCGAGGTGGACCAGGTTTTCTGTCTTCACTGTGTGTGCTGCATTCCTCTCCACAGGCCAGACTTTGTTTTGTTAAATGCTGGGTGTGACAGTCGGTGGATTTAGCTCCACTCAGACGTTTCATCATCACCGCTCTAAATAGTCTGAGGTGGGTTTATACCTATCAGCGTCTTCCTTGGTTGGTCATGCTCAGAAAGTCTGCACTTTTGTGAGAGTGAGAGATGCAAATAACACAAAATGTCAGAGCAGGGTGGAGATTTCATTTATTTGGAAACCACAATATGGAAAGATGAAGCTATTTAAGTGAAGTGTGCATGTAAGATGTGTCTAGGTCAGGATAAAATGTCCATTGTGGCAAAAACTTGGGTTGGGTTGATCATGTGACTGCATGTTCACTGGTCTTTCAATAATCAATAGTATAATTTTGAGTTTATATCCTTTTGCCCACACCACCTCAAAGGCTGAATTGTTTGTTAGTGTAGAAATCTATATTATATCATGAGTAAATACAGGTAATTAAATTGTGATGATAATATAAACAGACCTTAATGATTTCTGGATGATGAATGAGTTGATGGTCTCAGTCTCTAGTTTCAAGTCTTCAATACAACATGATGTTCATTTTTTAAATGAAATTCTCCTCCAAATATTGTTTTTTCTGGTTTCAAAAAACCAAGATGGCTGACAGACAAATTATAAACTGCAGGCTTCAAACATGACCAGTGTCATGGTGGGTTGGTTTGGTGCTGTTGGGCAACAGAGCCTTTACTGTTGTCAGATCAGTTATTGAGTATTATTCAAAAGAGGCACTTAACTTTGTATTTGAAGGAGAAATCATAAAAACATGGCCTCTGGTCTGGGATCGGGGTTTGGACCTCAAATTTGGCAGCACGGTCCAGGGGGGTTAGGTCTGTGAGGACCAGGTGGTGGTTCAGGTCTCAGAGTTAGGTCCCCACAGAAAGAAGTATAGATAAGACAGAAAATAGTTAATGTGTAACTGAAGTTAATCATTAATCACATTCGTTTGACTGAAGGCTGCAACGCAACCAAAGAAGCTTGTGTTTCCTCATCTGCCCGGTAGAGTTTCTGCCTTTTATGTGACACTGTATTAATCTCCACGATTGAGACAATTTTCATCTCTGTAAGTGATGAGTAAATCCTGAAAGTCAAATATAGACCTTCATAACGTCATCACAAAGATAATGCTGGTGCACTGGCTCAGTGGAAACATCAGAGAACGCCCCGCTTCAATGCTCCAGCAGCATTTCCTGCAGCTTCGCACTGGAAGTCGGACTTTTGTGTATCTTGATGTTATCTTCAGGATGCAGCGTTCTTCCTGTCGCTTAAAACTGTTTTCTGCTGAGTTTGTGTTTGTGTTTGTGTGTGCGTGCGCGTGCGTGTGTGTCTGTACAGTATCGGTGTGTTTGTGTTTGATCTTTGGAGTGAATGCATGCAGGTGCAACTGTGTGTTTGTGTTTTGAACAGTTTGTTCTTTGAGGCATTAAATATGCATCTTGTTTTATTTACATTTTTTTATTTATGTGCGTGCGTGTGTGTGTGTGTGTGTGTGTGTGTGTGTGTGTGTGTGTGTGTGTGGCGAAGGATGCCTGGTGTCCTCTCAGCACTTTGGGGACAGGATCAAACCTTGTAATCTGGCTTTAGACGCCCCAGGCACTCAGACCTGGTCTCTGCCAGCAGTTTTACACAACACAGCAACATTCAGCCATTGAACTATTTAATCTTTAGAGTTGTGATTGTTGTGTTGCAGAGATTTCCATGAATACAATTTGCTGAGCTGTGATGACGTATCATGCACTTAAAAGTATGGACAGGATGTGTCCGACCAATCATATTGCTTGGCTAGCACTTATCGCTGTATCAGTAATCACTAATCACTAATCATGAACAAGCTAACATTAGGATTTGTGTATATTGTACATGGAGAGTGGCTGAACGTGGTCATATAAACTGAAACTTGTTCACCTTTAATCAGTGCATAGATCTCGATGCCTGTCTTTGAGCATCAAATTTAAAATACCTCCAGACATATGTTGTTAGAAAGTGATGCAGGATTGAATCCGAAAACCCATGAATCAGAAGCTATAGATCAGGGAATAGAGAAACGGAGACAAAGAGAGACTTAAGCCGGAGTTCAACTTCTTCAGCACATGACGGTGATTTTGGTGTCGTTTCGTCAGATCTTTTCTTCTCTTGCTCCATTTGAGCGTGAATCCTCAACATCACTGGGCCATGTGTCACACAGAAACCACGTTTACCAAATATAGGCACACAAGCATCCAGTTTACACATCTGTGTTTGTGTCGTCCACTTGAGACCATGCATTGGAGACGCATGACTCACAACACATGTCCCGACATTTAATTCTCCACAGCTGTGAAAGACAACACCTGTCTGTTGGTGTCTGTACTCTGCTCTTTCCTCTCTTCTCTGTCTGTTTATCTTCTGTTTTCTACTTTGTTTCCTCCTGTGCCTGTTTTCTTCAGCTCTCTCTCTACCTGTGTTTTTATGTTATTTACTTAGTTTTGCTTTGTCTCTTCCACCGGTGTAGTCTATGTGTCTATACACCACGAAAGCACCAGGATTTCTGAATACACAACAATTAAGCTTTTTGTTATTCAGTCCAATGTTGTTTCTTTCCAGAGTATAACTACAATAAAGTAAGTTTTTTTAAGGGCATCTTCACTATTCACCCCCACTGATAAAATTCACCCTTTTCACTCTTTGTTTGTGTATGTACATTAGCTATTATGCTACATGTATGTTCAAGGACAACAAGTCCATAGTTGAATGAACCAATACGCAAGGCGACACCGGTGCCACACCCAGGAGGCTGGGTGTAGATATTCCAACTACACTGATAGGCATTAAGGCGTATGTAGATCAATAGGGACCTATATTGATCTAAAATCTATTTTCAAGGTAAATAATCGATTGTATCAATACTAAGAGTTTGCACATTGTATTTATGCAGGACAAACTTTATATGGATGTATTTTCACCACTTTTCAATAGTACAGAAAGTTATTTCGATTCACTGTCCCTGTGTGTGATGTCATCAACATGCACCAACAGCGCCAAAGACGATTATCTTCATGATGCAGCGTTCTTCCTGACGCACAAAACGGTTTTCTGTCCGGCGTGTGAGAGTAGCAGGTTCATTTACTGTTCATTCAGCCAAAGAAATGTTGGTTACACGTTTAATAAAAGGTGAATGTATTTCATTGTGTTTACTTGTTTATATCTATAATAAATTTATCCCATGACGGGGAAAACCTAGGAGTTCTCACCTGCACTGTCCAGTTTCCAGGTATTTAACGATATTCAACGATTTCAAGTCATTGAATCGTATCAGTGCAGATGAGTCAGATGTCGTTCTTGAATCAAATCGGAACCATGGAAAATGATATTCATACGGTCAGATCTTTTTATGAAGTCTGTACAGATCCAAGGTCAATCACCTGTGAAAATACCCTCCAGTTCCTCATTAAAGATCAACTTAAACTTAAGATTTCTGTGTTGATTGATTGCGATAGAAATATTGTGAATCAGTAATCTCTGAATCCCTGATTTCTTTCCTGTCTCTCCAATGTTCTTTATAGCTTTTAATCTTTTTGGGGGTTTTTTTGTTGTGATGTTCTAACAATTCACAAAGCAAATGCTGTCATATTCTTAAACAAATGATATTTTGACCTTTCTTCGTGGTCATTCTCTCACAGTTATGTCAAAAGAGTTTTAAAATTCATTACTGACGTGGTTGTTCATATAAACATTTTCTTTTAGTTACAATCTCAACAAATTTTCTCCTTTAAATTCTTCAAATGTTCATATAAAGTGACTTCTGCAGCACCAGTTCTACTGTTTGAATTGCCAGCACTAGACGCTGCACCGGACACAGGCCTGGCGCTCACTGCCTCGTGGTCTTCGCTTTCCATAATGTTCTTGTTCATTTATTGCAAACAGATGCAATTAGTTCACAAAAAAATGTGTGTATGTGTGTGTGTGTGTGTGTGTGTAATAATAAGCAGACAGGGGTATTGTTCTCTCATCAATCTGGGACAGGATTACATTTTCTAATCTGGATTTAGACGCTTCAGATGCTCAGAGCGTGTCTCTGACAGCTGATCGCAGTTTTCTTCTTGCAACACATTCGCCACAGTCAACAACTACGCCTCATGTTCCAGAGAGCTGGTTGGTTACTGGTGTTGTCATCTTGACAGGGACTTGCGACTGGATCATCTTCATGTTTGTCTCCAGCTTCATCCCACAGTCCAAAGGGGATGCAGGTTTAGGTCAATGGGTGACTAATTGCCTGTAGGCGTAGGCCTGAGTGTGAGTGTGAATGGTTGTTTGTCTCTATATGTCACCCTGTGATAGACTGGTGACCTTTTCAGCTTGTACCCTGCCCTCAGTAATGCTCCAGCCCACCCACCCACTGTTTTAAAGTTTGTCATGTTGGGCCTGTTCTCCGACACACAAGAGCTTTCTAGCTTGCCCGGCTGCCTGCGTTAGTACTTCTCGTGTGCCATGATTGGAGGATTCGTTAGCTAACTGAAGTAAAACCATTGATATTCAGTACATCCCTCCCTCTGGTGTGATATTGCTTAATTGTATTGTTGGCAATGCCTGTTATTTGCAGCCGACCAATATTGTGTTGGAAGCTGTGCTGGGTTTGCAAACGTGAACTAACCCTAACCAACAGGGCAGCAGGACACTCAGATGGTGTCAGACACGTGAAGGCCGCATGTAGATGTAATGAGCTTTTTTTAAAAACGTAATTTATTTGTACAATCTGACAACAGCATCCTCCTGTGGAGACAGACTTACAGAGATTTTTTTTTTTTTTTTTAAAAAAGGTGAACGAAGCAAATACAACATGCTACTTTATACTTGTACTTCACTAGGTTTCAAGATGAAACATATAGCATCTCATGTTGAGACTTTCAGTAAAAGTCACTTTATAAAACATGATTTCAGCATTGTTAATAGTTTGTTGCTAATGAACCAACCAAAGACTGTTCTGACTTTGTGTATTGCTGCATTTCCAGGCACAAAACCAAGTGTCGTTAGATAAATAGTTGTTCTGAACTTCTGGACTTTGTGGAGCAAAGAATGCACAAATACTCCTAATGTTCCAGGGACCTGGTTGGTTGTTGGTGTTGACTATATATAAAGCATCTGACTCTGGACTTCATCTTCTTGCTCGCTCAACTGCCCAGTGTTCAGTCTGTTGGTTGTGGTCGGTTGGTTCTGCATATGCACATTCGAGTGTGAAAACAATGGTCTCAATTTGTCACAAGAGGATTATAACAGGGTTGCTCTTGGCTATTATGAAACTTCACTCCTTCACCCATGTCTCTTGCCAGATGTGGGCCTCGATTAGTCGCTGCTGGCGTACTCTGACACCAACTCTAACGCCGAGCTGCAGTCCTACTCTAAAGTGGTGGCCAATGCCGTGCCAGGCTTCATCAGCGACTTAGGAGCGAGTATCGGGTCGTTTACTCCAATCCCAAACGCTGTTGGTCTTGGTGCTTTGGTGATTTCCATGATCTTGGAGCTCATCATCAAGCAGGAAACACAACCGGACACCGATTCATACAGCATGCTCAAACGTGTCTTCGGTGAAGAGAAAGCCTCCTCTGTCCGGGACACAATGGCAGAGTATCTGAAACGTCACACCATGTTCATCAACAACGAGCAGCGATTGAGACTGGAACTACTTCGATTAGAGATCCAGCTGAGCGGCCAGCTCACCATCCTCAAAAACTCCCTACTGCATGACAGACAGATGAGCTCATGCGGGTTCAAAATCTGGGTCAATGGCGCTTCCTTCCACGTCCAGATGTTGATCCACGAGGCTCGACTGTTTGGACAGACTGGCCAGCCTTTGTCGGACAAGATTGGTTCAATCCAAAGTGCGATCAGTTTGTATCTGCAAGACCTGGATGATTTGCTGAATAGGTACAAGACTTACAAGATCAGTAACACTGAAACCTATGTTCATGCATCTTGTGGTGGTTCTTACCTTGGTGCTTATTGCTCTTCAATAAAATGTTATCTCAGAAATAAGGAGCTCTGGTGTTCAAATGAACTTCTTGACCAGTCTCCTCCTTCTTTTGTCACCTGTAGATCTTCCCTTTTGATTGAGAAATATGTGAATCATGTTTTCTCTAACTATGAACCAATCCCAGGCTTGAAGAGGCATTTTTTAAATATGAGGAACAACCTCAACATTGTGATCTACCAAAATGACTCATTCACAATGCCATACACAAGCTAAGCTAAAGCTGAAGTTTTTGTTCTTCGTCCTATTCACCATAAATATCACTAACTCTGCCTATATAACACAATAATGACCAAATAATAATCTTAAAGCGATTATCTTATCAACACGATCGAGTGAATGTTCTGAACCGATGTTCTTTTTTCTTCTGATCTACATGTGTACTTGATTTATTTCTCGAGTTTCTTCGTGTATTCTAGTTCTTAGGACTATGTGAGTAACGTGACTGTAATTTTGTTTTGCTGCACAGTGACGGAGTTTTAAGTCGAACACCTGGTGCAAAAAACATGCACACGTAAACAGCAAAATAAACTCAACTGTGGCATAAACACTGTCTGATTTAACAACGCTGAATTCGTGAAGAGAAATCAAACTGTGTTCCATTTCACATGCACTTACATTCACACTCACCATGTTGCACCATAGTACATCTTCAGTTAAGAGTATAGTGTCACAAAGAAGTTAATTATGTCTCATATAAGTGTTGAAATTTTATTTGTTGAGATAGATAAGTCAACTGCAACACACTTTGTACTTTACCTGATCTCCTTATAGCTGCAGCACATATTACTTACACCAAGGTCTCCTACCCCACGGAAGCACTTTAGATAAAAGTATCTGAGATATGAGTAAAATGTGAGACGTCAGTGAACTACACATACACTGTGTATTAAAATGGACGTCGATCAGGGGTCTGAGAAGTGAAGCCACTGCCAAAGAGCCTTGAATCTTCTATCTAATGACCATTAGAAGGCAACTCCAGACTAAGTCAGGTTGTATTGAAGTCTATGTGAAAATGTCCTTAATTCTCAATTAGCTCAGTAAATGTTTTCCTAATGAGTTTATGGTCTCAGTCTTTAGTTTCAAATCTTCACTACAACATGATGTTCATTTTCTAAATGATGGTCCATTCAGAGGAAAATAGACCATAAAGCAGGGGATGAATTAGTGGTGTAGCTGCCATGTGATCACATCAGGGGAGAGGACAGAGCAGGTCAGATCCACCCCTCACTCCCCCTCAACTCCACCTTCTCTTCCTAATATGGTTTCTACTGGTTTAAAAAAAAAAAAGAAAACCAAGATGTCCGCCGACAAAATTACAAACTGAAGATTTCAAGGCAACTCACAAACCAATGGGTGACGTTACAGGGGGTTTACACCAGTTTAACACTCTGAACTGATCCACAGGCGGCAGTGATGTGCCCGGATGTGCCAACAAAGATGTTTTATGTGCCCGACACTGTGGTGCAGTGGTTAGGACTGTCACTTCAAAGTAGGACTGTTCGAGATTCAAACCTTTCTAGCACTGACCTACAATTCAAAGACATGCAGGTTAGGTTAATAGGCTAAAATTGCCCTTTGGTGTGAACATATATGGTTATTTGTCAGCCCTGTAAGAGACGGGCAGTGAGTCCTGGGTGGACAGACCCCTTGTCAGGCCCCTTCGACCTTTAAAGGATAAGCAGTGTGGCTAAACACCCATCACTTCTCCTCAGCTCCACCTGCTCCTCCAAATATGGTTTCTAAATATGTTGCACCTTCGATGTACTTTCAGTGCTCGTCTTTGCCTGATCGCCTTACACTGGAGCACATGCTACTCACACCAAGTTCTGCTTCCCCCCCCCGAAGCGTCAATGATGTCCCTCGGTTGTAAGTCGCACTAAAATAACAGCATCTGACACATGAATAAAATGTTAATGTTCATGAGACGTTAGGGAACTACATCATAGTGCTGCCATCTTGTGGTTTAAATATTCACCTCCAGGACACAACAGAGTGTCTGCAGCAGAACTGTTCAGTTCTTGTGGGGTTTTTTTTTGCATTTCTACCATTTTTGGGGGGCATTTGTAAACCTTTTCATTTAGAGGAGAATGGTGAGTGACAGGAAATGGGGCAAAGAGAAGAGGAATAACAAAGAGTCCAGCCAATGCATGCAAATGCATTTAACTTCTATTTTGCATAGTGTGCTAAAAAAAATATAAAAGAAGAAAAATCAAACTCAAGACAATAGAAACTATTGTGGTTAAATTACTTACAGAAGGCAGAAGTAAAACAAAGTATCAGTGTTACAGCTCCCAGTAATTTTAAATGAACACAGACCATTTATCTCTAATGTGTGTCGATAGTAAATATTTGCTCTAAACTTCTGGTCTGGAACCTGAGAGAATAAATAACAAATAATCCCATCTTTCTGGAGACCTGGTTGGTTACTTGCAGGGTTTATCCTCAGTGAAGTACATCTTAGTGCTGCCATCTGGTGGTTTAAATATTCACTTACAGCAGTGTCTCAACATAGCAGCCAAAAAATTGACTGTGAGGAAACACACACACACACACACACACACACACACACACACACTACTGCTGTGTTACATCCCAAGTCTTGTTTTGGGAAAAGGGAAGCAACATAAACCAATTGTTGGGGGTGAAGCTAATGTATTGTTAAAAGTGAGGACAGTTTATGTATTTTTACTTCATACGCTTTTGCTCCACCAGCAAATTCACTAAAGTTATGTAATTAAGGTTGTGACCTTTAAGTTCTGTCTTTGTGGTAAAGAACATGTAGAAAGAAAACAGGAGACTCTCTGTGGTAACATTTTAAAGACAGGACACGAACAGTCAAGTCACACGGTTGGTTTTGATACTATTGGTACAACACACAGGTCTTTTCTCTGGCCTTTCATCCTTTTGATCCAGCTCCTATAAAAGACAGAAGTGCAACATGATACACACTCACATATTTGGGAGCCCCCCCCAGCCTGGAGATCTAGAAATATCTCTTTATTTTCTTCCATTTGCAGCAAACAGGAGATTTAGTTCAGTGGGCCAACTCACAGCTGGAGTCTGCCTGTGTGTCTGTTGGTGTTTGCTAACTTTAGACTCCAGTGGATTTCAAAAGGGGAACAGCACTGAGTTTTCCATCTTTCTGCCAGGTATGCTTACTGCACACATTGCACATGTTTTATCTGGGATCTGCCCTGGCAAGGCAGGTTTGACAAAGGTTAGTGTGTCTGGTTCAAACTGAATTAAAAGCGACATCTTTCCAGCTGGTACTCCGGGGGCTCTTGAAACATTTGCAGGCCAGACGGGGTATGTCATGGGGTCTCTCCCCCATTTTTTTGTACCCAGAGAATCTCCAAAAGAAAGGTGCTCAGGTGGCATCCTGTCCGAGCCTCTCACCCCACCTCTGAGCCTGAGCCCAGACACCCTGCAGAGGAAACTCATTACAGCTGCTCGTATCCTTGAGCTCATTATTTCGGTCACTGCTTCTTATCATAGATGATGGTTGGAACACAGATCAACTGGGAAATCAAAAGATTTGCCTTCAGGCTCAGCTCCATCTTCACCACAAGAGTTCAGCATAATGTCTGCATTAGTGCTGACGCCTCACTGATCCACTTTTCAATCTCCAGCCCCAACTTACCCTCATCAACAACTTCAACAACTCACTCCCAACACGCAGCGAACAATCCACTCACTCTAAACCGAAGGCAAAGCCTTAAACCAGGCCTTTAAATTTGTGGGGTCCAGAGCTTTGGTCCCCAATAAGCTCCAATGACCCCCAGTGTAGTGGGCTCAGGCCCCACAAATATACTAAAACACACACTGACCTTTCCCAGGCACTAGTCAGGAAGAAGTCAAGCAGCCCTTTATTTTTATTAGTGAAGATGCTCACTCATCAATGACCTGCACGTCCACACCTGATTGGATGAGACAGGTGAGCAGGGAGGTATTCAGTCTGTCATGTCATTGGCTGAGAGTAATTGCCGCAATTGCTCAAGGTCTCAAAGGTGACAGTGCTTGTCAGAGCAAAATCCGAGCCATGAGTTGGAGGAACCTGCCTGTAGAGAGACAAGACTCACTGTGTCGAGGCACAGATCTGATCAGCTACAAAAACGCTTCTACTGCAGTGAAGGTTCCCAACAGCACAGTGGCCTTCTTCAAGAGAAGACATTTAAGACAACCAGGACTCTACCTAACTCACCTTTGGTAAGAGAGGTGGACATGAAACCAACGGTCACTCCGAGCGCCAGAGATCCTGTTTGGAGACGGGAGACCTCAAGTAACACAACTGCTTAAACTACTGCAGATTCTCGGGTCTAATGAGACCAAGATTCTGGAGGAAACGGGGCATGAAGCTGACAAATGGGTGTCCTTCTAGTTGTCACTACCATGTCCACTAAAGCGCATCCCAAGTGACCGTCAGGATCTTCATCAACTCTCTTACCAAGCCCTTCTCCCTCGATTGGTCTGTTTTTTCCAGCTTTAGGTGGAAGTCCCAAGTCCCAATAATTTACCAATTCAAAGGCCACTGTGCTGTTGTGAATCTTCAATGCAGCCGAAAGTTTTTGTAGATCTTTCAGATCAGAGCCTCGACATTGTGCTATGTCTGAGCTCTGCGGGCAGCTTCTATTCCCTCAAGACTTGGCTTTTGATTGTGAGACTGAAGTAAGACTGACTAAGTGGGTGCATTTCCAAATGTCATCCAATTTTACCACAGATGAACTCCAATCAAGGCGTAGAAGTGTCTCAAAGAAGATCAAGAGAAGTGGGAGGAACTGAGATTTCTGGTGTCATGTCAGTGTCAGTATTGCCTTTTTATTAAATACATCTGTTGGCATCTCACCACTGTCAGAAAAAGGACGTAAGGTCAGTTAACGGTTAAATCCATGTGTCCAAATGGACGGTTTAAATAATTAACGAAGGTGTACGCACATTATGCTGAGTTATAGTGTGTTTGTGCTACAAGATAAAATCTTTTTATAAGAACAGAGATGACCAAACACGTGCGTCTGGAATTATATAATAGGTGTTGAAGTAAAGTAGTGACAGACATTTTGTGTTACACGACTGAGAGACATCTGCTGTAGAGATAGATCTGTTCAGCTGCAGTCTCTCCAGCCAGACTTCATCATCATCATCATTATTATTAGTGCTTTTTCGTTCTGTGTAATCCTTTTAACCGTCTGTGTTGCTCAGTGCGGTTTGGTGTATATGTTTATTGGATGCACTCACTCCAGAGTTGCATCATATCCCACGTACTGGCAAATGTGCGTTGACACCAAAGGCTGCCGAACAGAAGGAGTCCCAGAACCGGACCAGAACAGAACATGTCATCTGCTGGAAAAGTGGGTCACAACCCAGAAATTATAGGCTGTTATAACTGAACAGGACGGAGAGGGAGGTGTGAATTGGCTAACTGACTGGAAGGAAACAGGAGAAGAGAGAAATCAGGGAAAGCAGTGAGGAGGAGTGTGAGTCCTAAATGAGAAAGGAGGGAAAAATGGATGGGGTACTGAAGGACAGAAGCACGGGGACGGAGGTTTAAAGACGGTGAAAAATCAGCTGTAAAATCGGAGCGGTGAGGGGGGTAAAGGAGGATGAGGGAGCGGGAGAGGCCTTGTGTCTGTCTGGCCGACAGGCTGCTTTATTGAGCTGACACATGATGACGGATGTGGAGTGGGAATAAAGTGTTGCGAAGGTGGACAGCTGACTAGCCAAGGTGAGGATGAGGGAGGGGTGTAGAGGGAGAGCTGGGCGAAGAAACAGCCAACAGTTCAGAGAGCAGAAGATTCATGGCAAATAATAGGAATAATAATATGGTTATGTAGGTCTGTTGGCTCCCTGTTTGTCTCAGATGGTGTTTATTCACACACTGTCTGTCAGTGAGCAGGGAGGATTGTGGGTAAGGACAGTGGTTCAATTTGCGGTCTGAGTGGAAGCCAGTGTTTTGTGTATGTGTTTATTTTTGCACCTGAACATAAATACCTGCAAGAAAAGTCAAAAAATCTTAAAAAATGATTGTTTCTTCCATGTATCTTCTTTTTGTATTAAAGGTTTCTTTCTGTGCCCAAAATTATCACCATTATGCATCTGATTTTACCTCAGCCTTGAAATAAATATCATTGATAAACCTTGTAACTTTGTCCATTTGATGATTTTAATATATCACATATGAGCAAAATACGCAGTTAATGCCATGAACACCAGTGAACCATATTATGTCATATTAAACATGCTAACAGCGCTAACTGCTAATGACTCCTCTGTTGTTTCCTGCTCTAACTATTTCGATACTCGATACTGATCTGAATCCTTGTCAGTACAGAGAGTAAGAGTTTGCATCAGCACAGTCACTAACACTGTGTCAGCCCCTGCCAGTTGCACTCCAACAAACAACATATACAACTTTTCTGATTTGTCTTTTGATCACTGATTATCGTCCCAACCAACTTTCAAACATGTGACTGAATCTCTGGTGCACACTGCTACACACCTACCACAAGCAGTGATGGTGGGTGGGACACAACTGACCGATACAGATTTCTCAATGAGGACGTAAGCGTAAATGTATTTCCTGCCCCAGTTTCCCCCTTTTTCATGAGGGAAAATCATGTTAAATGAAATATTAATTATAGCAGCATTTTTACATAATTTAAAACATGTCTGAAGAGGAAATTTAAAGGTGAGTATTTAGAAATACAGTAGAGTGAAACAGTTTTCAAGTACATTCCACTTTTGACAGACGTGAAACAGCATCTCGTAGCCTAGCAGTGATAATGCTAAACAAGGCTATAGAGAGACATAACCAAGTGGCAACCCACCATGAAATCATCCACTGGTTTGTGGGCTGCTGTTTTGAAACATTGAGTTTGTAATTTGCAATCTTGAAGGAGGGGCTGAAGAGGAGTGAATTGTGGATCTGAACTAACTTCTGGTACAGTCTGCCCTTATTCATCCCCTGCTTTATGGTCTATTTTCCTCTAAATGGACCATCATTTAAAAAACGAACATCATGTTTTATTTAAGAAGACATGAAACTAGGGATTGAGACCATGAACTTCACTGTAGTAATAATTCAAGTGAGAACTAGGGCCATTTCCCCATAGACTTCAATACAATCTGACTGCTTTTTCAACAGGTGGAGTTGCCCCCTGATGGTCATTGGACAGAATGAAGGTTTATGGTACTTAAGCACTGGCTCCACTTTTCAGCCTCTTTAATATAAAGTCTGTGGAAATAATATGTGTCCAAAACATCAGCTGACAGGAGACGCCCCTCACACAGTTAACATTAGCGTAAGAAAATGAGTTAATCTGTCAGATGTGCTACATTAAAGTAAAAAAAGGGAGTGTAAATGACTGCAGTGGAAACAGTCAGAGCTTCAGTCCGGTCAATACAGGGCTTAATCAGTATTATTGATCTGACACACAATCATGAAAAGAGACTCTGGAAAATTGTTTTAATTTCATCTCTCTGGAAAATCATTAACACAATAGCGTGACATATTTCCCACCCGCAGCCATTCGTCTGCTCACGTGTCGAAGGCAGAGCCTGACAAACAGAAGCAGTCAGGAAACAGCCTTAAACACAGGGATCGGAGCAGGTCGCCGGTTGAAAGACACCAACCTTGACTTAGAGTTGGAAACACCACCACCACCACATCCTCCTTCCTGTCTCTCTGTAACGTCTCCTGACCTCGTCCTTCTCTCCTCATCGGTATTATGACGGACGGACTCTGTCGTGTTTTCTTCCGAGTAAAGTCTCCTCTCTATCCAAAGTACAAGGCCTTGTCGCCCGAGCTCATCTTTTATTTTTCTTGATGCTGCCAAGTCATGTCTGAAGTCATCACATTTGTAAGGTCATGTGACTTGTCAAAATTGATCATTGGTGAAGTGGTGGCAGGCGCTTTGCATGCTGAGGGAGTGTTACAGTAAAGAAGACGGGAAGAGATGGGAATGGACAAAAAGAGGAGCAAGATACTTGATCATGAAGGTTCAGCGCTTCCTCCTCCTTTAATTTATTTTTCTCCAGCCGACATGTTACTGCTGGTAAATTTAAAGATTGTAGGAATTCTCAAATTTGAGGCAAAACTGTGACCTCTGCTCGCACAGCTCTCGTCTCTGCTTTTTTTTCTTTTAACCTGTGCTATTGGAATTTAAAAGCTGTGAATCAGGACAATACCATTTATATTAACAACATAAACCATTGCACAAAAGATCCTAACACTGAACTGGAAAGACAGAAGTGTCCATATCCATAACCAGCTGGCTCAATAAACTTTGAAAAACAAACAACACCTGGTCCGTCTTTTCAACACCTCCAACACTGATTTCTCTTGCGTCACACAACCACTGACTCCTCACAATCACATACTGCTCTGTTACATCCATTTCGTGAATGGGCCCCATGAGGGACCCGACATGAAATTAGTATTATTGTGATGTTAGGACAGTGAGATCTTACCTGAAGCAAAGGGAGGAAGACGTAGATTCTTTTCTATTCATCTTTTAATCAAATTTAACTTTTTAATGCGTAAATCTACAACAGAAAATAAACACATTTCTTGATGTGTTTCATGCCGTAACTGTCTGAATGGCTTCTTCTTGTTTAGTCCTGACTCTGTCGGTATCAGGCCTGTGCCAGAAGATCTCAGACGTCACGGTGGGGTCACAAAACAGCAGCAGCTCCTGATCGTTATAGGCTAAACAGTACAAATAAAGCGTTGTGCTATAACAGGACTATGTGCTTGGATGTATTTATCTGGTGTTGGACAACCTTCAGCGTTTCTTGAACAGAGGCCTCTACGCTGACTTAGCTGGACCGGTTTCAAGGCCCAGTTTTTCTCATGCAGGGCTGAGCGCAGCCTTGGTTTTGTTTTGAACATTGATTTGTTCTGTTTAATCCCTCTCCTAACATCTCTTCCTCACTTTTCTTCTTCTCTCACCTTCACTTCTCTGCTCTTCTTCAGCTCCCCTCTTATCGTTCCTCAATGCTGCATCAATTTTCATTTCATCCTTTTGCTCCATTTTCCTTTTAGTGCTTTGCAAACACTTTTGTACCTTCGTAATTCTTCATTGGATGGTACGTTGAACAAAGCACCACCCCTTCCCCTATAGCAAATACAGAGATGTGTTTTTCCACGACATAAATGGAGGCCACCTGAGGACAAATGCAGCATGAATCAACAGTCGCTTATTCATAATTTAAGAGGCTGTGGTACCAGGTGAGAGCAAATTGCTGTGGAATGACGTTAATGGTGACTGCAAACACCTTGAGCTATTTCTGGACATACATTTCTGAGACGCCGTAGATTTGATTATATGGTATGAACTGTAATTTAGCTATACAGGTTCCTGGGCACGCAGCTCTGATCAACACGGACAGACCGTGGATGAATGAACTAGCTGTCATTCATACCGGTGGAGTGTGAGTCCACAGGACTGACATCACGTTTCCTGCTCGAGCAGCAACAAAAGCAATTAAAGTGTCTGTGGCGCGTTGTCATTTTTCTCCCGACGAATCATTTCTACTACCGTAGGCGGTCTACGGCGGTGCGGTCCTCCGAAGCTGCCGCAGGCTGCGAGATCCAAACTGAAATGAGACAACTAACAATTTTCGCTTTGCGTCACAAAAACTTGCAGTTTTAAAGTCCTCGGTTTTAACAGTTGTACCGTCAGCTGTTGAACTGAGCTGATACCTGATACTTATATTTAAAAGTAACATTCAGG
This sequence comes from Rachycentron canadum, assembly GCA_038496675.1. NCBI lineage: Eukaryota > Metazoa > Chordata > Actinopteri > Carangiformes > Rachycentridae > Rachycentron > Rachycentron canadum. Next base: position 26,198,508 of record CM076649.1, read on the forward strand.
CTGTGTCAAGTTATATTTAATACCAGTAACCAGTAATAACCAATACATTTTTGGTTCGGTAACGAAGGATTCACCCGTTGGATACTTTATTTCCCGGGAAAAGGAGGTCACATTTGTCTTGATGGAGCTTTGGAAATGGGACGTCCAAGTCGTGCCGATGTGACAGCCTCCAACGGACGAGGCCCCTGAGTCAGGACACAGTTAACGCGTTGAACGGTCACCAAACTCTCAAGATGCACAGCAACAGCAACGAGCAGCTGCTCGCGAACACGCGTTAATACCAGGTGAGGCAGGGGCCTGAGCTGGTGGTGGTAGGAAAGCTGTAGCGCTTAAATCGGGGAGATTCAATATCTTGGCATCAAGAGAAAGATGCATTTATAAAAAGATATAGAATGTGGAGGAGTAGCACAAACTTGTGAGTTAAATGCAGACTACAAATGTGTAATTTTAAAATATCACCCTTCATTGAAAAACGTGTGAAAAAAAAAAGCCATTCAGTGCGTTGTTGTGTAAACTGTGTTTCAGTCCCCAGCTCTACACTGTACGGGTTGTATCCGGCCTACAGTGTGTGTGTGTGTGTGTGTGTGTGTGTGTGTGTGTGTGAATGCATGTGTTGACATTACAGTTGAGATGATTCAAGGGAATCACAAAGCACTTACAGTTATAATTTGGTGAGAGAGACATGAGACGTTCAGTATTTGTGCTCTACTTGATGAACCTGCTCAGGTGGAGCTGAGGAGGAGGAGTGAGGGGTGGAGCCGACCTGCTCTGTACTCTATCCTGATTGGGTGGTACAGTCTGTCAATCACACAGTAGCCACGCCCCCAGTCTATTTTCCTCTAAATGGACCATCATTTAAAAAATGAACATCATGTTGTATTGAAGACTTGAAACTAGAGACTGAGACCATAAACTCATTAGGAAAACGTTTACTGAGCTAATAAATCAAGGAGAAGTAGGGACATTTTCCCATAGACTTCAATACAATCTGACTTCTTTAACAACCAGTGGAGTCGCCCCCTGATGGTCATTAGAGAGGATGAAGGGTTAAGGCTCTTCAGCGCTGGCTTCACTTCACAGACCCAGAGTCCAGGTCCACTTATAAACAGCCTCTGTTCACATATGACTCAGTGTCGCCCACAAGTGTTTCCCAATATTAGGAACTATCCCTTTAAGATTTCTCAGCAGTGGGAAAACAGCCCTGGGATAAAACTGGACACAAAACAATAGGCATGTGTGGAACGGGTTAATGTATGTGTCTGTCAAGGATTCATCAACATGTGTTCAACACAGTGCGCTGCATTCTTCTGTGTTCGTGTTCGAGACCCGCCTGCAGCGCCTGTAGTGTTGGCACAGCGCTACTGCAACAACATCCATCACCACCACCCCCCACCCACCATCCCCCCACCCGAGTCTCCTCCTCCTCAGCCATACCCGCGCGCTTCATTGCAGCCACGCTGCCCCAGCTGCCCCGCTGTACCTCGCACTGAGTCTGCGCAATGAGCGCTCGTCAAGTGCAGGAAACCAATAGCGCGTCTTCACTGGGAGAGAGGGAGAGACAACACAGCGAGAGAAAGAGAGGGAGCGAGAGACGGCCAGAGCAGACGGGATGAGGCAGGAGCACACGGACTGCCTCCTCCGGTAAACAAGCGGAGCAGGAGTCTGGACATCACCGGCGGGAGGCGCAGGGGGGGATCTCGGGGACACAGCCATGGCGACGGGGGGAGGAGGATCGAGGCGGAGGAGGAAAGCGGGGCTCCCGGGATTCTGCTGGAAAACCTGCTACTTTCCCATTTTGTTCTGGGTCGTTTCCGTGTGCGGAGAGGAGAAGACGTTCATCGTGGAGGTAGGCGGAGATGAGTCCCGCTCCGAGCGGGCGCAGCACGTAGGCGCACCCGCACGTCCACGCGTGGTCATATAGAACAAACTGAGGGTTGTTTATGTGTGTGTGTTTATATCCACCCTCCTGTTCCCCGAATGCACAGGCGTGAGCATCGACCCCCCCCCACCACCACCACCACCACCTTCCGTCCTTTACTCCACCAGGTCTGCGCGCAGGTTGGAGCGGAGCCGTGCGCTCCTCGGGATGTTTTCATGCGCGGTTCCATCTTTTTTTTTTTGTTGTTGTTGTTGTTGTTGTTGTTGTTGTTGTTTTTTTGCCTCTCTCTCCCTCTCTCTGAATGAGGAGGCGCGGGGGGAAATAAAAGCTTGAGTGAACTGAGTGGAGCGGAGCAGCTCGGGAGCCGCGCCGCGGCTGAGGAGCCTTCGCTGGGCTCCTTTGTCTTCAGCCGCTGGGACGGCGCGCGCTCTCAGGCTCTCCAGCTGCAGACCGCTGAATTTGACTAATTGCAAACAAAGGCGGTGTAATTGCTCATTAGCTTCGGTTGTTTCCTTCCTCTTCTTCTTCTTCTTCTTCTCATTTCTCGGCCTCAAATGGTCTGCTCCTCCGCTGCCCGGGCTCTCGGCGGAGGAGGGAGTCAGTCCCAGATGGTGAGGTGCCAGGAACCGTGTCAGACGCCGCTTCCACCGTCTCTGGTGCGCGAGTGCTGCGATGTGCACATGCAAATGATGATTGCGTGTTCCCGCCACCTCGTTGGAGGAGACCTCCGTGCACAAGGAGCCGTGTTGACCGTAAACACCCATCCGCGTGCACAAAGCATGCAAAGTGAACCTGAATGAGTGTGAACAAAGCACCCCCAGACCCTCCTCTTCCTCCTCGCCCTACATCCCGCCCTCTCTCCCATCACAGTCCAAATATAGCCTCCCTCCATAATTTATGGAAATGGCAGGAGTTGGATGAGTGAGGAAGAAGAAGAAGAAAAGATGGGAGATGAATTCTGTTTCAGCCAAAGAGCATGGCGGTTGTCACCGTCTCCAGCTGCTGCCATGAAGGCAGATGTTGACAGAAAGTTCTCTGCTGTTGCCAGTGGAGCGTGAAACTGCATGAGACGATGCCCACAGTCATGTTGTTCAGGGCAGAGCGTCTCTTCGCCGTCTCCCTCGCAGCAGACATGCATATATGCATTGTTTGCTGAATATGCATGATACCTTGCTCAGAAATTTGGGTCATGCGTTATGAAATGAGAAGCCCTGCCAGTGGTGCCTCAGCTCCCGGGGACGTGATCGGTCGGTATTTAGTGATGTTCGTGCTGCTTGTGACACTTTTCATTCAGACAAAGGGAAGCGCCTGTGGCTGAGCCGAGCGTGGCTGCTAACAGCCGGGGTTTGTCATGGTCGCTGTACAAAGGATGGGATGTTTTCACCGAGCCTGGTTCTCCCTGTGAAATCATAATCCTCCCCGTGCCATTGTTGCTACATGTCATGCTAATGTGGCCTCACACACCAATGTGCTGTAGAGATGTATTTTTATTTGCAATGATTATTCAAGCTTTGATTACAAAACGTTGCAGAAGCTCGACTGTGAAAATGTTGATGTTAGTCAACATTTCAGAGACTGTGTGAAAATGCCTGAGGGTGTAGAGGTTTTCTGATTATTTTCATTAATAATTAAGCTGCTGATCATTTTCCCAACTAATGGTTTGGTCTAAAATATCAAATGCCCAATAACAAATGAGTTCTTCAAATTGTTTTTTGTCCAAAACCCAGAGATAATGGGTGATCGATGATTAATCTTCTGTCAGCTGGCAAACGAATTAGTTGCCTTAATGTTGAAGCATTGCCAATATCAGATTGGTGGAGCTTTAATTTTCGAAACAAACGTCCACATTTCCACGTTCACGCAAACTGACCAACCATTACATTTTAACAGTGAAAATCAGCTCAGGGTGTGTGGTGGATTTCTTCTTTGTGTATTAATTGTGGGTGTAAAATGGAATAAATAAGTGGTTTTATGTCATAAAAGTCCAAACAGTTGGAGGCAAATGGTCACAGTCAGAGAACTATAAGAGCAGTCGTCATTATTCCTCCTCTATATTTCCTCATGAACATGTCCAAACGACCATGTGATGTTTTTAATAAAGCCCCTGCTGTGAAGTCACAGCCAGCCAATGGAAACACGCTCGGCCTCAGATTTTTCAGAGCATCAAGGTTTTCTTTGTGCAGCCACATGAACCAAAGGAGGCGGTGTTTATAAGACGATGCACGCTCTTGATGTCGTAATTGGGGTCCTGTTTCTCACGAATCAAAGATTCAGTGCAAACAACAAAGACACAATGCTGTTGGAAACGCAGCTTTAATACGAGCGAGGATGAGGGCTCCTGGGGGACGATCGTAATTGACACTAATTATTATGCGCGTCCCCCTCGATATTTCCTGGGTTTAATTGGTAAAGGTTTTATGTACAGGTCGTCCACCGGCTGCCTGCCTTGTTGTTGCAGTGTTTGAAAAAAGTTCAGAGACGCTGTTTGTGCCGCAGGGACGGTGATTTCAGAGATATTGTAGAAATGCAGTCGGTCCTTTTCATGACGACTCTGTGGGTGGGGCTGTAGCTTTGGTCGCAGGGGTCATGTCTGTGTGGGCCTTGATGTTTTCTGCCGTGAAGCTGCATCAAAACGGTTTTTATTAAGTCTTGGCTGTGATTTGTTTGTTCATCTGCCTCACCTGGTGGCGTGTGATGAGGTACAAAGCTGTTTTCTATAGGGAAGCTTCAGTTTGAGCTGTGATCTGTGTTTCATCAGAGTTTCATTTATAGAACATTTCAAACACTGTTTACTGTCTATGTGGACACTGAAGGAAAAACTCAGCCTAACAGCTACATTTCAGAAGAGTCTGCAGCCTTGTTTATCAGGCATGATGTTTGTCATGTTCACAATCCTGCCAGTTCGCACTTAAAACATTTGCACTAAACACAAAGAAAAGCTGAGGCTGATGGGAACGTTATAAACTTTGCAGCTATTTGGTCTTAAACCAACAAAACACAAATGTCTGAACAAAGTTTTGTGGTGATTCAATCAGTAAAGTTAGAAATGTCGACCTCGTGATGGTGCTAGAAGAAAAGTCAGGGGATTGCCATGTGGGCGGGGCTTGGGGGACACAGCTGAGAGCAGTATAGTTATGACATCACAAAGTTGCCGAAGTTTCTTTGTGAACTGAGACCTTTGATACTTTCAAAGCATTAATATAGAACCTAGACCTGCTTTATAATCAAAGACCACATGGAGGTCTACCTTTAGACCGTATGGACCTTTAACATCCACCTTTAGACCGTATGGACCTTTAACATCTACCTTTAGACTGTATGGACCTTTAACATCTACCTTTAGACCGTATGAACCTTTAACATCTACCTTTAGACCGTATGGACCTTTAACATCTACCTTTAGACCGTATGGACCTTTAACATCTACCTTTAGACCGTATGGACCTTTAACATCTACCTTTAGACCGCATGGACCTTTAAACCTGCTCTTATTGAACATGTGTTAGCATGGAGCAGCATGGATGTCCTGTATGTGGCTTAGATCACGTTGGCGCCTATTGTCTTGTGGAAACGCAGCGAGGTCAGCTCAGCATACTTCCTCTCAGTCAGCGCTGCAGAGGGCTGGTCGTCCATCAGCCCCACACTGAACCGTACCAACATGTCTGACCACCCACCTAACCTTCAGGGTTGTGGCAGAAACACAGAAGCACAGAGCTTTGCCTCCTCAGCCTATAATCACTGAGGGCGGCTGTAGCTCAGGAGTGAAGCTGGCGCAGTGAAATCATAGATGGTCGGTTAGTAGACAAGCAGAGAAAGAGAGAGGGAGGAGAGAGAGCGCAAAGGGAGAAGGAGGCGTTCAGTTCTTTGTCTGACTCACTGGTTCATGCTCCTTTGTCTGCTTGCCTGTTTACACAATAGGTCAAATTACTGTGGTACTATTGTTTGTGTGTTTTGGAAAGAATATTTTTGGCTAACAGGTATAGACAACTGTTGTGTGGGCTGTAGCTTGTTGATTTCTTGTTGAATAGCCTTTTTGTGCTGACAGTCAAACCATAGATTAACCTAATGTTAGGGACAGCCCTGATGCTGTTAGATAATTGATTGGTTGCTTAAATTGATTGGTTGGTAATTGAAAGGCTGACAGTGTTTGAATGATGTGTTTTTTGTTCGTGGGGGTAAAAAGAAGCATCTGAGATTTGTGAATCTTGTGATGTGTTTCGTTCTTTGCTGCTCAGTCAGTTTTTTTTTTTTTTTTTTGCTTTTTCAAGCTTTGGGCAACTTGAAGAGATTTATTTTCTCTGCAGTCAGTGTACGGTGGGTTTATCAGAGCTTTTCTGAGCTGAAACTTGGAGCCTGCTGCTGGAAACCATATTGTAAAGTAGGCTATAAAACCTAAAACAATGAGGGAGAAGAGGCAGAAAAGCTCCATAAAACCAGAGAATGACCCGTCAATACACATTGACCATATGATTGATTGATTCATCTATTAGCCGTACCGCTTGTCCTTTTAGGATCATGGCCAATCCAAGGAAAGGGTACATCCTGTGCATGTCACCAGTCTATCACAGGGCTGATATATAGATATTGGTATCACACATTGGTTTCTGAAGAGCGGCATGAAGCTCAGAGTGGGCTGCTCTCCTGTTGCCATCTTGGCAGCGCTTGACTCCTGGCTATTTAAAAAAAAAATGATCAAAACTGTTTCTTTACCAGGCTGTAAACATTTATTTCTGCTTTAAAGTTTCATAGAGAGCCTACGGGGACTGACTCACTGTTGGAGCCAGGCTTTAGTGGTCAATTACAGAACTGCACCTTTTAACACTTTTTAGCGTCAGAGGTCCAAACCCACGCTGGGATAAGTAGAACATGCAAACTCCGAAGGACTCCGAAAGAAAGAATAGGTTTTATGGAGCTTTGTGTAAAAATGGCCACATTGCATTATTGACTAAAGCCGTCAATAGAAAGTGCAGCATAAACCCAACACACAGAGCTGTGAATCTCTCACTATTAACACCCCCAGTGTTTCCGTTATGGATGTTGTCCCATCTGAATCTGCGTGGAGAGGCTGTTTCATGGCTACGGGGAGAAGAAGTTCCTCTTTCCTACCCCACCCCGCCCTCCTTGCGCTGTCACTGGACTCACTGGGGCGACGTCTTCTTAAATTGTTCATCGTCATTATACATTTTTTTCTGCCCATGGCTCATAGCCTATTTTCATTTCATTTTTTTTTTACTGGAACCTTTCTACCTCTACTTTAAAATCACACAAAAGACCTAAACAAATAAAAAAAAGAACAATTTGTTTGGCATTTACAACGATCCAGGGGCCCAGAGTAAAAAAAAAAAGGCCTTTTTTTTAATGTCAGCGTGGCTTTAAAGGAGGGAGAGTAAAGGGCTGTTGAAGACACTCCTCTGAGTATTATGTCTGTATCTGCTATAATAGAAAACTGAGATATGGATTTAGTGGGATTTCATACTAGGTCTGTTTTTTTTCTATCAACTACTTTTGAAAAGTCATTTTCTGACTGTGGACTTTTACTCTTAGCAATAAACCTTCTCAAAATGGCTGCACGCACCTGCCAGAATGATGATGGTGATTATAACAGTTAAGACGATAACAACAACAGCCATGCTGATTGAGATGCAAGAAACAAAAAAATCCCATTGATGATGATGATGATGGGATGATGATGATGTTGATGGGATGATGATGACGGGATGGTGACAGTGATGTTAACTGATGTTGGATTACCATGATGCTGGTGGACAGGAAGCGTGACAATGACGATGACAACGCGGGCAGCTGATGGTTTTATAAGATGAAAGTGCGTTTCCAAACCTCTCTGGGCTTTTTTTGTCTGTTTTTCTCCTCCCTCCCAGGGGGAGAGGAGCTGTTTGGGGGGGGTTGATCCCTGGAGTGTTGTAAACACTACATTACACCTGAGAAATGGGCTAAATGAGGCTGCAGTGCTGCACTAATCACAGCTCTGTGTGTGTGTGTGTGTGTGTGTGTGTGCGTGCGTGTGTGTGCGTGTGTGTGTGTGTGTGTGTGTGTGTGTGTGTGTGTGTGTGCGTGCGTGTGTGTGCGTGTGTGTACACTGTGTAGGTAGGTGTGATTTCACGGCTGTTACTAGTAGTCTTAAGCTTTGTCCTGATTTGCCATCTTTGCAGTGAAGCGTGCACATGCTTCACTGTTGCATTTATTTTTTGTGATCAACAGCTGAACATTTTGGTTTATTGATCAACACCATCATCATTTCACCACCTCCCCTCTTTATTCATCCATCACCCTCCCTCTCTCTCTCTCTCTCTCTCTCTCTCTCTCTTTCTCTGTCGCTAGTTATTTCACTCCCTCCTCTCCAGCCATTGTCTTTCTCGTCCACCCACGCTCACTTTACCGCACACTCGGTGCAAGCTGCAGCTGTAAATAAGAGGAGTTGTCACTGTGCGTTTGATGGGGGCATTGTGCTCTTCGTACGCATCGAGCCGGGGACAAACTACATTTGAAGAACAGTTGAAAGTACTGGGAAGTGGGGATGTGGTGGATGGTGGATGGTTAACTCAGCTGAACCCAACAACCCGGCTTTCTAAATAATTTACATGCTTTTTAAAAACACTGTGATATAAATTCATAATAGGCATCACTGCCTGACGTGTCCCTCTATTCTGGCCGCTGAGTCTGTGCTCAGTGGAAGTCTGGTGTAGATATGAATCATCTGTGTGTGTTTATTTTATTTTCATTATATTCCATCTCTTTGTTTAGACGAGTTAAATAATGTTGAATATATCAAACATAAAATAAAACAAAAACCTAAAAAAAATGACAGAGCTGATTTTGAACTCTGGCCTTTTCTAAGGGCTTTAGCAGTTTGTAACAAATTGTTTTCTTATTAGTCAACAATTCGTTTATTAATGCTTAAAAGCTGATTTATAACCCTTTAATAAAAGCAGATTTGTCAGATTGCCTGGAGTCTTTAATAGTGGTGTCATGAATAAGTCATTAATAAAGGTGAATAAACCATAAACATGTCAACAACAACATAAATAAAAGGTCCTTGGTTGTTCACCTTCTACTAATGCACCATCAAATTGTGTTGTGTCAAACAAATGAGACTGAGACTTAAAATACAAAAATACAGAGAGATGAACATAGCAGTGATACGTATATACTTTTATTCAAATAAAAAAAGAGTTTTTGGATATTGGGCAGATCTGACTAAACAAAACCAAAATATTAATAATAATAATAATAATAATATTTCCCTTTCACAACAGTGATGACTGCTTTGAGAAATCAGAATCCAAAAGCTCTAAGAATGCAGTGTCAACCCATCGTGACGTCGCCCATCGGTCTGTGAGCCGCTGTTTCGAAGCCTCTTCGGCATTGACTCCACTTTTCAGGCCCAGAGCCTACGTCCACTTTACAAACAATTATAATTATAATTATATATATATATTATATTATTCGTGAACATCAACACATGACGTATTACTGATTGTAATCATACTACTACTTATGAATTAATATATAGAAACATATAAATTGAAATTTGGATGCCTGCGTGCATCTATATACTATAACTGCTGGCAAATTGTCTGCAGATAAAACATTTTTTTTATGATAATTCATGAAGTTGTAAGTGTAAATATCACAGCAGGTGTTATGACGAAATGCATCAATGAATGTGAAAACCACGTTAAGACCTTCATGGACAAACACTGTGCAGGCGATGTAACAGTTAAAGGACCCTGAAGATAGGTTTTACAATATGCACAGCACTGAGGACACTGACTAGCAGTAGGCTGCAGATCCAGATGAGAGTCCAGCAGAGCAGTCGAGTTTTATAACACGAGACACTGAGCGGGACGGAAATGTAAGTGCTGCTCTAATTAAAAATGGATATCGGTCCGGGCTGTGTCTGTTATGAGAAAAGGCGTCTTGTTCCCTGGGTGCAGCGCAGAAGGACTCGGAGCGTGGATTATGTTTCATCACTGTGGTGGCACAGGAAGAGGAAACAATTTCACACCAAGATGTAAATTTAATTACACTATGTGCCTGCAGCTAGTACAGATCATCCTGGTGTAGCACCATAATGTTCATCACTGATCATATGGTAATTAAATTGTTTGTCATTGTTTTTGTTTTTTTTTGTTTTATTAACCCACATAAGATATTTTTCCTCAGGACTTTTATAATTACAAAAACAAAAGTCACGCGAGGTCCCACATCATGGTAGCTCAGGGGTTAACGTTTTGAAAGCATCAGGATCAGGTCCAGATTTTCTGTTTGGAGTTTGTATGTTGTGAGGAAATAGACAACAAATATAGAATAGAATCAGGAGGTCAAGAAATTTGCCTTTGTGCATATGATTCAAAAATAAACGCGAATAACACAAAACAATTTTTGACAAAATATTGACTAAAAGTCAGATGAATATATAGCCACTGAAATAACAAAAATATACTGCACATGGAAATTAGTCTTCTTCTTTTATCATTTTTATCACCTTTTAAGATGAGGTGTGGTGTTTGTGTTCCTCGTTTTTAAGCTGTGTTTTTGGTCTCCACCACCTCCTGAAGGAAATATCTGGATCTTGTTTTTAAAGGTCCATACAGTCTAAAGGTAGATGTTAAAGGTCCATACAGTCTAAAGGCAGATGTTAAAGGTCCATACGGTCTAAAGGTAGATGTTAAAGGTCCATACGGTCTAAAGGTAGATGTTAAAGGTCCATACAGTCTAAAGGTAGATGTTAAAGGTCCATACGGTCTAAAGGTCGACCTCCATGTGGTCTTTGATTATAAATCAGGTCTAGGTTCTATATTAATAGTGTGAAAGTATTAAATGTCTCAGTCCACAGAGAAATGCTCACAGCCTGTATTCAGAAACTGAGCCTTAAAATCAGCTGTCAGGACTTCTGGAACTTTGTGATGTCACAACAAAGCGGTCACTGCCCTCAGCCCCACCCAAAGCCTCGCCCACCTGGACCCACCATCCAACCTTGGATTTGGTTTCTCTGAGTGTTTTACCTGAAATCTGCTATATTTCTATTCTATCACTCAGAAAACAGTCAGCCAATCAGAGGAGAGGCACAGATCCTCTTCTCTGATTGGCTGACTGACCTGTTGTTACAAGAGCTCCAGAGAGAAGCCTGAGAGAGGAGATGTAAAACTGCACTGACACAGTTTTTGTTTCTAAAAACCAACCTTCTCATAGATATCAACACTTCAAAATAAAATACAGGCAAAGTATAAAACACGGGACCTTTAAATATTGTCCTTCAACCCTAAAGCTGTGAGCTCCGGTCATGATGAAGACCATGTCCTGGTTGAATGCATACAGCACAATTCAGCCTCTGAAGACTTGCACTGACTAAAGCAGACGTACTTGTCTTCCTTTTTTTCTTAGACCTCCTCTTCTCCTCTGCTCCATCCATCTGTCAAATCCTCCATCGATCTGTTGATAAATCTGTTTATCCACCTGTCCATCACGCCACACCGAGCGTACGCTTCACAACCGAGGCTTTGTTACATCCTGAAAAGTTTTACCTTGAAGTGATGCCGTAGTGATCCGGCGAGGTTTTTCGGCGCTCTGCTGTCCATGTTCTGATGCTCCTCCACGTGTCTCCCCGAGGTCACCTGTCAGTCAGGTTAATATTTTCATTTCATATTCATTTAGTCTTTAATTGCAGCTTCAATCTTTCGGTTTTCGGTTTTACTGTTTTTACTTCATAGTTGCTCAGTGACCATTCAAATGCAAATTAATAACACAATGACATAAAGGAAAAGAAACAGCAGCTGTCAGTTGCTTAGAAATAAGCAGCAGAACTGACAACAGTGCAGCAGTGAAAGTAAAAGTACAGATGGCAGTTTGAGTCAAAATGACAAGTCAAGAACAGGTAAGTAAATTAAGAAATGTCTGTGACCTTATTAAGAACAACATTTGAACAGAGTGAAATGACTCCAAAGTCTCAGAACAATAAATGAGCTGGGTCACGCTGATGCAAAGACAAGCTGCCACCACAGAGCATAGGAGCTGGGTGAACGCTGACACACGGCACAATGGACCTGGCATCCGCAGCCCAGTGTTAGTCAGCAGACGCCCGTGTGCGTCGGTCACGACTCCTCGGGGCGTGCGAAGGCAGCGCCGCAGAACGCTGCAGCTGTGGAGGAGGAGATTCATGTTCGGACGGTGACAAGCTTTTATTTGAACGGGATCAAATGACTTGACAGAGGTTTACGAGCACCTCGGAGTCTGATGCACACCTGAGGGACTTTTTGAATTATTGAGGATGTGGTGAAGGTGAAGATTTCCTGACGTCTTCCTGTGTTTCCTTTGCCTCTCGGCCTGACTGAGACTGTTTTTCATTATTTTTTTTTACACAGATTCCAGTATTTAATGGTAAAAAAAAATTATATTTCAGCATTTAATTTCTACAAATTTAATGATTTAACTAAAAAATATATTCTAATGCAGTTTACTCATCCATTATATAACAATATATATATATAACAATAAGATGAACGACATCCAAAAACTGTAAATACAAGTGGACGTAGACTCTTGGTCTGTGAAGTGAAGCCAATGCTGAAGATCCTTAAACCTTCATCCTCTCTAATGACCATCAGGGGGCGACTCCACTGGTTGTTAAAGAAGTCAGATTGTATTGAAGTCTATGGGAAAATGTCCCTACTTCTCCCTTGATTTATTAGCTCAGTAAATGTTTCCCTAATGAGTTTATGGTCTCAGTCTCTAGTTTCAAGTCTTCAATACAACATGAGGTTCATTTTTTAAATGATGAAAATGGACCATAAAGCAGGGGATGAATTAGGGGGCGTGGCTAATGTATCTTGATGTCATGGCGGGTTGACACGTGACATCACAGCTTCCTGAAAGTGAAGCTAAAATATTTCAATCTCCCCCTGGTGTCTGACTGGGTGGGGAATGGTTGTAATTCTTTATTTGGTGTGTGACGCCAGTATTGACAGCTGTGATTGGACGAGGACTCAGCAGGTCTGTGAGCAGGACCTTGATACCGTGGCTCCACTTCCTGATCACTACTCAGCAGACTCAAGCTGTGTCCCAGTTCAGGGGCCACATCCTGCAGAGGCTGCTTTTGAAGCCCGAATGCGTCACAGGTGCATCTGGACTGTCCCATTTCGAAGGCCCCTATATGTGCGGTGAACAAATGTGTCCTCCTTTTCCTGGGAAACAACGGCTCCGATGGATGGATCCTTCGTGGCCCAAACCCTCATTCCACGCTGGTAATGAAAACAATATGGCACCAACAGAGAAATCTGTTTTTAAATGTTGGGTTTTAGCTAAGCTTAACAGTACATCTGCTAAAACCTCAAGTTTTTGTGGGAAAAAAGTCACGGGGAACAACTGGTGACGCAAAGCTAAAATCCTCCGCAGACCAGACCATCTCATTTCTGTCAGGCCTTCAGGTTTACAACGGCTACGCAGGACCACATCTCCGTGGTCCACGTCCTCCGAAGGATGCAGCCCCAGTCAACGGTTCAAGATACTGCCACCTTGACCTGTTTGTCGTTTTTGTAGCGTGGGAATCCCGGCGGTCTCGTCTGCCAACAGAAACCTCTGATACAAGCTTCTGTTGGTTCTTCTGTGGCCGCCAGCGTCAGCAGCACCGCGTGTAACACACAACTATAAATCAAATCGTAGGTTTGTGGCGGCTGCAGTGGCGGATGTGCATAACGCAGGAGGCCAGAGTTCGTGGTTCTCTGGTTGCAGACCTGCAGCTTTTTCATCGGCAGCAATCACAACACAGATCCGAGAATTTAAATGGGTCAGAAGAAAATGTCACTGAAAGAAAAACAGTGGAAGTGCAAACTGTATATCATCAAAAATGACATTAACTGGGGAACTGAATCGGTGCTCTGCTGCTAATTAAATTGATTCTGGTGACTTTTTTTTTTTTCTGTAAAACATTTATGTACTGAAATGATCTTTTTATACGTTCGCCAATGTGTCCACAAATCAGGATTATTGGCTGGTATCAGCTGATGAAAGTGTGTTTGGAAGATTTTTCTCTTTCTCTTTTTTTCCTGTGTTGCTCCCTTGACAATTCATTTTCCAACACAGGCAATTACATTTTACAATTGATTGTGTAATAAATGTGTGTGTGTGTGTGTGTCTGTCCGTGGCCTTGCTATCATCTATATCCTGGCACTCATTGATCGGTGTATCTTCCAGCATGTGGCTGCAGACCTGTGGGGTGTGTTTGATGTGCGTTGTTGTTGTTTTGGTGTGTGTCTCTGAGTGTGTGGACTGATATATGACACCACAGACATGAGGTCATAGCTCTGAGCCCATCAGTCCCACCTGGGCGTTCTTCTGAAGGGTTTCACATTACGTAACCCAAGCAGGAGTGTGTTTGTTTGTACAGTTTGAGACTATTCAGTTACACACATTTGAAGGATAAAAGCCGAACGTCTGAAGATTTGAGTCCGCATGTTTTCAGCTCGGGGCAGATGTGTGAAGTGTCACAGGAAGATAAGAATCACATCAATTCTGATTCTTAATAATGTCACTAAACACCCAGTGCAAACCTTTTATAATACTAATCAAACAAAACTTTTAAAACTACGGTTCCCAGAGTTATCACCAGTTTTATCCAGATTTACGGACATTTATTTCTACTGAACCTTAGAGATGATGTGCTAAAAAACTGTGTATAACACAACGTTCATTAATATAGTAACAAACAGTTTCCCACCCTACATGATATTTATCAAAATATCAAAAAAGTAATAATTATAATTTTTAATTTAAAAGCTTTTTTATTTTAAAAACATCAGAAAAACAAAAAATACAATCAAATAATTAGAATACAAAGCCAGCCGTACTCCCCGTCTCCACCAATCACCAACACACACTGACTCCTCCACACAGCTACAACCCCCCCGCCGCGATGAGATCCAATATCATGCAATTTGTGCTGGTCTGTCTTGAGAATATAGAGTCTGTATTTAGCTCAAACCTATTTTGTACCATGTCTGTGTTAAAATTTGAGTTGAGTTATTAGGAAGACGTAGCTGAAGCCCCTCCACTGGCTCCATGAGCTGCAGCTCCAGGTGCTGCAGATGCTGCAGATGTTGACCGTGTGGGTCAGCATCAAAGCACAGTAACCAGCCCCCCGATGCTCCTGCTCCTGTCACCTCTCTGCTTGTCTGAGGTGCATTTTGGGTTTTTTTTTTTCGTATCGTCGCATCCGTTTGTTCCAGAGCCCAACAGAGTCCAGGGGCCATGGAGCTACGGCTGCAGCAAAAGGTCCTTTTAATCAACAATTAAATATTTATTGATTAACAAATCAATATTGATTATGTCTATAAAATGTCTAATAGTGAAAACTATTCATCGGAGTCCAAGCGATGTCTTCAAATGTTATTTTTTCACTGAGCTTGCAAACATATAAACCAGAGGCTTCAATTTACATTATACAAGTAAAATTATCAGTTCAGGCATTTGTTCAACCATTTGGTTGATTAAATAAAATCCACAACCATCAGTCTTGATACAGGCATTAGAAACCTTTCAAGCCTGTGGGACAAACCTCCAGACTGCTCTGTCATCAAGCTAAAAACAGGACTGTTATTTTAGGTTCCTGAAAAGTTTGACATTTTCTGAGACGGAGGATCTTCACCCGACGGCGACACCGTGCCATTTGGCAGATGCTTTTATCCAAAGTGGCTCACAGCATCATGACTGCATACATTTGAAGCCTGGATTGCCCCAATGGGATTTGAACCTTCAACCCCTGCTGCATTAGTGCTTCGTTCTATCTTTTACCGCAGCTCGCCGTCAGGAATGAAAACTCCGTCAGCTCGGCGCTCAGGGATCTCTGGTGCTTGATGTTTGAGTGTGTGAAGCTGTGGTGATGAAACAATGAGATATTTAAGCCATTTATCAAAAAGAAAATATGCTTCTCTGCTCCCAAAACTATCAAAAACAAAAAATCTTTTTGCTGTTTTATATTGTCACCAACTGAAGAAAATATCCTCAGGTGGAAAAATCATTGACTGAATTTCAATTTTGTTTTACTCGTTCACATTGCCTCGTTTCTGTCCTGAATAATCATTATCACAAGCTGTATCATCACCAACATCATCTTCAGTGGTTGTGGTCTTTGGGAATATCTGTCCATACAGATCTGTTCCTGACATGTCCTCTGTCCACTCTGGTCTGTATGAGGCGCCTTTTTGTTGGCAGTTTCAGCCATAACATTATGACCACCTGTTTAATATTTTGTAGGTCCTGACCCTGGAGGCCTGGACTCCTCTAGACCTCTGAGGCTGAGCTGTGGTATCTGGACCGAGACCTTAGCAGCAGATCCTTTGAGTCCTAAAGTTGTGAGGTGGAGCCTCCATGGATCAGACTTGTTGGTCCAGCTCATCCCACAGACGCTGGATTGGATTGAGATGCTCCTGTGTCCATTGTAGGAGCTTCTGGTGTTGGACAGGGGTCA
Source organism: Rachycentron canadum (assembly GCA_038496675.1). Classification (NCBI taxonomy): domain Eukaryota; kingdom Metazoa; phylum Chordata; class Actinopteri; order Carangiformes; family Rachycentridae; genus Rachycentron; species Rachycentron canadum. The sequence goes on from CM076649.1 coordinate 26,214,869, forward strand.
GCATGGACACCCTGACCGGTCTGAGGCTACACAGCCTCATACACAACAAACTGTGATGCTCTGTGTTCTGACGCCTTTCTACCAGAACCAGCATGGACTTCTTCATCAGTCTGAGCTCCAGTAGCTCTTCTGTTGGATCAGACCACAGGGTCCAGCCTTCACTCCCCACCACCATCACTGAGCCTTGACCCCTGACCCTGTCTGTGGTCCAGTGGTTCTGCAGTGTTGGAGAAGCTCCGACCAGTCGTCACATCACAGTCTGGTCGAAATCAAAGTCCCTCACATCCTTGACCATTTTTCCTGCTTCAACACATCAACTGCAGGACCTAATGTTCAGCTGCTGCCTGATATATTATTAATATAATATGTCAGTGTCATAATGTTATGGCTGATCAGTGTTAGTGGTGTGTGAGCCAGCAGGTGTCACAAGTTACGACAAAATGATACAAAAACATCAATATTTGAGAGATTGGCATCAGAAAAACCCTGGAACACAGTTTTGGACACAGTGTCGACCATCTTGTCTTGATGCTCATTGCCGACCCTTTGAACCTGATTTCCTGTCTGCCTGTTTCCTGTTTGCCCGCCTCCTTCTTTTGAAGATTCCAGTAAAGACTCCTCACCTGACTCTGTTGTGCTTTTGAGCCTTGAGCTCCTGGGAACGCGACAGACGAGGAACAATCAGAGCGGGCGCCGTGCCGAGCACCAGGAAGCCTGTGAGAGAAAGCTTCTCTGAGCGTTTGTGACAGATGCGTCCCTGGCGGTGAGGAGCTGTTGTGTTGCGAACACGGAGACAGAGAGGGTTGTCGATGGATGAAGATGGAACCTGTGTGTTTGTTGTATTGACAAGCTAAACCCTAGAAAAAGACGCTTGCGTGCTTGCATTTCTACACAGGTTTGTAGTTTGTTTGTGATAATTGTGGTTATCATGCTTTTCATAACAATACAAGTCGTACAATAACGGCAAATAACGTGTATTGTAAAAGCACGACACTGTAAACCTGCTGCTCTCTGAAGAAACTGCACCAGTCGAGTCGGTTTTTATTTATATAGCATCAAATCACAACAGAAGAGCTTTTTATAGAGAGCAACAATGATTACAGAGACACAACAGCTCCCACCGCAAGTCTCACTTGATGACAGTGGCAAGAACCTTGAGCAGAGAGAGAGAGCGGGGGAGAGACCACCATGCAATGATAATAATAATAATTAGATTTTACAATGTAACTATAAAAATAATGTCATAATTCTGCACTTGTCTCCAGAGAAATTGCAAAACTGGAAATTTTTGTGGAAAACAATCAGAATATGTCGTCAGGAAATTGGAGGCCGACGTGAACAGTTTCCCCACGTGGCTGTTAAAACAATACGCCACGAACCTTCTCCCATATGGAGCCTGAGAGGCGAAACCCAGGGGGAAAGGCGGAAAAGATGCTGTCCGTTAGGCCCGTGGCTGTAATTGTGATCGACTGCAGGTGAGATTATATTTAAAAAAAAAAAAAAAAAAAAAATCTGAAACAATGGAAGTGAAGGGGTTCTGTCTGAGTCTCAGCATCTCAGTTCCTGCATAGGAAAGAAAATCCAGAATTTACAGCAGCTGAGAAATGAAATCATCGCTCGTCTGATCAGGTTCTGGAGACAGATCTCAAAAATGATGGGAATAAACTTCACTACCTCTCATCTCCAGAGCCGCCGCGTGGTTTCCCCGTCCTCGGCCAACGTCCTCGGCCCGACTAAACGGCGCCGAAACCTTTTCATTTTTCTGTTCAAATATAAAGCCACGTCTGCAGTCATCAGCTCTCTTGATTTCATTCATTAAGCACTCGCCGTTCGACGCCGCAGTCGGTGTTGACTTTTGATTTCTGCTGTGGAATCTCATTAACGTTGGTGATGTTTGCAGGAACAGGGAGAAGTGAGGCTGCTGCCGAGATGAGTCCACAGTAATTCACCTCCCTGTTCTGTTGGCGTCCCCAGGTCCTGATGGGACAGGTCTTTTTATCCTGCACAGACAGAAGGCGAAGGCTGGGGACTCGCAGTGTCTTTGTGCCTAAGTACGGGCTCTCAGTACAAATTTGCATAGTTTATACTTCTACTCTTCTACATTTCAGAGGCAAATATTGTACAAGATTCTTTGCAGATAAAGAAAAAGCATAAGATGATCTTTGTACATATGATGCACTGTTACAGATTAAACATCCCAGATGAAGTAAATTCGCTCCAACGACAACAGTAAATGCTTCTTACGCCCGAATGCAACATGATAGAAGTCAAAACTCATATATGGGAAGGCTGGGGGGGGGTGTCGTAGCACAGGGTTAGTTGTTACACTGTTATTTTGACCAATCAGAGAAGAGCTGCAGTGATGCAGTTACTTTTTGAGCAGACTGGAGAAGTGACAAGAAAACAAAATATTTCTATAAATATTTTTTGCAGAGTTCATTTTATTGTAGATACAAATGTTCTAGCAGTTTCTCCAGTTTAATTTGATGTCAACGTCAAGGCCGCAGGCTAAAACTGCGAGGTATGTAATGGCTGCTTGTGGAGGGAGAAGTTGTTGCAGTTCATTAAAAGATGTCAGTTCTGGACCACGAAGCCTGCAGCCCAGGGGCAGACGTCTACATCTGCCACGACTGTGACAGTGACTGAAACCGTATGTGGCACATGTACATTCAGGAATACAGTCCACAAACACACACACAGATACACACAGCGATTTTATTTATTCTTTAATAAAGTTATTACATAAATTGTATTAATAGTGTGGATCTGATTGCATCGCTGTTCCGTCTGTCCACAGGTAGGTTGTAACAGAACAAAGGTCTTCGTATCATTGACGTCCAAGCGGGTTTTTTCTGTAACACACAAAAATGGGAACTGAGAATCAAAGTTTAAAACATCCAGCACAAACAACCGCTGAGTTACTGATGCTGCAACTGAACGTTTCTCTACCATCCCCGGTCTAATAGAAACTATCATTTTCTGCATTACTTTCACCTCTGATAGTTTGAGTCTGTTTTGCTGATGCATGTTTTTAATTTCTGTTTTATTTTTCCGCTCACAGTGTTTCTAGTTGTACTGAAGTAAAGGATCTGAATCCGCTTTTTGATAACGAAGCAAAATGTGTCTGCACCTCTGAGGTTTGAAAACTGTCAAACACAGTATTAACTGCGTTTCCTTCCACTTGATTTTATGCACATTGTCGGTTTGTGCAAGAATCTGAGTGAAAATGCTGCAGGAAATGAGTCAAAATATTAAAAATAAAAAAATCTAAGCTCGGTTTAGGTGGAAAATGTATTGATAAATAAAGAATGTGTTAAAATGCAATGGAAACAGAACCAGTGAATAAATGCTGACACACGACTTAAATGTCACTCATCACTTCCAGTGAAGAGATTAAAACATGAGGCGTGTGTGTGGAGCGATGATGAGGAGATGGTGCCTTCCTCACCTTAATACATGAAACAGACAGAAATGTCAGGTTTCCTTCATGTTTTCTTCGTGGTTTTTCCATCATTTCAGTTTCGACTAGAGAATCAGTTCCAACAGCTGCTTATCTCCTCCAACCAGCTGCTAATATTCACATCACAGCCGTGGATGGAAACAGATTTGATTTGCTTTTGCTTTTGCTTTTACAGTTTCTTGGTGATCTGGTTTAAATTTATGCTGCATTTGTGCAAATAACTGTCCTGTCATTCACCGCTTGACCTGATTCCCAGTCCAGTTTTTCAGTTCAGACTCTTTTAAAGCCACTTTATTAAAGCCTAATAAATATTTGGGGTTAAAGTTATGTAGAGTTGAAGGTGTGGCCTTAGTGTGACGGGTCGGTGAGCGTGCATTTGTCAGATCAGCGTTCGGCGAAGTCTTGGCTCCTCACCTGCCCCAGGGGCGTTGTCAGACGCTGCCAAGATGGCAGCAGCGGAGCAGCCCACTCAGTTAGTCTACGTTTGGCCTTGTATCATAACTTTGCAAATATTTTAAGTTTTGTTTGAGCTGTTTGTTTTGACTCTGCGAGAAATTCTGAGAGGGTTTTCGTATTTTTCTGAATTAAGAGAAGAAAAATGTCGATGTTCTTCAAGCTAAGGTGTAAGAAATGCTGATAATCAAGCATCACTGGCTTTGGCGTTGCCACATTTCAAACAATAGCTAGGCTACACAACTCATACGTGAAGTTAGAAAAGGGATTCTAAAGCAGTGAGAGGGACGAGGAGACTGGAGGAGGAAAACATTGCTCATCTGGATCCTTTTAAGAGGACGCTCGCTGCCCCGCAGGTGCTCTGACGCTTTCCCTCAGCCAGACGTTGACGTAATGTTCGGAGGGTTGAGACCTTCAATTTGGGGGGCACCCTGGGGAGTTTTATGATGTGCACTGTGTCTGTGGTGCACTGTAAGGCACACAGAGACATAACTGAAAATAAAACACGATAAAAAATGTATAGGGTTTGGTGGCACTGATGTAAGAAAAAGGTTAAAATGTTTATGAGGAGTGGTGCATTTAAAAAAAAATCGTTTTCCCTGCTTTTGGACTCCAAAGTGCACTTCTTTACTCTACATTTCATTTTTCTTTAATTCTTAATCACGTCATTTTTTGGGTGACTTCTAAGACCTTGCAGTTCATATAAAGATTGAAGCAGAGTGAGGATTTCACACTTTTCTTCGTTTATTATAATGATAAATTAAATGTCTCTGACTTCTTGTTAAACAAAAAGATGTCACAATGGACAATTTTCAACTATTTTCTGATTTTTTTTTCCAGATCAAACAGTTCACTGTTTTATTGAGAAAATAATAACAAAATGAAAGCGCTCGTCTCAGATGTGTCTTATCTTCTAGTATTTGTTGTGTTTATTGTATTGTTCTTCTGCATCAGTGCATTGTTGACTCAGTGAAGCCTATAAACCAATATAACACCTTGAGGTAGTTTCACAAACTAATATTAGAGGAAATATTCAGTGTGCTAAAGAGCCCACTTATCAGGCCACACACAGGCTGGACAGGGGAAGTGCCGGCGGGCTGCGCTCGTTGCACTCGAGCTGAGAGACGGTAAATAGTTTAGTGGTGGTGGGGGGGGGGGGTATGAGGGGGTGAGGTCTATTTTTATCGCGGCAGACAGACGATGGAGGTGCACCGCAAGATGACACACAGGTTGATGCATCAGAGAGAGACAGGCAAACAGACAGACAGAGACTCAGCCGATCAGGTGGACAGACAGGCAGGTGGACACAGATGCAACCAGACGGGGGGGGGGGGGGGGACAGCTGCTTCATGGTGCACACCCTCAGTGCTGGAGGGTTTTCTCCGCTCGAGGAGGAACATGTTCAAGTTTGCCTGTTTTGTTTAGGGCGCAGTATTTTTGAAACATTATTAAAATTTGTGGGTTTTAGGCTTCAGCTGATATTCAATAATTCGGGATGTTGCGATATAAAATTTTGTGCTTTAAATACATGAAAAACACGTTTTCTTCATTTCACCTAAATCAAAGAACACAATTCTGTTACAGAGACAAGTTACCCTGCCTATAAACTTCAGGTAGACATGGAGCAGAATGGTTATTCATGTGGGTGGTGTTTGTATTCCCTCTCTTTTAGCTCTGTTTTTAGTCTCCACCACCTCCTAAGGGGAATATCTGGCTCTTTAGATGCTAAATGCTCCTCTATGTTCAGCACAATCTGTTCTTAAAGGTCCATACGGTCTAAAGGTAGATGTTAAAGGTCCATACGGTCTAAAGGTAGATGTTAAAGGTCCATACGGTCTAAAGGAAGATGATAAAGGTCCATACGGTCTAAAAGTAGATGTTAAAGGTCCATACGGTCTAAAGGTGGATGTTAAAGGTCCATACGTTGCAGGATTTGGTTTCTCTGAGTGTGTTTTCTAAAATCTGGTATATTGTTATTGGATCACTCATAACGACAGGTCAGTCAGCCAATCAGATCTTCTCTTCTGATTGGCTGACCAGTTGTTAATCTATATCTTTTTATGGATATCAACACTTCAAAATAAAACACAGGAGAAGAGTAAAATAGAGGACCTTTAAAATAAATGATTCTTCACATACATTAAGGATCCATTAGTTTGTAATTTAGCTTGGTATAAAACAAACAGAACATCTTTCCTTCCGAGAATATTACACAATATTATAACCTTTTTATTTAGATGACCCCTTTTCATCAGAATCTAACTATTGTGAAACACAATGTAGAGATGTAATTATTCAAATGTAACAGTATTAATGTAGTAACAATACATTACAGTTTAAATGACACATGTAGCTCCACAGGCTCCTGTTGTCTGTCAACGAACACCAGCCCGTTCACTGCCTCCCTGCATTTTCTACACTCAGTGCCTCGGCTCATCGTGAGCCTGAGCGCCACAGATTCTTCATTCATCCATCATTCACCCTGCATGAGGCCCTAATGGATTTTTTACACATAGAGAGAAATGCAAGTTACTGAGCTGCTTAAGCTGTTGTTAGAAAATGTGAACTGAAAAAAAAAAAAAAAGTCTCATTGACATCGTTGCCGTTAAAAAAAGATGAATTCGGCTTCAGGTTGAGACAATGGGAAGTAGCGACAGATACAAAGGACGATGATGTTGCATCAGTCGTCTGAGCTGCAGTGAACGTTTGTGGAACAGGGTTTGGTGCCAAGTTTGTTTGTTGTGCCGTGTGAAGGTTGCAGTTACTTGAGATTCTCATTGATCACATCATCAGAGGCATCTGATTCGTCCCTGATTCATTCTGCAGCACGATGAGTCCAAATGAGTCATAAAGAGTCTTCAGAGACAAGAAGGACAACGAGTTTTCACTTCACATTTTTCACAAGCGCACAAACCTTTAGCACAGTGTTGCACGGACCCGGCAAACTGTTGTGTTGCTGTGCATATCTGATGTCTGAAGCGCAGCATGACTGTAGATTTCCGTTTGATACATTTCATTTGGTCGTTCCCTTGATTCAGATGTTGAACAGGCCACAGTCCGGTGCTTAAACCGAGATGGAGAGTGATGACGTTCCAGGTGGTCGAGTGTCGGTCTTTTCCCCGTTGGCTGTTGTTTTTTTTCAAGATGAAACGTAAACACTTTCTGGTAACTCCTCAGGAGGCGTTCACAATCGATTTCAGAGGCTTTTTTTTTTTTTTTTTTTAAAAGGCATTTGGCAACATTTCGAGACTTGTGGGCGACTTGACAGTCGAGTAGTTAGGATGCATGCAACGCAAGCTCAAAGTCCCTGGTTGGACTCCTTCCTGCATGTTGTTCCCCCTCCCTCCTTCCCCTCAACATGTGTCTCTCTAAACTATTCTATCTAATAAAGGTGTAAAATACCCCAAATAAAGAGATTAAAATCTTCAAATAATATTAAACACGTTTGCTCTAATGGAACATCGGGACAAAAAAGAGACAGATTCTCGGAGGAACACCTGACACCAAACGGGAGATTTTACTCATCGACATTGGAAATTTGTCTGTGACAGTGAAATAGCTTGAAAGGTCTTTGCTTGTCCACAGAATATAAACTAATGTAAACCTCATTTCAGTTCTGGAACAAAGACAATCTTTGCTGGTTGAGTTTGTCATTTGTCCGTCGGCCTTTTTGTTGTTTTTTTTTTTTAGAAACCAGTAGAAACCATCTTTGGAGGAGAAGGTGGAGCTGAGGAGGAGTGAGGGGTGGAGCTGACCTCCTCTGTACTCTATCCTGATTGGGTGGTACAGTCTGTCAATCACACAGTAGCCACGCCCCCTAATTCATCCCCTGCTTTATGGTCTATTTTCCTCTAAATAGACCATCAATTAAAAAATGAACATCATGTTGTATTGAAGACTTGACTTGGCTTCACTTTTCAGACCCAGGATCTACGTCCACTTTATAAACAGTCTATGGATTTCACCAGCTTTGTCTTCTGGCCATAACAAACAGTTTATGTTTATGCACACGCAGTTCAGTTCACAGTGAAGCTTCAACTGATGGTCAGGCGTTTTTATAATAATTCATAAAGTCTGTCATTTGTAAATGCAAATATCACAGCAGGTGTTGACAAATGCATCAGTGGATCCTAAAGATGTGCAAACCACGAACCATATACAAGTGTTTATTAACAGTATGGAGCAGCTTTTTTTTTTTTTTTTTTTTTGTATCTTGATGGTCATTAGATAGAATGCAGGTTTAAGGCCGTTCAACGTTGGCTTCACTTTTTCTAGTCTACATCTACTTTCATATAAAGTCTATGGTTGCAGCAGTGAAGCGGCACAGGGACGTTGGACAGGAAACAGCTTTATCCCAAACACATCTTGTTCTCAGCAGGTCCGATGTTTCAAAGCAGTGAGCTTTTAGCAGCAGGCCTTCATCGCTTGTCTTCCTCTCTTCTTTTTTTCATGATGCAATCTCAAAATGAAAAGTGAGTCACCTTATTGTAGAGGGGGCACATTGAGGAAAGGATGAGTAAGATAAACATGACTATTAACTATTAAGAAATTAAAACTTAGTTCAAGGTCTCAAACAAACAACATGCAGTGCCTCCCCCTGCTTATTGTTATGATAATGTTATGCTCTGCCGGGAGGGCAAGTTCATTTTGTGAGCTCAGAAAGAGAAAAAGAAAAAAAAAAACAGTTTTACAGGAGAAAGGTATTGATTTTGCGTTGTCAGGTTCACACAAGCTGCATCCCACCAGCACAAACATTAACAGGCTGCATCCATGAAACCGATGAACCATCAGGATTCACCGCACACCCGTCGCCTTCATGCAAGTAAAATGTGATTTAAAGCATTAAAGCATCATTAAAATATTCAAATGAAAATACATTTGTGATTGTGTCTTATGCCCTTCTCTGCTTTTTATTTTTGCTGTGATATTTGAGGGTGTGTAATTTGTGTTCATTTTGTGTTTTGAGACGAGATCTGCCTCCAAACTCCCTGGAGGTCTCCTCATCTGAGGGCTGGTTGTGTATTAAATTTACAGACCGTCATTAGCATCTTGCACGGATAACAACAGCGTGGGCTGGTGTTATCTGTGTTCGCATGAATCACAGGGATCATGAAACTGGTGTCAAATAACTGATCACAACAAGGACAAGAAGCTAGTAAGCTAATTAGCACAAGTTTAAAGGTCCATATTTTAACTTCTCCTGCGTTTTATTTTGAAGTGTTGACATCCATAAGTAGATATGTTTGTGGTTTAAGAACCAGAAACCATCTCAGTGTAGTTTTACATCTCCTCCCTCCGGCTTCTCTCTGGAGCTCTAGTAACAACAGGTCAGTCAGCCAATCAGAGGGGAGGATTTGTGTCTCTTCTCTGATTGGCTGACTGTTTTCTGAGAGATCCAAGAAAAACATAGCTGATTTCAGGTAAAACACTCAAAACCTAAAACCAAACATCAAATCCTGGTTTGGATGTTGGGTCCATGTGGGCGGGGCTTGTGGCGTGACTACTTTATTGTGACATCACAAAGTTCCAGAAGTCCTGACAGCTCGTTTCAAGGATGAGCTTCTGAAAATTTTACCCTTTTCAGACACTAATAGCTTTCCACCAGGCTTGTAAGGCAGCTGGACACAGTGTTCAAGTTCGAACGAACAGTACGTTACTGGGAGGATACGAACAGATAATTGTAGCCTTTAGCAGGTACTGTAATCATTATAATTTCTTAACGAGCCATGGTGACATAAATTTCCCAGGAGACAATGCACCAGTCAAAAGTCTGGGCAAACAAGCTGCTTTCTGAATTATCAAAAGAAATATAGTAGATTTTAAGTAAACACAATTAGAAAGTTCCAGAGGTGCTGACGGCTGGTTTTAAGTTTCTGAATACAGGCTGTGAGCATTTCTCTGTGGACTGAGACCTTTAATACTTTCACAGTATAAATATATAGAACCTAGACCTGCTTTATAATCGAAGACCACATGGTGGAGGTCTACCTTTAGACTGTATGGACCTTTAACGTCCACCTTTAGACCGTATGGACCTTTAACATCTACCTTTAGACCGTATGGACCTTTAAGCATAATTTAAAAAAGCACATAAAAACAGTTGTTTTAACAATGTTAAAAAACAAAATGTCTATTTAACTTTAAGGTGATGTGACGTCATTTTGGCTTCATGTTCCAGCTTTCAGGACATAAATTTGTTGCCCCTCAGCAGTGAATTTTTAGTTTTGGTCATCAACCCTGTGAACGTGCTGATGACACATCTTGGTCATTTGTGTCCCTCGGGGCTGTAAATCTCATTTCTTCCACTTAAAGTTATTCCTGTATTGAGGCTGTAGGTGAGCAGCAGCTGCCTCTCTGTGGGGAGCGCCTCAATAAACCAGGACTGCACTCTCTCTCTCTCTCTCTCTCTCTCTCTCTCTCTCTCTCTCTCTCATCCTCTCTGGGTAATTGTCTTCCTCAGACTTTTTTGTTCACGAGGCGGCAGTTACTGAGAGGAGTGTCTCTGCGGTTCCTCAAACTCCCACAGCATCTAATGCATCACTGCCCATCGGCTATAAGAAAGCATCCTGTCTACATCTATAGGTTGAGTATATTAATTAAACATGTTCACATGTGGAGGTTTTAATCTTGCCAGTGATTTATGTTGCTGCTCTCATGTTGTATGAAACATTGTGTATTTGTGTGTGAGCTTTGGTGGCGCTATAGTAATTGTTGTATAATAGCAGCTGGTGAATTATTTAATTCAAACTGCTTCCTCTGAGCCAGCAGCAGCTGGCCCACTCGTCAGCAGAGTGCACAGGGACACACACACACACACACACACACACACACACATGCACACTATACCACACAATGACACACACAGGGATGCACTTACACTCACTTGCATGCATGCACACACAGAAACACACACAAACATACTGACTAATGCAGAATTGAGGTCCTGAGAGACTTCATTACAGAGTGCTGTGTGTGTGTGTGTTCGGTGTGTGTGTGTGTGTGTGTGTGTGTGTGTGTGTGTGTGTGTGTCAGGTCTCTGTCAGACTGTTTTTAGGAAACTTTTCTGTTTGTGTTGTTCAGTTTAGAAATAACTCGACATCAGGACTAACTGAGACAGGAATAACTGGTTCAACAAAATAAAAAAAAAACACATCAACAAGGAAATTTCATTTGTTGGTGGATGAAAATTTGACTCGATGGTCGAGTTAATTTTTGTAAACTCAACTGCACAATCATTACGTTTGTCTCTTTCAAATAGAGGTGTTGTTCTTTGACAGTTGTGAAATTGTTTTGGCCTGGAGCTCATTTTTTTGTTATCAGTCTCTGGCTGGAGGAGAATTAAATTACAGGAATCAGATTTAGATGTTTTGTTGAGTACACTGGTGTTGTCATCGCTACAGATTTATCGTGGAGGAGTTTTTAATTGGATTGTGAGTAGTCGGTTTCCCTCTCCGCTCGCGACCATGTGGCACGCTGTGTGTACATTTACATTTCGGATTAAAAGCAGATTAGGATCACAGTCGAAATGAGTTATATAAACAGAGGAGTTAGAGACTGGCCCTCAAATCGTTTGTATCACAAATTGAAACACGTGTGTGGAGCAGAAACACAACAGTTAGTTGGTTCAGCTCAGAGATCAATGTCGACGTTTACAGTAGCAGAGCAGAGACGTCCAGCCCCACAGATGAACGTCGCCTCAAAGCACCAGTCTGAAAGTTAAGACGTCATAAAATGTTAAGCTTCCTGGGTCTGATGCGTCTAAGTGTAAGGAGCCCTTTAGTAAATCCTCATTTGGATTTATGGCTCAAAGTGTGGGAAGTTTCCCGAGCCACGCGAACACGTCTGTGTGCCCCCAGGCACCAACATTCAAATGGCCCATGATAATGAAAAGCAACTTCGATAGAAGACAACAAGGAAATGTTATTAGAAAATGAATTCTCACCACATGCAAAGCATTAAATGGCCTTATCCAACATATATTAAGGACCTTTTAACTCCACATGTCCTGGGACGTTCGCTTCGATCTACCTGCTGAAATAAGAAAAGATTTTAAGTGTTTCATACATTGTGTTGTTTTATTCTCTTAAAAGATTCTTTTATCTGAAAACTTGTAGTTGTCCTCTGTTGTTGTTTCATCTTCATGTTGCGTTACTTCTGTTTTATGACGAGTTTGTTTTTCTCGTTTCCTGTTTTTAATCACCATTTTTTGATTTTCCTCTAAAACACTTTGTAACACTGTTAGGAAAAGTGCTAAATAAAGATTATTATTACCTACTATAAAATATTTATATAGAAATAGTTTTTTTTGTTTGTTTGAGTGTCTGTGAGGTGGCGTAGCTGTGTGAAATCTTTCTCTCTCCGGGGGGAAAATGACGGCCTGAATCCCTCAGCGGCGCTAACCTCCCCGCGTCCGTCATGGTAGTTAGGCAGACGTTGATATTGTAGCTGAGTGTTGTGCTGCTGGGCCTGGACCGGCTGCGAGAGCCTGGCACACACTTTGAAATATTAATGACCCACTGTGGAGACGGACTCAGCCTCGCCGCCGTTATCTCTCCCTCCGCCCTCCGTTTCCCTCTCAACCCTTCTTCCTTTTTTATCTATCTCTCTGCGACTTTCAGCTCCTTTTTCCTTTTCTCACTTTTTACTTCTGTCCTCTTCCTTTCCTCTGTTTCCTTTACCCTCCCTCGTTTTCCTCTCCACGGCTCTGTCTCTCAGGAGGGTTGTGAGATTGTGTTATGTCATATTAAAGAGACAGGAGCTCTGCAAAGTGAAAAATACGACATAATAAGAATCACCCGTAGAAACTTGTGGATTTGGCATCGATTTTTGGATCAGTGTGAATCAAATTTTCTGTGATTCGGGAGGAATGGCTCGTTTCTCGTCCTTTCATCTCTTTCTCTCAATTTCTCTCTGACATATCCGATAAATCTCTCCACGTCCTCTCTCTTTCCCCTCAGCCAGAGTCTGTTTTTATCCTCTCTCAGTTTGTCATCCCAGCCTTTATTCCCTCCTTTCTCTCGTTCTGCTTTGCCACATCAAAGGAAAACTGCACAGCAGACGGGATTGTCCTGTGAATCTGGTGTGTGAAGACTCACTTTATAGTTAAATTATACGTTAATAATATAATTGTATAAGAAATGAAAGCATGGGCCAAATTATCTGTTTACACATCATATTTGCAACACACCCATATATGTACATCAATAATCAGTGAACTGCTTTGAAACTGTAGGAAACCTGATGACATGACGATTCTCAGGAAAGACAGAAGGTCAAACCTCATCATCAGGACACAGGAAGTTGTCCCAGTTGGCGTCTGTCTGAAGATCAAAAACGACAAAATCAAAACAACTTTCTCAGTTTTCCAGACACACTCGTGTCTCCTCTCTTAGCTGATTAGTGATCTAATCAGTGAGTGAGCTATTAGTGACTTCTGGAAAATGACGTCTCCACCATCACAGTAATGTGCACAAACATGCTTCCATCTTTAATATTTAATGAGGTGCTTCTACATGGTCTTGGTTTCTTTGGCTGAACTCATTACCTCGTATTCATCAGACTGTAATTTGTGTCGTGCTTGTTATCAACCCAAACTGCAGCACTTTTTTCAGTGGATAAACATGGATTTGCAGGTAAAGGGGATTATTTTTACCTAACTAACCCCCTCTTGTTCTTTTTCCCTCTCTCTCAGACGTGGCTGAAGAACTACGGTTACCTGCTGCCTCACGACGTCCGCACGTCAGACCTGCGGCAGGAGAAAGCCATGCAGTCGGCCGTGGCCGCCATGCAGCGCTTCTACGGCATTCCTGTGACGGGAATACTGGACGAGACGACTATAGAGTGAGTCCAGGGGGGTGTGTCTGGGTAACATGGTCATATCATCACCTTTTAGGTTGATACTGTTGAGCGGTGAGAGCTAACAGAAAACAGATTTGATATTTTTGATCTTAAAAAAATGAAGTAAAAGCCGGCCTAAAGCTCATAGACCTGAGGAGAAGAGAGGGAAATGATTCTTCATGGGTTTATCATTACAAACAACCTGCAGTCATTTGATCCATCCAAACATATTGATCACAGCAGCTTTAAATTTAAATGAAGAACGTGTTTATTTGACAAATCTAGTTTGTGTGATTGTTTCTGTTTCCCTCCGATTCTCTAACGTTATTTCCTGGCTGTTATGAAACCGTTCGAGGCCTCAGTGATGAATAAAGGCCGTACAGAAGAATAATGACTGACTATAAAATGACTAGATTTGGTAATTGCTCTGACATATTTAGCCTCAGTGTGCAGCTGCTTCCTGGCTGAATTTGAACTTGAGGGTCAGTCATCATCCCTCTTGTTGTTAATTTTTCATATTCTACAGCTGCAGTTTCCCCCGTTTTGAAACCTCTGAATGAATAAATGTAAATGAATGATACTAAACCATGTGACAGGATTTACAGTTCCTTTATTCGACTGTCCACAGTGTGGAAAGAAGAATTAAAAAAGAATTAAAGAATTAAAAGAATTAAAAGCTTTGATAAATTACAAAAACTTATTTAAGTTATTTAATCAGACAGGGCCATATCATCATATCATTAATGAACTGTATTATTATTAAGCCTCCGGTCAATGATTTTCTCCGTTGTCAGTGTTTGATGGTTAACAGGCTGTTAACTGGAGACATTTAGCTCAATGCTAACTGTTAGCTCTATCCAAATTTCCTCTCCATTGTCAGCTGATCATTTCTGACGTAGATCGTAAAACATAAAGTGTCGACCGATGAAGCTACGTGAGGAGACAGAGTCACAAAACGGTCGGTTACACTGAAGAACAACAAAACCGTAAAACACGCAATTAAATCACAGTGTTTGAATTTATGAGTCGAATTAATATTAAAAAAACAACATGCAGCCCTTCACGACTCAGTAGCTCTGTGGTTCCTCTCAGACACATTAAACATGATATTTTAACCTGGGGTGGTTCACCAGTGACCCCAGAGAGAGGCTGGTTTAGATCAATATGAAATCAAAGATCCGCTGTGAATGAGTCTGTAAACTCCCATGAGGGAGCACGAATGTTGACAGATGTAGCGACAGTAACTAAAGCTTGGCAAAGACGTTTATTATCTCTAAAGACTAAAGAAATTTCACAAACAAATGTTCACAAACTGAATCCAGAGTTTGCAGGTTTTTTACCCAGGTCTTCTCACGTTGATGAACAGTATTGAATCTCCAGGAATATGGTGAAATTTTAACGCGACTGTCGTGTTCAGGTGGATGAGGAGACCTCGCTGTGGCGTCCCAGATCATCCTCACACCAGCCGCCGGCAAAGGAATAAACGCTACGCCCTGACGGGACAGAAGTGGAGAGATAAAAGGATCTCCTACAGGTGCTCCATCTGCTATCTGTGTTCTTTCTTTCTTCCTTTTTATTTCCTCACGTCCTTCCTCTCCTTCTCCCTCCTCCTCCTCTCACCGCCCTCCCTGAGTGTTTGTCTCCTTCCTACTCGCTCTTGCGCTCTCCCAGCCTGAACTTGGCCAGGCCTAATGTAAATTAGCTGCCTCCCACAGGACCCCGAACGCATCTCGTATCGCTGCATTACATTTCACCCACTCGTCTCTCCGTCTTTGTCTTCATTCCTCCTCTCCTTCCACCTTTATTTTATTGTCTCCATACGGTCACACCCTCCCTCCAGTGATGTGATGATCCAAGCAGCAGTGGAATAAAAGTCTGATGCAGATTAGAGTCGAGATACTGAACACATCCCTCCGCCCACCAAATCCTCTCCTGCTTGACTTTCTTGAGGTCTCTCCCCCTTCACTGCTCCCAAATATAAAACAATAGTGAATAAGTGTTTGGACAATTTCTTTGTGTTTTCCGTTCTCATCCCTTGTTAAATCTGTTCAAATAGCAATAACCATGACCGGATATTTTATCATGAACCACGTTAGAGCCTTTCTACTGCAGGAACTTCACATGTGGCCAATGTCACAGGTTCTCAGTTCCTGAACTTAATTTCAGATGCAATTAATAACCCATGAGTAACCCATCGTCACTCATTGGTTTGTGAAGTTTGTAATTTGGCCATTTAGATCAGATCAGAACAAAACCGCATTTGGAGGAGAAGGTGGAGCTGAGGAGGAGTGAGGGGTGGAGCTGACCTGCTCTGTACTCTATCCTGATTGGGTGGTACAGTCTGTCAATCACACTGTAGCCACGCCCCCTAATTCATCCCCTGCTTTATGGTCTATTTTCCTCTAAATGGACCATCATTTGAAAAATGAACATCATGTTGTATTGAAGACTTGAAACTAGAGACTGAGACCATAAACTCATTAGGAAAACGTTTACTGAGCTAATAAATCAAGGGAGAAGTAGGGACATTTTCCCATAGACTTCAATACAATCTGACTTCTTTAACAACCAGTGGAGTCGCCCCCTGATGGTCATTAGAGAGGATGAAGGTTTAAGGCTCTTCAGCATTCCTACGTCCATTCTAATAAACAGTCAATGGGTTAGATCAGATGTGCAAAGAAATGTGTTTCAATCTGCAGATGTTGTTCCTCATTTGTCTCTAAAACAGTTTTTCATTTCTTATTTGATTCTCAATAACATTGAGGTTGTGTTAGTGTTTTTTTTTTTTTTAATCATGTAACGTCTCCACAAAGTTGTAGGTCAGCGCGATGAAACGTTGCATCGCTATTGATTTGGAAACAGAAACGGCTTTGAAATGTTTGAGCTGCATCCTGCCGGCCGAGCTCCACACGGAGGAGCGAAGTGAGAGTGGTGTTGGCAGCTGCGGGTGCATCCTTTGGTCTTGTCTTGAAGGATGCAGCTGGGCTCTGGAGATCTGCTCTGGTGCTCTTTCACGTTGCTGTTTTATTGATTTGATGGTACTGTCCTCACATGTAAACGTGAACTCGCCTTTTAAACAGTGCATCACCACGACGGTTTATCCTGCTATTTGGAGAACTTAATCAATGGGTAGCTCCAGGTCAAAATACTCATAGTGGGAAAGAGATATTTGTGAACCCTGTTTCCTAAATTCAATCAATTTATCTGCAGCTTTTACACCTCAGATATGTCCATATAAAAGCATGCAAAATATGTTTAAAAGTAGACCTGGTGCAAATATTTCCCACCTTGTGTCATTTTTTTTATAACCTCAGCATTGTTCTTGCAGTTTTTTCTGAGTCAGACCCATAGACTGTCTGAACAGTGAGGCCAAAGTCCAATTGTATTGAAATCTATGGGAAAATGTCCCTACTTCTCCCTCAGTAAACGTTTTCCTAATGAGTTTGTGGTCTCAGTCTCTACTTTCAAGTCTTCAATACAACATAATTTTTCAAATGTCTTTTTTTAAATGATGGTCCATCTAGAGGAAAATAGACCATTGTGCTAAGCTAAGATAATCTAACTAGCTGCTGTTTGTAGCTTGAGAGCAGTATCAGTCTTTTTATGTAACTCAGAGCTAGAAAGAGAAAAACCCTCTCAAAATGTGAAATGACTCCTCTTATTGTAGGATCAGATCTCTGCCAACTATTTTCCTCTTTCTTTTCATCTCTCTTTCCCTCATTCTCTGTTCATCAACTATCTCTTCTTCCTTCTGCTCATTGAAATCTTCCCTTTTTCTTTTTGTCCTTCTTATCCGTTGAACCTATGTTCTTGAGGTATTGCCTTTGTTTTGTGTATTAAATTCAGTTTTCAGTGTAACAGTGAGATATGAAAGACTTGTTATTTTGCTGCCTGAGCAAAATCTATCGTCTTGAAGAATTTGAATCTCTTTCTCCTTTTCTCACTCCTCCTTTCATCCCCTCTCCTCCCTTTCCTCCAAACCATCCCACTCAGAGCTTTATAGGTCTAATGTAAATTACGCCACTCCCACGAGACACTGAATGCATCCCAGCTCTCCTGCATTACAGCTACCCACTCTACAGCGTTACATAAAACCCGGAGTGTGAGCTCACGGTCCTATCTGGTTACCCTTTACTGTATCTGAGTCTCCCCAGCTCTCCTCATGTTTCACCTGCTCTCAGCTGTCACATTCCTGCAGTACAACCCAGCGCTGACTTCAGCTCTGCTGCCACTGCGCAAGCTGCATTATCATTACAATCGTTTTTAACTCAATTCTTCTTCTACTTCTTAGGCGCCAAAGCATCTCCAGGGCCAGCCCCGTCTCTCGATGAATTACACTCACATGTAACTAATTTGAAGTGGATAATGTTTTGGAGGAGGCTTAATGCTGCCTGGATTATATTATTTACGATGCAGAGTTATGTTCAGAGGCAAAGGTTTGGTTCCAGTGCATTAAACAGGTTTACAGTTTTATACAGTTGCAGAGAGGAGGTTAGAAGCACAAGACCTTAAATCTGCAGTGATCAATATTCATGTAGTTTTTTCTCCTTTTTTCTCCTCTCAACAGGAAGGCCATTCAAGTGACTGTTACTGTTTAAGACATGATATAAAAGCAAAATGGGATCACATCAATTTTTGGTTTATTGTTTTGATTCGCCTGCATTTTTACTGCGTGGTTGAGCCTTGCATGGTTAATTACTCGAGTTGCTGATGAATGTGAAATGAATTGCCAACAATAATCAGTTAGTGATCAAGCAAAGCTGCCAGGAATGTGTTTTAGCCTCTCAAATTAGAGGATCAGCTGCTTTTACCTGTTATATTATTGTAATTTAATTGTATTTCTTTTGTTTTTTAACTGTTGTGTGGTAAAAGCCAGCAATTTAGAGACATTGTCTTTAGCTCAGGGAAACGCTGATGGGTATTTTATACTACAGTATGACACAGCCTTTACATCTGACAAATATGTAAAGGTCCATACAGTCTAAAGGTAGATGTTAAAGATCCATACAGTCTAAAGGTAGATGTTAAAGGTCCATACAGTCTAAAGGTAGATGTTAAAGGTCCATACAGTCTAAAGGTAGATGTTAAAGGTCCATACATAAAGGTAGACCTCCATTTGGTCTTTGATAAATCAGGTCTATTTTCTATATTAATAGTGTAAAAGTGTCAAAGGTCTCAGTCACAGAGAAATGCTCATAGTCTGTATTTAGAAACTGAGCCTTAAAACCAGCCATCAGGACTTCTGGAAGTTTGTGATGTCACAACAAAGCCACGTCCCAAATCCAGCTCACCTGAACCCAACATCCAACCTTGTTTTTTTTTCTGAAATCTGCGATATTTGTATTCAATCACTTACTAGAGCTCCAGAGCTCAGCCTGAGAGAGGAGATGTAAAACTACACTGAGATGGTTTTTGGTTCTCAAAACCACAAATATATCTTCTGATGGAGAGCAACACTGAACAAAATAAAACACTGGAGAAATTAAAATACGGGACCTTTAATCCTACAAACTACATATAAACGATGGTACATTCTGGTTGTTTTTGCAGATGCTGGAGGAACCAGTGAAGTCTCAGGATATTGATGAGCTCAGTCAGGATGATTTTCCCCTCTGCTCTGTTCGGCTGCTTCAGAGCAGCTGGAGCAAAGCATTGACATGACACCGACGGCAATGCAAAGAGACACATTTAGAGGAATTTTAGGGCTGCTGGCAAATGGAAATTATCACCCACTGCTAGATGCTGTGGCTGCAAGATTATGCAACCATGTGTCTCTAAATAAAAATTTCCATTGATGCCCCAGGACAGGGAGGTGAATTTTTAAAAACAGTCGAGAAATGGGAGAGAGAGAAGAAAATATCAAGTGAAAGTTTTATAAAAAGAGAGAGATGTTGAACTTTTATGTTGATGCTTTGGCAACATTGTTCTTAACTTTCCTGCCAACAAAGCACATTTGACAGAAACTGAGCAGAAAGAGGATGAGAAGCAGAAACTTCTGCATCTTTAGTTGTTCAGACTGACTAACTGTTAGTCCTCTGTGGATAGTGTGTGTTTGTGTGTGTGTGTGTGTGTGTGTGTGTGTGTGTGTGTGTGTGTGTGTGTGTGTGTGTTTGTGACAGAAGACCATCTGTGTGTTTTGGCCACAGGTCATTTGGCCGACTTCAGTGCCATAACGTTCCACGCCATTTACTCAAATCAGACAACTGCTACCTAGCCGTCTGCCTGGCACACAAACACACACACACACACACACACACACACACACACACACACACTAATCACTGGGCTTTAGGGTTGAAAGTTGGATTTATAAATAAACTTTATGAAGGGATTTATGTGTCGAGAGTTATGAGGAGCTGTATAAATCTCCTCAAACTTCGTCGCGTCCACTGTCATCCCATACTTTGACAGAGTTTGACCCTCAGACTCAGATTCAGGCTGTAAGATGTGATCGATCATCCAGCAACCGCAAAAAAAAAGGCAACTCTCCCCCAGAGAAGCAAACAAGCATTCATTCATTTTTCTATTATTTAAACCACGCTTAGTGTAACTCACAATGACTTGTTTACGCAGCCATTCACCGTACAGCGTTGCTGCAAACAACCTGTCAGTAAAGTAGAATAAAAAGGCTTTAATTTGTTTAACTTCAAGAGTCAGGGTGGCTCTTCAAGATTAGCTGAGACAGCACAGACTCCGGCCAAACACACTGGCATCCTTAAAGTAATTCCCTCTGACTCGACAACAACAACCTCTTTAAACTTCCGGTCATGTTTTATACTTGCAGCTGCTCTGAATGTCTTCACACGGACACTCACACAAAACATCAAACACAAAACTGCGCAGTCGTGAAGAGAAGTGAGATGAGTTGCGTTTCACTTTAGCCTTAATGTTGCTTTAACAGCACAAAGAAGATACCTGACATTGTTTGATCGTCTCGATATTTCATAACCTTTTGCGAACCTGTGAGATTTTACGCTGACGACTTGAGTCCAGTGACTCATTTCTCCTGTTTTTAGGCTGGAAAACATGATCAAATACAACAAATCTTCATTTGCTTTTTATCCGACTGGTGTTGATGGAACCAATGGCCCCAAATCTCAAAGACGACTTCCTGGTGTTTCATGGGAGTTTGACCATTTCGTTTGTCTGTCAGGTTTTATAGTAACCATTGCAACAAAGGTATGTTTGCTGCACTCGGTAGAGTCCACATAATAATAAATAAAACAAATATAAATAATGATAAACATTATTGTAACCATAACAACCAAACAATGGTACGCCAGCTGATGTAGGGGCGCTATTTTAGGAGACACTAGCCAGATTATTTATTATTATTATTTGCCTTGTCTTTCAGGAGAGACTCCTATGGGCTGTCCAGGACTTGTTGTCTACACATTAGGTTTTAATGAAGAAAAAAAAAGATTTCACAATTATTAGCATTATTGTTTTCATGAAAAATAGGATTTAGGCCCGTGGGTCCTCAAACAATGAGAAAGTAACGCAACTGTCAACGAAACATAAGAGCCAGCGGGATCAGTGAAGATCGGCTGCAGCCGGCTGCTTTTCCTCTTTACATCCCAGTCAGACTCAATCTGCATTATCCTCAAGATCATTCAAATCATGTTTTATATTCACTCCATCATAAACCACAACAAGTATATATCCATTCCCAGCTTGACACGGAGCCCGACTACCCGTGTTCTACAGAAAGCTCAATAAACATTTCTATTTCTTTGCCAGTTGGACTTATTTATTCGCATCAGGAAGCTGTTGTGCGCTCGCTCATGTATCAATGCTGAATTATGGCAGTTGTGTAATGTGCTGGTATTTATTTCCATAATGCATTTTTTTGGATGGGAGCAAAGTATTTGCCCCCCATTGAGAGACAGATTGTGTGAAACGAACCCTCACCACCTGCTTTGTCTTCCCCCTCTCCTTGTCTTAGCTTTTCTTTTCCACCATACCCTCTGTGCTTCTGCCAGTCACTCCCATCTGTCCTCTAACACTCTACATGCATGTGTTTCCTCGCAGCGAGGCGAGCGATAAAACATGTAATGATATACCGTCCCCTCTCTCGCAGCAAAATAGATATGGATGCCACGTCTCGTCTCCTGCAATTACTCTGTAATGACCTTTCTGCTTCACTCGTCTCTTATAGCTGTAAGCTGCATCACTCCCAAAGGAAAAAGGGCTTAGCTGTGATGCTGCTGCTACAGTTTCTGAGAACCAAACCTACAGTATCTGCGTATTCTCAATAATCAACCGGCAATATTCCTACACAATACAGGTGTGGGCTAATCTAAAACTCAGTTATCGCGTTCCTTTAAAGGAAAAGAACAACACTTTCATGTCTGCATGGTAAATGGACAGCAGGCAGCTAAACTGGCATGAACACTGAAAACAGGGCTAACACAGCAGGAAGATATTTAAGCTCACTGCTACAGTAAAAGGTTCAAATATTGGTGAAAAAGTGAATATTTCCATCATGACTTAATGGACTTAACGGGGCTCTGCAGATAAATGACAAAAGGTACCGGGTTGGTGGGGTCACATTGTTCGAGCTACATGTTGTATAATCCAGGAAGAGGTCGGTTCACAAAAACATGCTCTGAGACTGGATTTTAAAACATGCACAGGTTTAATAGGAAATCAAATTCAATTTAAATTTGTGGAATTATGGGAAAGAATGTGCACGTCTTTGCACATTTATTTGATTGGCCATCACAGCACTTGTAGATGAGGCAGATCTACCACGCCAATCTGCACTGGCAGCCCAGATGGATGATGGTCTTCAGGTGCAGCGACCTAGACCTCCGTCTAATAAATAAACTGCCCAACGCTCAGCTCTGCAAAAGGACTCGATCCCAACAATACTGGAGCAATCGTAACTGCATGAAGCCCATGAGAGCGGTATTACAGTTTGACTTTCCAAACATAGTGTTTCCATTCATCCACATCTGCTCAGTCACAACTGAGCGAAAGTGGCTCTGACCAGCCAGCGGAAGCAGCTGGAGATCACAGCGAAACGTGACACACGAGCCTGAATTCGTCCACTGTTCAGGCTTCGGTAGACGTGAAAATGTTGTCCTCCTACCTTTGTTGACATGTATCTTTTATAGCCTATAACAATTTCAAGTTGACCCGATGGGGCACCAACCACAGCGTAAATCTTAATTATGATGGTAATACCAGTTCTAGCCGTTAGTCTGTTTCTTTTTGACATAGCTCCCTCTGTTTTCCCTTCTTTCAGCATATCTAACTTCACCCCTAAAGTGGGGGAGAAGGACACCCAGAGAGCGATCAGACAGGCCTTCAATGTGTGGCAGACGGTCACTCCGCTCTCCTTCCAGGTCAGAGAAAATCACATCTGAGTGTTCACATCACTGCAAATGGTCATATGTGTCATATTTTGCCTCTGATTTGTTGCAACTGTTTTGTTATCATTCATAGTGTTCTAGTTACAGAAAGGAAAGCTAAAGTCGTTTTTTACCCGGATCCAATGCCCGAACTTGTTCCATATACAGCGTGATTGCCAGATGCTACATCCACATCTGGACCAAGTCAGGCACATACACAGTAAAGCAGCCAGAATGTGCCCAGATGTGGATGTAGCTGTAGCTCAAACTTGGGCTGAGACCCAGGAATATGTTTTATTCTGGGACAGGAAACTCACTTTAAGTAACTTTCAATACAGTCCTGACCAGAGTGATATTAAAATATACAAAACACTACATCTTGGTATAATTTACAGTATTTTGTGACTGTTTTCTCTGTATTTTCTCTCCACTCTTCTCTTGTCATGTCCTGCTCAGGAGGTGCCGTACTCAGAGATCAAGAACGAGGGTAAAGAAGCAGACATCATGATCTTCTTCGCCTCCGGTTTCCATGGTGACAGCTCTCCGTTCGACGGAGAGGGGGGTTTCCTGGCCCACGCCTATTTCCCCGGCGCTGGCATCGGGGGAGACACACACTTTGACTCTGATGAGCCCTGGACGTTGGGCAACGCCAACCATGATGGTAAGACGTTTAAAAAGTTCCTGCGTTTTTTTTTCTTTTTGCTGTAATTTGGATTCATTTCTCTTTGGGAGGTTGGGAAAATTCAATATCACCAGCGTTGCTGAATGATTTTAATCCTAACCCAGGGACATTTTTCAGATTCTTCAACCCACGTTCCCATAATAATTACAGCTGCAATTAACTCAGCAACTCGCTTGTCCTTAAATCCATTGCAGAGAAATTTGGGTCATACATAAAGATGTTTTTATGATAGATCTCTTGTTCACTTGTACAATAAATGAAGAAAAAGTAAAAAGAAATTTAAGATATATCCTTGGTTATATGTGTTCCAAGTGTTTCAGTTGTTGGTACCTTATGTACAGACGAACTGATTTTATATGTATTGAACCTCAAGTTTTCATCACTGTTATAGATACCAGTCTAAATGCTAATGTGTATACCAGGCGTCACGACAATCAGTTTGAGAGTTGTTGAGATATTCTGCTCAAAAACCAAAGCTGTGCACTTGATGTTGGCGCTGCAGAAAAAGTCACCAAAGTCAGTAGGATTCATCCTCTGGGGACCACATGGATCCTTCTAATAGTTGATGAGATACAGTACATCATTCTGGACCAAAGTGGCGAGCAGTTGATCAATGCTGGTATCTGTGGAGCTGTGCTGCCCGCATGGCTAAAAACATCGGGTAATCGTTCAGAAAGTTTACAGCTGCACTTCGCCTCCAAAGTAAAACACCTTGAGATAATGATTTGATGTTAGATAAAGACCCATGTGAGGCTGAATCAAACCAACTTTAATCCAATCACAAACTCACGGAACCAGTCCCTAATATGTACGCTTTGCTAGCACCACATAGCTAACATTAGCATTAGCAGCTGTTCACTTACCAGACCTTCGGCCATCGTCCTGTTTAAGATACACGATGATATAATGTGTCCTCTGAGCAGACTGGACGCTACAGTGACTCAGCATCGGAAAGTGACAAGACGGTCCGTAGCTAGTTAGCATGCTAACTTCCATAGAAGAAGTGGTAGAAATAGAAGTAAACCAAGTGAGTCCATTTCTACGACTGCAAACAGCTCTTGGTGAGTAGAGGAATGAGTTTGATACTGAACTTTCTTCTAGTCTAGTAAGTAAACAGCTAATGCTAACGTTGGCTGCGTAGCAATAGCAGAAAAAAATCCAAATAGCTTCTTTAAAATACAACCCAACTTTTGAGGTTCATATCGCAGCCAGTGTTAGCATAGTCAATAACAGTTTGAATGAAATACCTACTGATTAAATGATTATTTATTTCAGTTTTAATACAAAGTCTGTGTAATTGAAATGCTTATACAAAGGTGTCCTGAGTCTCCGCTCCTCTATCTTTGAGCACCAGGCCGTTTAGTCGCCGGATGAAAAATAGAGGAACGAAAAACGCTTCACTTTATAGTTTTTTTTTTTTGTTTTTTTTTCTCCCGTCTTCTATCTCAGTTTGACAAATGACTTATGCCAGATTCCCTCTGCTTGAATAACTAACGTGTTGATAGAGAGAGGGAGAGAGACTCAGAGAGAGAGGGGTGATAGAGCGGGAGAGGAATCTGGTTTGAGAGATTAGCAGAAAAGAGAATTAGCTTTGACAGAGAAGCTCTAAATTTGCCATACCACATTACAGCAAGCATGAGCCTCTCCTTCCAGTCTGAACTGTCCCAGGAAATATTTAGGGTTTCTTCAGATGTAATAAGGCAGTTCTAATTTAATGTAGTGAAGGGTTTTTTGCACACATGCATAATTTTTCTTTACTTTTCCCGACTGTTAAACTGCTGATTTGTCAGTAAATACTTGGTCATCTATCACTACTGTCAGTGTGTGTGTGTGTGTGTGTGCGTGTGTGTGTGTGCGGTCACCCAGGTGCTCTCATACACACCCTCACGAACGTCTTTTTATCTCTAAAATCCCTTCAAACGCAGACACACACACACACAGAGTAATTGAAAGATTAGAGACGAGATAGTGAGACGGCAAAGTTCTCAGACGCCTCGAAAACTAATTCATGGTATCAGCCTCAGAAGGACGTGGCGAGGACAAACGGGCCTCATTTTCACCTCGGCTTAAAACCTGTTTTTTTTTTTTTTTTTTCTGCCGCTGCTGAGGGACAGTTGCTGTTATTAACCTCTTAACACCTGGAGGAGAGAACTAAAAGGCACAAGTGTCCTTATCGAAGATACGATACACTCGAACTGCTGAATGAAAAAGTTCAAACAAAACTTAAAGCTCATTGTTGCTGATATTTTAGTCTGAACCAAAGCAATGGAGTGAACATTGCTGATCCATGCAGGGTTGCCGGACCCTATCCCAGCTGACATGGGGCGAGGGCGGGGTACGTCCCAGACAGGTCGCTAGTCCACCACAGGGCCGACATATGGAGACAAACAACCATAACCTCTGAACGTAGAGTCACCAATTAACCTAATTAACCTCTTTGGACTGTGGAAGGAAGTCGGAGTAGTCCACGGACAAGTTGTCCCCGTAAACTTCAATATTTTTACAATATCAAGAAGTGAGATGTGCTAAAGATTTCAAGTAAATCAGAATATGGAAAGGTCTGTGCTACAGTTTTAGGCCAACGGTTTTATTTATCAGTGAAGTTCATACTAAATGCAGTAAACATTTTTTCCATGACCCCTTTTATCTTTAAAGGTTCTCCTTGGTTCACCTGCACACAGTGTTTCAGGCACTTGTCAGGTCGTTCCAAACATCTTGGAGAACGTGCCTCAGTTCTTCTGTGGATTCAGGCTGAAACTGTGTCTCCTGTCTCTTCATGTGACCACAGACTGACTCCATGATGTGGCGATCAGGGCTCTTTTCGGTGGTCAGATCATCTATTGCAGGGCTCCCTGTTCTTCTTGTCCATGAAGATAGTTCTTACTGACTTTGAATGTGTGTTTGGACTTATTGTCCTGCTGCAGAATCAGTCAGATTCCTCCTGATCGGACTGATGATGAAGAAGATAGATATTTAATTACCTTAAACCTTTGCTCAGTACTGTACTATACTATCTTTGTATTTGAAAGTTTACTCAGTGTGATTGTTGTAATAGATAAGGCAAGTGGAGGAGTGTTAATATTAATACTAACCACAGGCTAATAGATAATATTTGGTAATAAAGAGTAACACAGATATAAAAAGTTTCAATATAATTAAATAAGTAAATAATCACCAAGTCATGATTACTTAATACATTACAACATACATTGTGTTTCTAATATAGACTGTAAAAATGGATGTAGAAGCCAATGCTCAAGTGTCTTAAACCTGCATTTTATCTAATGACCATCAGGGGGCGACTCCACTGGTTGTAAAAAGTCAGATTGTATTGAAGTCTATGTGAAAATGTCCCGACTTCTCCCTTGATTTGTTAACTCAGTAAACGTTTTCCTGATGTGCGTATGGTCTCAGTCTCTAGTTTTAAGTCTTTTTTAAACGATGGTCTCATTTAGAGGAAAATAGACCATACAGCAGGGGATGCATGAGGGGCCGTGGTTATTGTGTGATGGACAGACTCCTTCTCAGCTCCACCCTTTTGCCAAAATTTGGTTTCTACTGGTTTCAAAACAACCCAGATGGCCAACGGCCAAAGTACGAACTGGAGGCTTCAAAACAAATGAGTTTGTTGGATTTCCACCTGGTTTCTAATCCATGTGTGTGTGTGTTGTGAGTTAATACGTACAAACTCACATCAGTTCACTCTCTGAGCCTCCTTCCTGGAAAATTCAGAAAAAGCAGAGGCTGTTAAGTTAAATGGGAGAAAAGACCTACAGAAGAGACAGCGACTGACACACAGAGTGTCAACAATGAAATATTACCCCTCTGAAACTTAACAGCCACCAAACACAAAGTGCTATACAAATGTGTCCGTAGTGGATAAATTGGTGGAGAGTTACCCCCACACTGGCTGGTAACAATTCAAGTCGCTGACACTTCAGTTCTTCACTTTGACTGAAGTGTGAGTCTCTGTTGTCAGACTTTGTCCCTGTACACAATGCAAATATCCTTCTTTTCATTTTCATGATTTAGCAGCTTGTTCTACTGAAGCAGGTGTTGAATAAATCTGCTCATATCTTCTAATTGAAAGAATATTTCCTAGACGGGAACAGGTTTGAAAAGTTGAGTGTGTCAAGGTAATTTTTTATTAATGGTTATCGTGGGAGACGGGTAAAAAAAATATTCTTGGCAGGTAATTTGTTGTACTTTACTTGGCAGGTGAGCCAAAAAAGTTAATTCCTGATGCTGCTTGTACAAAATGATCCCTGGCACAAACTCATCTCTGCCAAAAACGAACACTGGCAGCCAAAGAGCTGAACAAAGCAGACCCTGTGGACAAGTCAGACCGGGATTACTTGAGAGACGGGTTTCATCACAGCCATATCAAACATCAGCTTTATCACAGGCGGGAAGACGACCGCTGGGGCCAAACATGATAGACGGAGCCGTTATCGGCGCCGCGGGGCGTTGCAGCAGACTATAGACCAACCACAAGGGGAGAGGCAGACGCACACAGAGAGTCCACTGGGAATTCCCCCAAGCCGCCGTACATGAGGTGTACATCTTACGCTGTAAAATCATCTTTATCTTTCCTGCGACATGGAAGAAAGAGATAGAGGCTGGTGGAGGGGGGTATGGGGGGAGGAGCTGGAGGTGAGAGGAGGAGAGATAAAAGGAGGCAGAGGACGAGAGGGATGAAAAAACAGCAGCATTCGGAGACAGCAGAGTGTGTCTGTGTGTTTTAAAGTGTGAGAAAGAGAGAAGAAGTAAATTAGGGAAAAAGCAGGAAGTTAGAGAGTAAAAGAAACAGAGAGATGAATAAATGAATAATAAACTAAAAATTGATTTTTGTACAACAGCTCAGCTTTGATCCAGTCTGTGATCGGTCCAACACTTTGCTACGGATTCATTCATCTTACCATCTGCTGGATGGGTGCACGGTCCCCAGAGGATGGACGCGACCGACTTTTCCTCCCGTGCAAAACGAACAAGATTCCCATCGGCCTCTGCCTGTGACGCTGAAGTGACCACAGCGATTCGGTCTCAAACGCACATCTCAGACACAGGCAGCTTTACCGAGAGCAAACAATTTAGTGGTCAGAAGGTTTTGGAACAAAGAAAGAGTTCAGACAAACACATCCAGTGCATTAAAGCGTGTTTCAACCCTCTGTGACGTCTCCCATCGGCCTGTGAGCTGCTGTTTTGAGGCCTTTGTTTGTCATTTGGACTTCGCCATAAAGAAACCATATCCTGATGGGGTGGTACAGTCTGTCAATCACACAGTAAGCGCACCCCCTAATTCATCCCCTGCTTTATTACATTACAATACATGGGTGTTTTTCCATGTCACTGTGAGCACGTTAGCTACTGACGTTAGCTTTTAGCGAAGAGCACTGTTGTGCTTAAACACATCCTCACACAGCAGCTCGCACGGCTTTCAACTCTTATTAATTCAGAGTTAAGAAGTTTACTTTTGACAGGATGAAAACGGCCCCAAGTCGCCGTTAACACTTCATTTTAAGAAAAAGCCTTCTTTCACTTCACTGGAGACTAATTCAGGTTTAAAACATGGAGGATTTCTGTGCATTTCACTTCCTGTTAATTGCAAAGATCTTATGTATTAAATAAGGAAACTAAAGTTGAAAGAAATGCATAGAGAATGTAAATAAAGGTTTCACTTAATGCAGGTCATAGTGTCTCGATGAGGAGTTCAAAGGTAAAAAAAAAAACAAAACTCAGTGAGAGTAGAGAAAAAGAATTATGTAACTTCAGACGGAGAAAAGTAAGAATAAAATTAATGGAGGAAACTTCAGCTTTGCTCTTTGGCTCTGGCCATCTTTACAGTTGCATTAGTCAAAAGTCAGCTGCCGGCCACCGAGGCTATAATCTTCAAACAGACCAGCCTGAGTAAAGAAAGAAAGATAATTATGTTCTGTAATTAGGTTCAAACAGAGTCAAACCCAATTACTGAGGCGATGAAATGTATTAATTTGAGCTCTGTGTTCAGGCCGTAAGAAGTCATTAAGCGTCTGACAGCAACTCAAAATCTCAGCTCTTAAGATTATGACAGAGAGCCCGGTTTTAACAAAGCCCACGGGAATACACGGCATTCGGGAAAACACAGCCCACTATTCTCTTTCTTGCTTTTATTTTGATGAGTTGTAATAGGAGTGCAAGTGGCGAGATGAATAGTAGAAGTAGTGTTGTTTTTGTTGCTGCGGCAGAGAGCCGGAGCAGGAAAATCATCCCTTTAAGAGATTATCCACATCCTCCCTTTTCCGCCTGAATCACACCCTCCTCTCTGTGGCTTTTCCCTCCGTTGGCTCCAAATGCTTTTATCATCTCATTTCCTGTCCATGAACATCCTATATTTATGCATTTAGACCCAATTTACTCTTGTCATTTCACACATTTTCAGGAGCATTTTAAGACTTTAAGGTCAGAGTCGGTTTATATACAAGTTTTTAAGTGTAAATTGGTACTTTGTATTTAGGTGAGACATTAATATATAATAATATTTCCCATATAGTATAAATGTATACTGGGATATTTTGGTGTTGAGGGCTGAGAAGGAGGAAGTTGTGATGATATATTTCAGTGTTATCCTCCTGGGTCAGTGGTTTAAAGTCAACGTCATGGATTTGAACAAGTCTAGCAACATTATTCTCCATTTTAAAGGTCGACCTCCATGTCTTCTTTGATTATAAAGCAGGTCTAGGTTTTATATTAATACTGTGAAAGTATCAAAGGTCTCAGTCCGCAGAGAAAAGCCTGAGAGAGGAGAGGTAAAGCTACACTCAGATAGTTTTTGGTTCTTATAACCACAAATATTCTTCTTATGGACATCAGCACTTCAAAATAAAACACTAGAGAAGTTAAAATATGGCGCACGTAAGAAAAACACCCAGTGGTCTGAAGCGGAAGCGGCGTCAAATGTCATGATTGAAGTACAAATTTCACCAGCATGTCGTACAATAAGCTACAAGTAGGCTACAAGAACAAGAGGCTGTCAGTCACTGCTTATTGAAAAGAGGTGTGAAATCAGTTTCCTCTCAAAGACCTGGATACACCAGAGCATCAGATTGAAGAATCCAATAAGTCTCTCTCTGAAGTCATTTGTTAAGACGATCTCCACCTCTGATGATCGATTCACTACTCTCCACTGTAAGAGACACTACACGTCCATAACTGTCATAAGAGCAGCAACAGCCTTTTGAAAGGCATTTTAATTATAGCCTGGGCTCTGCAGGAGTGTGTCTGAGGTGCAGAGGCTTCTCTTTGTAGTTCCTGAGATTTGTTGTCCAACCGTTTATTTCATTTAAACACCTCTCGTTTTCAGACACTCCCTCCTGTTAGACATTCATAAGTTTGTTGAAAAGAGAGCAGAGAGAGAGGAGCTCAAACCAACGGAGCCGACTGTGGCTGTGAATGTCAAATTGTCTGGTCGGACACAGATCCCCTCAGTCCAGCATCAGGAGGGCGTGTGGGGAGAAGCTTTGAGCAATTTATTCTTAACAATAGATAAGTCTCTTTTTTTCTGAGGCAAAAAATTTGTTTTCAAATGGTAATATTTAAAAATGACATTAAATTGAATATCTTTGGACTCAAGGTCCAACAAAACGAGACGTTTGAAGACATCACCTTAGACACTTCAGCTGATAAAATGAGAATTAAAATATGTTTAATTATCTACACAATCACATGGATTATAAACCACACGTGATAAAAGATATTTCACGTCTCTCCCTCCGGATACAGATCCATCAATGATCAAACTGCAGTTCAGGACTGAAGCCTTTGGTGGAGAAGCTTTTTCACTTTCATCCTGAAAACAGTGGGGAGGGCTGAAATCTACGTTTTATTTAGTTACCTTTGTTTTACCTTTGTTTGACTGTGCAGTAGAGAGAGACAGGAGATGGGGACTGAGATACAGGAAAGAGCCGCACTGGCCGGGATTCAAACCGGGGACACTTGCTCAGAGGTTATGTGCCCACGTATAATGCACATGAACTCCAAACACACTTCTTCAGCCTGGATGTTTATTAAATATGGTTTTTAGTCATCAGTCACTTTCTTTTTCTCATTTATTTTATTGTAATTATGTTGTTTATTGTATTTATTGTATCTCATTCTCACCTTTCTTACTTGATTTGTCCTTTTTAGCTCATCGGCTGTGAAGAACTTAGAACAGCACCAAATAATACAAATAAAATGTGATTCATTGAATGATTGATGGAAATTGATCAGGGATCGGATGAAACCCCCACAACAGCCTCTTTTGATGCGTGAAGCAAAATCTTCGTTCCAACGCATCTGTTGCCGCAAAAACTAATATTTAGAACGTTTCCAAAGCTTGCACAGAGCGTGACACATTTAATTTGAAAGTCTACGCAGCTTCCTCTGCATGTGAAATGCTGTCAGTTGTATTTATGAGCAGAAACATTTCAACAATGACACATCAGACTGCAGAGTGTATCCAGTGGGATATTTTCAGAGTCCAAATTCAACATATTTTCCCGTTCACAGGCATATTTTAAACTACTGAAGCAGCAGCACATTATTTATACATTCACAGATTATAAATTTAAAATCTGTGGGAGTATGAACTGGTGAATTTTACTGGATGTGGCACTAAACAGTTTGCCGTAGTCTTAAATAATCCCCGTCAAACAGCGCCGTTTGAAGAACTGGCTCATGCTGGACTTTTAAAAAAAAAAAAAAAAAAAAAAAAGGGAGCCTCGGATTCACGAGCTGACAGTCGCCGCCATTTACCACAAATTCTCCTTTGATGTGAGATTCACATTGCACAGCTGATGAGTCAGCAGCATCACAGACTAACTTTAGCTCACTTCTGGCCGTGTCTTCGGTCTTCCCTGGTGTGTTTACGCCGGGGAGCCTTTGTTATGTTTCAGACAAGAGGGAGACCTTGAGGTTTTTTGGGTAAACTGTGTGATTTTTCTTACTTCACGGTACAAAAACCAGCAGAGAGGCATATAAACAACACATTATCGGCTGATTTCTGCTGTGAAATGATCTTTTTAGCTTTTTAGGGTTTGTCAGTGATGTTGAAGTTGTTTTTTTTCTCCCTCGCCCTTCGTTTGGGTTTATTTACCTTTCTTTTGCTGTCCTCCATCTTCTTTTCCTCTCACCTAACTACTTTCTCCCTCTTTTATTGCCATTTGTCATCTTCTTTCCAACCCCGTATCCCCTTCTCCTCCATACTGATCTGTTCTTCCTTCTCTCTCCCTCTCTCCAGGCAATGATTTGTTCCTGGTGGCGGTTCATGAGTTGGGTCATGCATTGGGCTTAGAGCACTCCAACGATCCCAGTGCCATCATGGCTCCTTTCTACCAGTACATGGACACGCACAACTTCAAACTGCCTCTGGATGACCTGCAGGGCATTCAGAAAATCTACGGTGGGGAGCCAGTTCATCTCCTTGTCAGGCAGGAAAACTGAAAGCAGTGACGCTGTAGATGAGGTCACAAGAAAGGCTTTAAAATATGGTGAAAGCAAATCCCCTCACACAGCAAATTGTCTAAGACATCTTCAGTTGACCTCAGCACAGACAGGTGGACTTCCAAAGAGAGATGCGAATTTAAATATTCGACTCTGGGCAAATGAGACTATGTTGCATTCTGCTACATTTCAATATATAAAATGATGTGAATGACCATCAGGGGGCGACTCCACTGGTTGTTAAAGAAGTCAGATTGTATTGAAGTCTATGGGAAAATGTCCCTACTAACTAACGTTTTCCTAATGAGTTTATGGTCTCAGTCTCTAGTTTCAAGTCTTCAATACAACATGATGTTCATTTTTTAAATGATGGTCCATTTAGAGGAAAATAGACCAGAAAGCAGGGGATGAATGAGGGGGCGTGGTTACTGTGTGATTGACAGACTGTACCACCCAATCAGGATAGGTCAGATCCACCCCTGGTTTAAGAAAACCAAGGTGGCCGACGGACGAATTACAAACTGGAGGCTTCAAGACGGCAGCTCACAGACCGATGACACTTCAGACCACAGGTTGTAATTCCTCAGATTTTATTCCCCGTTGACTTGGCAAAAACAAACAGGAGCAGCTGGTGTATGTGTTTCCAGTGCCACCAAACAAACTCCTGTTGTTTCTAATAGAAGGTCAGTTGATAATAATTAAAACTTCCATTTCATTTCACCCAACATCAGTGAAAGGAGTCGGTTTCGTTGCTGAGGCAGCATCTTACGGATGATATCGATTAGATTGAATTACAAACTGTAGTTACATTATGTTTCTATATATTTGAACACAACCTGAATCCCGTGTGGGAATCAGTGTGAGGTAGACAGGCGGCTACATACGTTACAGGATTTTAGGATTTGGGTTAAGACAAAGCCTTTGTGCCACCAGTGGCAGGTGATGTCCCACAGGTGACAACATACTTGTATTAAAATGAGTAATGGTGGTAAAAACCAACCGTAGATCGAATCGGAGTTGGTTTGGTTTCACCAAAAGCTTCAGGATTATAAATTTATGTCCAAAAAGACTTAATTTGGATTTCTCTGCCTGAGCACTTGACATCACTTGAGACATGAAAGCAAAAACTTGCAAAGGCAAAAACCCACAGACCTTAGATATGAATTATTAATCCTCAAGCCCAGAGTGCAGCTGAATTATGGAGAACTGAATTACATAGTCCTGTAGTGGGTGAATATATATGAATGTGAAGTAAGATCATGCTGATCAAAAATATGCAGTGCTGACTGAGCAAGGTTTGTCTGGGAAGGAATATTTATATATATATAAAAAACACACAAACAAAAGGTGCGACGTTGTGTCTTTTCTTTTCTTTTCACACCGGGGACACGTTGTTCCATTTCACATCGCAGCAAATAAACAAAGAAACAGCAAAGGCCTGTCGGAGGACATGTCCGCTTCCTGACACGCTGTCTGTTCTGCCCAGAAATGATCATCACAGCTGCCGTGTTAATGTAGTTTAACATTTATTTGTGATGCAAAGATGCAAAAAAAACAGGACAAAGTAAACTCAGGTAAGATTTTAAAACAAATATGTATGTGCAATATCCATCAGACTGGTTTGTTCTTCCTCTAATCTTCACAGCAGGGAGGTTATCTTCAGAACTAGAACCAATCTCAGCCTTAAAGGTCATGATGCACGGGTGACATTTCAAGTCAGTGTTGAAGGGAAACAGAGGCCAAAACAGTGCTGTCAACAGTGTTTTTCCGCTACACTTGTGCTCAGTGTGGATAACGAAGCCTGTTATTTTATCTGCTGAGAGTTCATCCTATTTGCCTCGCTGCTCTGTTTCTCCAGCACCTGAAAATACCAACCATCTACTCTCAGTGAAGGGCTTCACTTCAAAATGAGACCACGGGGGTGTGAGAGCCCTTTATTGGAGAATATGGATTTTATTCAACCTAAAGAATAGTCATATTTTTAAGGATAGGTTTAGTTTTTCTTGAAATATTAAGTCGTAAGTCTTTTTTTTTTTTTTTTTTCATTTCAATTTGAGTCTCTTTTTTATTTTGCGTAAATCACAAACGCAGAAGTCTGGATGTGCCGCTCCACTTTTATACTCACATCGCTGTGCTCTGCTTTTCAAACTGTGAGGCGCGGGGGAGTTGAAGTGGAAAGTGCAAATGGAAAAATGTGAGGCATGAGCCACAATGTGCATCAAAATTTGTAGTGCTAAATGAGTGTGTGACGTACAGTTCCCATGGTTGTCATTACCTCGGAAGTCCTGGCATAAATCTGCCTAGAAATCATAAAAAAAAAAGCTCCCCATCGCTGAAGAACTTGCCTGGAAACGTTTTAATGTTTTCTTCATTATTAGAGTCATTCACTAAAACTTTTCTGTACAGCCATGGGTTCACTGCAGTGAGGAAGTGCCAACAACTAATTCAGCAACTTTTAAAGGGGACAGTTTGAATGTTTTGAATTTGAATTGAAGCTCTCTTTATTCACTTAGTCTTAAACATGCCATGTTGTTTCATCAACACTGATTATATGAGCATATAGAAATGACCACACTGGAATAATTCATGTTATTCTATGTTTTTCCCCACAGGTATTCCCACAGCCATGCTTGAACCCACCCGGCCGTTGCCCACCTTACCCTCTCGACGGACGCACTCGACCTCTGAACGCAAGCACGACCGTCACTCCCGCCCGGCACGTCCACCCGGTGACCGGCCCGCGCTGCCCGGAAACGGCAAACCCAACATTTGTGACGGCAACTTCAACACTGTGGCCTTCTTCAGACGGGAGATGTTTGTCTTCAAGGTGAGCAGAGTCAGGCAAGAACATGGCGACAGTTCAGGAAGTGTCTACGAGGAAATCTCACTTCGAGGCTTAACTGCAACTATTTCAAATATGACACCATCATCAAGCCCATTGGACATAACGCCTACCAAAGTCTTATCAGAGGCCCTAGGTCCTGTAACGCCATGCCTGCTCTTAATCATGTTTTTAAGACGACGTGTCGAACCACCTCTCAAAAAACCTGGTTCTGATTCCTCTGTCCATAGCAACTAATTTCAAACCTTCCATTTATATCAAAAACTCCCAGAGAATTGTTAGTTACCCTTGGTACTGGTTTGACAAGACCAATCACTGCACCGTTATTGAAAGGTTGAGTATCTCAGTATGAGTATCTGGGTGTCACAGGGCTCTTTTCTTGGATCAGTTTTATTTTGTCTTTATTTTCTGCCTTAAACAGCACATGACGTTGTTTCATGTCTACGCAGATGATACCCAGCTGTATTTCTCCATCTAACTACCAGAATCAGATCGACTTTCATGGTAGTAAAGTTTCTCCATTTTAATTCTTCCGCTTGCTCTTAGATCTTCACCTCAACATGTGGTAGCCACTGAGTTATTTTAGATCAGATCCTCACTCTCACTTACAGACTAACAGACTAACTAACAGACATCTTCAAAGAGTGATTCATGCTTTTATCGCTTCTCGTCTGGATTACTGTGATGCAGTCTTGACCGGATTGGGCCACGACATGAGCGCACAGCTTCAGGGTGCACAAAATGGAGCCACCAGACTTTTAACTAAATCATGAAAGCACGATCATATCACCCATATTTTAGCTTCTCTTCACTGGCTGCCTGTCCATTTTTAGAATTGATTTATGGTATCAATTCTGATATGGTCTATGGCACTGAGCTACCTGGCTGAGCTTCTAAATTATTACTCACCAGCCCAAAGCTTGAGATCTTCAGAAAAGACCCTGTTAGTTATCTCCCTGTCAAGGCTGAAGACCAAAGGTGACAAGGACTGTCACTGTGAGGATTCAACACACTTTGTCCGCTTAAAACTTTTTTTTACCTTTGACATAATTATTTTTATCTATAACTTATTTTATCTGTTACATTTATGCCGCTTTTATTTGGGTTTTTCCAAGAGTGTGTCCCTACTTTTTTATTTGCTTGTATCAAACAGGAAAGAGAAAGATTAGCGTTGAAATATGCTTCTTTTCATTATTTACAATGGATAATAAGTGCAGACTTGCAGTGCCTGGTGTTTTGAAGAGCCGTGATATGAACAGCCTCGAGAACTTACGGCATAGTTTTCAACATTTCATTACAGACCTCAGAGTGTTTCACCTCTCGTAGATCTGACTGAACTTGCTGGTTACGGTGTCAGACGCTTACAGGTGCTATACAGGAGGAAATCAAAAAGACAGACTGAATCAGACCAGATGTGGCTGTTTTACAGACAGTATGTTCATATATTATATTAAAGAATTCAGGGTGCATGTTTCTACTCAAAGTGAACAACTCTTTTCTAAAACAAGATACTGTTCTCCGTGTAATTATCGGGACTTTGCTGCCACAGTGGGTGAGTCATACAGCCATCGGTTGCTATATAGAACAGGGCGACTCTGGGGAAAAAGCTTAATTGCGCATTAAGTTGGGAAGATGCAGGACCGGAGCAGCTGTGAGTTAGGTGCGGTCGCTTTGTAGCTCAGAAGGTAATGATCGCTCCGACACTGCCAACGTGACGGGTTCGATTCCCACTGGGGGAGCCTGTGCTAAAAATGTGTGCTCTCATAGTATCATAAGGCTCTTCAGGAGAAGAATCAGCCCGGTGGCATATGGCACTATCTGGCTCTATGATCATTAGCACCGGGCATATGCTCCCAGCATAGTTAGTAGCAGACTAATGCAGCTATATTAGTGCTTTTCTACCAGCGCACAAAGCAGTTTACATGATGTGATGTCCATTGAAATGTTCACACAAATCTGCACAATTTAAATAAAAAATGTAAAAAAAATAAAAATAAAAAAACGTACAGTGTCAAAGAGGGAAAGGAGAGACAGCTCTGTGTGTAAAATATGATCCATGTTTGTGTATTTGTGTGTGTGTGAGACAGTTACACAGTGTGGATCAGTGTAGACGTGGAGGAAAAATCCATTTTGATGTCTCTGATTTTTAAACTGAATGCTAGAAAAGGTCACAAACCCGTCTCGCTCTCTGTCTGTCTGCCTTCCTGTCAGTCTGTCCATCTCTTTTCTCAGCTCACTTCTTCTCACCAGGTTTCAACCCAGCCTCCAGTTTGTAATTTGGCTCTTTGTTGCGTTTTTGGCTGTCAGTTTTTTTGATTGTCAGGCAGGTGGCTGTGTGTCGTACAGTCTTGTCCATCACACAAAAAAGGAACATGTTGTATTGAAGACTTGAGACAGGTGGTGGACTCCTGTCTGTCTGCCGAACAATTTCTCACCTCCCTCTCTACCTGTCGACCTCCCTGATCAATCTGAATCCCCCAAAAGCCGACATGACATGAGGTTTTGCAACTCGCATCAAAATAATTAACAACTGGATGAGAGAAAGGAAAGCACTGCATGCGTTGCTAATTTTGTTAAAATTAAAGGTCTGATAAGAAGAGGACGTGTCTGCACAGATTAAGGGATCTGACACACAGAAAAGCGCCTTGAGCCAAAATCACTTTGGTCCTCACATTCTGCTTCATTGCACAACAAGTTTGGGGAAAGAAATATGTGTGTGACTTCTCCACCTAGAAGGTGTTGCACGTCACCCCAACTTGTGTTGACATTTGCAACAAGCTCTCATTTCTGAACATTTCGGTTGTCAGTGCTTTTCAAGAGGAGGCACATTTTCTGCTTTGCCACCACTGTAGTTAAGTTTAGGCAGCTTAAACCACTTAGTTAAGATTAGGGCAAGGTGATTCCTAATGCCATAATCTAAAAACACTGTTATAAGTAGAGTAGAAGTACGAAGTAAGAAGTTTTATTGGCAAAAGGTAGAAGTACTTGTTCTGCAGAAAAAGAAACATGATGTATTTCCACCTTCAAATGCAGTGGACCAGTGACCAGCAAACCAATGAAATCAGATTCATACAGTCAGGGATTCATATGTCACAAACCTAAGGAACCAATCCTGTCAGCTTGAGGGGACAGGGGGCGGGGCTAAATAAAACTTCAACCATGTCCATGCATACAGCCAGAGTTAGCCTTAGCACAACAGCTAACATTGTGTCAGCCACTGCCAGTTACAACAAATTGCATAAAGAAACAGATATGCTAACTGCTCTGTTAGTCTCTGATTCTGGTCTCAACAGACTCCTGATCTGAGTCTGGTTCTGACTGAGGCTCAAACACGTGGCTGAGTCTCTCCAATGTCTCATCCTCCCTCCTCTCTCACCTGATGGTGGGCGGGGCACCACCTGCTGACCCAGACCTCTGAATCAGGTCGTAAAAGTAGATATGTTTCCAGCCTCAGTTTTCACTTTTTTTTTATGGGAAAACCATGTTAAAGAAAAATATTAATTACTGACGATTTTCAAAACGTGTTCGTGAACTTTAGGATTTTGTGATAATATTTTGTCCTGTACATGCTGTAGTCACTTCCTCTCCATTATATTCTGTGAAGCAGTGAATAAAGGCAATACAATGGCACAACAGAAGTAGAATATTATTTTAACTCAGGTCACCTCAAGTGTCAGCATTTAGTGATTGTAGCTGTATGAACATTAACTAAGTGGATCATTATAAGAGACTGGGAGGAATGAACAGCTGCTACAGCTGCAGCCTGAATGAGATATGAGTGGAGGTATTTTAGGCTCAGGTGTGTATATACTGTATATATATTTTGTGTATCAGCTCTTTTAAATTGGGTCATTTGTTACTTATGCCGGTGTGTATTTTAGCATTGAGGGTTGAAAAGGAGGAAGCTGTGACAATATATTTCTGCATTGTCCTTCTGGGTCAGTGGTTTAAAACTCACGCTGTACAAACATGACGTTTTGGGTTTGAACAAGTCTGGCACCATCAGTCTCCATCTCAAAGGCCCATCCAGTCTAAACGTAGATGTTAAAGGTCCATCCGGTCTAAAGGTAGATGTTAAAGGCCCATTCAGTCTAAAGGTAGATGTTAAAGGTCCATCCGGTCTAAAGGTAGATGTTAAAGGTCCATACGGTCTAAAGGTAGATGTTAAAGGTCCATACAGTCTAAAGGTAGATGTTAAAGGTCCATACGGTCTAAAGGTAGATGTTAAAGGTCCATACGGTCTAAAGGTAGATGTTAAAGGCCCATTCAGTCTAAAGGTAGATGTTAAAGGTCCATACAGTCTAAAGGTAGATATTAAAGGTCCATACAGTCTAAGGGTAGATGTTAAAGGTCCATCCGGTCTAAAGGTAGATGTTAAAGGTCCATACGGTCTAAAGGTAGATGTTAAAGGTCCATACAGTCTAAAGGTAGATGTTAAAGGTCCATACAGTCTAAAGGTAGAAGTTAAAGGTCCATACAGTATAAAGGTAGATGTTAAAGGTCCATACGGTCTAAAGGTAGATGTTAAAGGTCCATACAGTCTAAAGGTAGACACACACCCCAAGCCCCACCCATCTTGACCCACCATCCAACCTTGCAGAACTTGGTTTCTTTGAGCCTTTACATGAAATCTGGTATATTTTTATTGGATCACTCAGAAAACACAGTCAGCCAATCAGAGGAGAGGATAAGATCCTGATTCTGATTGGTTGACTGATCTGTTGCTCCAGAGAGAAGTCTGAGAGAGGAGATGTAAAACTACACTTTTTGGTTCTTAAAACCACAAATATATCTTCTTATGGATATCAACACTTCAGGAAAAGTGTAAAATATAGGACCTTTAAAAAGTTACAGTCCCTCAGCAGATGACAGCTACAAGTATTTAATTTGATTTAATAAAAGGGAAAGATCTCAAACACTGTACGAGCAGTTGTGGCTGACATTATTAATAACCATCTCATATTCATTTAAAAGCCCAGTTATGCCTTTCACTTTAAAAACTGAATTTTAATGAATGCTTTAATGTCTCTAAAGTGAAAAAGAGGCTAAACTCAACAGACAATAAAGGGGTTTGTACTATATGTAACACTGCATAAATAAAGTTGGAATTAAAGCTGTTATGTTCACTTTGAAGTCCTCTGATACAGACACAGTTTCATGCCACAATGTGTGGCAAAGAATTTTAAACCTGCCGACTGAACTGTGGATGTTCTTTTATTGCTTTCACACAAAATACAGGTCTGTGAAGTGAAGCCAGTGCTGAAGAGCCTTAAACCTTCATTCTCTCTAATGACCATCAGGGGGCGACTCCACTGGTTGTATAAGAAGTCAGATTGTATTGAAGTCTATGGGAAAATGTCCCTACTTCTCCTTGATTTATTAGCTCAGTAAACGTTTTCCTAATGAGTTTATGGTCTCAGTCTCTAGTTTCAAGTCTTCAATACAACATGATGTTCATTTTTTAAATGATGGTCCATTTAGAGGAAAATAGACCAGAAAGCAGGGGATGAATTAGGGGGCGTGGCTATTGTGTGATTGACAGACTTTACCACCCAATCAGGATAGAGTACAGAGCAGGTCAGCTCCACCCCTTACTACAAAGTGGAGGCTTCAGAGCAGCAGCTCACAGACGATGGTGACGTCACGTTGGGTTGATATTGGTCTGCCCTGAAGCTTCGGCTTCACACTTGCTCAACCACTTTGCCGATTTGTGGATTAGCTGGAATTTAGGGGCAGAGTCAAGTCACGATGGAGCAGCTCACCCTGAGCTACACAGTCGATCACAGGACTGACACACAGAGACAAACAACCATTCCCGCTCACATCCACACTCAGAGTCACCAGACAAACTCCTCTCAGAAAGGCCCACAGGTTCGAGCCCAGAAACCTTCTTGCTTTGAGGAGACGGTGCTGAAACAAAACATGAAAACTGCATCATTTTTGATTGGCTAATGCGTTATGACGTCACAACTGGCTGTTTAATTGTCCAATCAGAGGCAGAGCAGCGCCGCAGTAAACCTGGTGTCTTATGTTCAACTTCAGGCGTTGAGCAAAAACTTTTCTATAACTTTGAAAATGTGTCATCATCATCATGATCATCATCATCACCATCCCCAATCAGACCAATTTTCTTTTCCCTGTAATTGGAGGACAGGGGCATATTAGGATATGAAGAGCGGTGAGAGTCAGTGGGCGTTTGAAAGGAGATGCTCATTATGGGATGTTTCTCTGGTGAGAAATACTCATGGTTTCTTTTGCTCGATGTGAAGTATTGATTTTCTTTTTTTTTCTGTTTGGGTTCAGACAGAAAAGCATTAAGAGCCAGAGGATGATGTTGGATCATTTGAGATGGAGTGTGTGTGTGTGTGTGTGTGTGTGTGTGTGTGTGTGTGTGTCATTCTGTGGGTGTGTGGACAAATTAATGTTCAAAAGCATCACTGTGAGGACATTATGGCCGGTCATCACATCTTCAAAAGGGTCATTTGCAGGTTAAGACTTAGTTTTAGGGTTAAGGGCTTGGCAAGACCTCACGTCGTCATGTGTCCTCACAACGATAGAAAGACCAGCCTGTCTGTGTGTGCATGTGTCTGTGTGTAGGACTTAGTGGGGACTGTGTCTGGTTCTGTCCTAGATTCACTGAAGTCAAATGGTAATGAGCAAAGATTGATGCTTTCCTTCTTCCTCTCCTCTTCATCCTCTCCCTCTTCCCTCCCTCCTCTTACCTTGCATCACCTCGCTTTTCTTATCTTCTGTCCTTTTCTATCTCCGTGTCTTCTCTGCTCCCCTTCTGTTCGTCCATCTGGTTATTCCCTCTCCTCTCACCTCTTGTTTCTTTTCATCTATTTTTTTTCACGCCTTTCCTCGTATCCACATTATTCCCAGCACCATGATACCTTCTGTCACTTGACCGCAAACCTCCAGTTATTCATTTCTGTTAACCAGCATCTGCGAGAGTTCATGGTCTGCTGCAGGTGTCTTCTCACCAACCTTATGGACCGACCCTGTCGGCTAGAAGGAGACTTGTTCATCTGTAAAAAAACAGGCCGATAAGTCGTCCGTCAGCAGGTTGTTATGACCCCATAGTTAGAGGAGACGTCTAGTGGTTGTAGTAACTATGACAGGAGCAAAGGGAAAAGTGTGTCGACGTAGTTTATAAAACAGGAAAGTCCTGATCGGGAGGAGGTTTGGGTGGATGGTTGAGTCAACCTGGACTGAACACAGGAATATGACACAGGAGAGCGGTGTTCGATTTCCAGATCAAAGGAGCAATTGTTTCTCCTGGATCGCAAGATCCATGGGGGGGCTACGTGTTTGTGTTTCTTCTGGACTATTATCCACGACCAAGTTAATCAAGTTGTTATTACTGTAACCATGACAACAATGCTCATCAAATGTTGGGGAAGCACTTATTTTAACCTTAATCACCAGGAGACAGCGCTATAGGTCTCATCAGAGGGTTGAAAAAAGGTTGGAGGACTTGGTTAGAAATTATGTTCATGTACAACTAAACTGT
This sequence comes from Rachycentron canadum, assembly GCA_038496675.1. Classification (NCBI taxonomy): domain Eukaryota; kingdom Metazoa; phylum Chordata; class Actinopteri; order Carangiformes; family Rachycentridae; genus Rachycentron; species Rachycentron canadum. The sequence goes on from CM076649.1 coordinate 26,258,471, forward strand.
TATGAATACATACATTTTATAGGGAATGTAATTAATGACTGGACTATATTGAGAAGCAACATGTTTTCTTGACTGAATGAAACCGCTGCAGAATCACCAGGACGTGGTTGGGCTGGATGGTGATGGGTGTGTGGCGCTCCGAAGAGACCAGGCTCACATTAAAGGTCCCGTCTTTTGTTTAGAAAACAAAAAACACTTTGTGAAAAATAGTTTTATCTGACGTTGCTGTGAACATTTAAACATAATGTAATAACAGAAGCTTTGGCACTGATTGCTAAAGATTTCCCTTCTTTTTCGTTATTCGTCAAGTGAAATACTGATGATACTGAATGATTTATGGCTAAACGTCACCTCAACAGTGACAGAGGGATATAAAACAGAACCGTGAACACACGAGGCCTTCTGATATGACTCAGAATCTGAATCAGAATAGAAAAGAAATTTGTTGTTTGTTACAGGCGCTCCTACAAACTTGAAATAGAAATCGAACTAGAAATATGTACAGACTCAAGAGTTGTATTATAGATAGAATGTAAAATAAAAATAACATAATGAATACAAACTATAGAATATGTATAGTACAAGTTAAAAAAAATAAAGTGCTTCAGGCATTTCTGACCCACTGGAGTTTTACTTTGAAAAGTTGTTGTTGAGTTTGTGTAGTTGTGGAGTTGGTATTGAATTTCTGACTTCTTTGTGTTCAAGGACCGGTGGTTTTGGCGTCTGAGGAACAACAAGGTGCAGGAGGGCTACCCCATGCAGATCGATCAGTTCTGGAAAGGCCTGCCACCTCGTATCGACGCCGCCTACGAGAGATCTGATGGCAAATTTGTCTTCTTCAAAGGTACGAGGAAAAAAATGCAAGCAAACAGTTTTGTCTTGTCCCATGAAACAGTCTGAATGTATCGCAGCTCAGCCCCGAACTAGGCCCTTGAGTCTCATGGGTCCTGACATATATACACAGAGGAACGATAAACATTGTGTTACATTTGTCAAACTGCTGCTCCAATTAATAATGTTGTCATTTTGGTGGCATCATTTTACAAAAGCTTAGATATGACTAAATAATCCCACGGATGCTAACGTGCTAACAAAAGTGCTGAGAGTGACACGTTTTGTATGGCAACATGTTGCTTGAGAGCACATTGTAGTGCAGTGGTTTACATTTTGACGTGACCTTTCACATGTAACTCACTTGACCTCCATCCAGATGTTAGCTGTTGTTGTAGCCAACTTTTATTTCCATGGAAATTATTAAGTTATTATGTTTCACAGATCTGCCTCAGGTTAATCATCGTTCATCAAGGATTGTGTAATAGTCCATTAAGAAGCAAGTCATCGCACATTTGCAACTTTCTGATAAGGCAGCACTTATCAAGGGTTTTACACTGTGATTAATGGCTTTTTAACAGTTAATACATCCCATACTAATTCTTTACAGATAAGTTTAAAGGTCCCATGTTTTAACTTCTCCAGTGGTCTATCTGTGTTGATCTCCATTAGAAGATATATTTGTGGTTTTAAGAGCCAAAACCCATCTCAGCTGCCTTGTTTTACCCTGGATTGGGTTAAACACATTAACATTCACACAAAGACACTATAATCCAGCTCGGCCTTGGCTCTTAAAAGGTCCCATATTTTGCACTGACTCAGTGTTTTATTTGAAGTGTTGATAGGAAGATATATCTTTGGAACCAAAAACCATCTCAGCTTCTCTCTGGAGCTCCAGCCAATCAGAAGAAAGGGTCTGACATATATACATATAGCAGATTCCATGTGAACAAAGAGAGAAACCAAATCCTGCAAGGGTGGCTGGTGGATCTGGGTGGGCGGGGCTTGGGGGTGTGGCTAAGGGCGCTGACTGCTTTATTGTGACATCACAAAGTTCCAGAAGTCCTGACAGCGGGTTTCTAATCAATGGACCTTTAATAAGAAGTTGTGCAATCATCCTCCAGCAGACACGTTGTCTTTTTGGACTGTTTGACTGCTTGTCTCCTGGAAAAAGAAGCTGCAGGACATAAACTTTTTTATTAACATTTACATCCACAGAATAATTATGATGAAATCATCTAGTCACTTCGCATTTATCCACTAATGGCCGACAACATCAACAAATTGGGTTAACCTATGGAATTAGCAGCCTGGTGGTTTACATGAGGGTGACCTGGGATGGCGTCAAACTCGCAACCTAAATTCTTGTCTCTCTCCGGTTCTGTTGTTTCTGCTGTTTAAATCCAGTGTTTTGGTAAAAACATGGCTGTGTGTCGGTTCAGAAAATAAATTATGAATTTTGGTAAAACGTGAATAAATACTGAGGGCTTCGTTCTAATAACAGGTGTATGAAGTTATAAATGTTTGTGCACATTAATAAAGGCTTGTTGGCTTCTCAATGTCTAATTAGGAAAAAACACCTGAGATTATAAATGTTAATGAATCATTAATTGAAGGCAGTCCAACTCTGGATTTTGGTGTTAGTAAAAGATCCATTGACCAAAAATCAGTTCAGTATTTACAGCTTTTATAAATGCTGCCTTATCAGGAAGTGGTACAATCAGGCAAGTCTCAAACATGAACACGTCAGCTCAGATGAAATGAAAGAGTTTTTCTTGCAAACTTCTCTAAAATCAGCCAATTTCTCTCCCAATCTCCAGTGGAAAAACTCAGCAGCCTCACAGAAGGGCGTTCAAATCTCTGTCTACCATCTGCTCCACTGTTATGAGACTGTCCTGGGCTCTACATGCCCTCCTCCTCCTGAAACTATATTTAATAAAGTGTGAAATAGAGAATGGCAGTGCAGTGGGGAGCACCCGGCCTAAAGTAATAGAGTTTCAGTCTATGTACGAAACCTCCCTCATCCCCTGCCTGCTGACTGTGGAGTCATCTCTCCCTCCTTCTCTCTGTTTCCATCTCTCTCTCTCACTCTTTCTCACTTTCTGTGTAACACACACACACATGTACACATACACACACACGCACACACACACACACACACACACACACCATCTTCTGACAGTGTCCTGCTATCGCAGCCAGCCAGGAGCAGATATTAATAGCTTTGCTCTCTCAGAGCTCTCAGCAGCCAACTTCGTCTCTCGTTCACACACACACACACACACACACACACACACACACACACACACACACACACACACTGTCATACACCGACGCATGACGATGCTTCTTGCACTATGTTTGTGTGAGCACATAGACACATGTGAGCAGAACACACACACAGAGAATTGGAGGATTTGTTGATTGTCAGAGTGTGTGTGTGGCTGATGTTAATACTTAGCTACAGCTATTATGTCTGTGTGTATGTCTCTGTTCGTGTGTGTGTGTGTGTGTGTGTGTGTGTGTGTGTGTGTGTGTGTGTGTGTTTGCAGGTAATAATCTCCTCCATAAGCTCACACAGGGGTGACATAAGGCTAAAGAAAACTGCACTTTCAGTAGCTTTTCTGGTTCAGGGGGCTTCGTTTTAAACCCTATGGATGGATGATGTCGAAGGTGTCATGCACATAATCACGCAGCACAAAAACAGCACCTCCCATTAACCCGGGAACTCTGAGGCATGACAGCCATGGTTTGAATAGCTGACGAGGTACTTTCACCTCATTTACATGCAAGAGATGTGCCAAGATTAAACTCCTGCTGTGCTATGAATCTAGATCACTGATCTTAAAGGAAAAGTTCAAACAATACTCAAACATACATGTAAATAATTCAGGCAGTGTTGGTCACTTGAGTGGTTTCTCTTCTCCTGGGGGTTAAGGTCATATAATATTGTATTTCTGTGCAAAAATCCAAACCAAAGTTCAGACAAAAACACAACAAGGTTCCTGAGTGAAGCCGTCTGAGGGACTGAATGGTCCAATTGTCTTTTTAGTATGAAATTCAGACTTTTTTGTCACTATCCTTCAGCGCAGTTCACCATGGAAACACCATCAGTGCAAATCAAAGGAAATTTTATACAATTAAAAAAAAGAAAGACATCCACTTTATATGGTCACATCACTTGAACTTGTCTTGTCTTGTCTGTAATCACTCAGAGAGCGGCCTCGATAACAAGGAACAATAAAACTTAAGTTGTAGATTTAAGAGGAAACTGTGAACCTGAGCTTGAAGCACCAGTTTCCTGTGCAGTTTGTGTTTACATTGTGAGGCCTGATAAACACACTGAACGTATTTCCCTCTACATGAAAAACAGCTTGTTTTCTCTGCATCCACGTTTATTTGTGAGCAGTCTTCTTCTGTCCCAACATTTACCGCCATTTTGCTGCCGCTAGTGAGCAAAAGTTCCACCTTCAAGGTCCCGTAAAGTATAAGGTGTCATCTAAGAAAACAGAAGCGCGTCGCCACGTTTTTTACTAAAACATTAGGTCGAGAGATTTTGAGGATATTTCAATTGACCGTCGCCTCAAGCCAAGCCCCGCCCACCTGGACCCACCATCCAACTTGTGTTTACCTGAAATCTGCCATATTTTTATTCAGTCCCTCAGAAAACAGAAAGAGTTTTGACTGTTGCTGTGTCTCGTCGTCTTCAGAGCGTCAGAACGACTCCGCTGACATTTTCCACCCAGAGATGAAAAATATTTGTCCCCGTGGCTCCTTAAGAAATTATACTGATTACAGTACCTGTTAAAGGCTAAAATTATCTGTTAGCATCCTCCCAGTAACATGTACTGTTCATTTGAACTTGTTAACACCGTGTCCAGCTGCCTCACGAGCCTGGTGCAAAGCTATTAGTGTCTGAAAAGGGTAAAATTACGATTCAGTGTCTTGAATTAATCTTTGTTTGTGTTCGCTGTTGCCTTCGTTTTTTTTTTTCCCACCAGTTTATCACAGCCTAGTTTACAGAGTTGTTGTTAAGTCAGGATAATTGAATAGAGCTTGTTTGTAATGGTTCTATGATTTAATCCACATATTTCTTCTAAACATTAACAATTCAAACAAAGCTCCAGAAGAGCTGCTTAATTCTGACAGTTATAAATCAGTTGCTGTTGTGAACGACAGCTTTAAACACAATTAGATTTATTTATATATAGTCATTTGACCTGTCTGCCAGCAGGACACCTCTGATTTGAACACATTTCTGAAAAGAAAAGAAAATCATCTGGAGAGGGATCAGCCTTGGACTGAGGAAAAATCAATTAGAGTTTGGTGATAATCTGAATCTCAACTCGAATAAATAATTTACATTTTTTCTCATCATTTTTTATCCACAACAACATCAGGCAGCTTCAACATATCCACACTCATACATCAGTCATCAGAGGGAATTTAGGCTTCAGTATCTTACCCAAGGACACAGACTGGAGAAGCCTGGGATCAAACCACCGACCCTCTGATTAGTAGACGATGCACAAAAACATATAAATAATATTATAGTAAGTAAAAATGATTTCTAAATATTAAAGTGAGGAAGAAAACGCTCGAGAATTCACATCTCCTGGACACAAATTGGACATTACTATACATACAACATTGTGTTGTTATCAGTGGTGATCATTGACCACAGTGAACGCTACAATTTACAGATGTTTTGTGAACGCCTCACATGCAGGTAGCCAGTAGATCCTACCTACACCTCAAATCATCACTTGGACCCACTACGTTGGTTTGGGGCAGTTGCAGTGCACACGTAGTCATCCCAAAATGTGCCGATACGAGGGGCGGTCAGGGGCCGCTTTACCCCACATTTACCTGTTTTGCCACCCCTGATGGTCGTCAGAGTGCTGACTCGTGTCTTCTCACATCTTCCAGGTGATAAGTACTGGGTGTTTAAGGAGGTGACGGCCGAGCCTGGTTACCCCCACAGCCTGGTGGAGCTGGGCAGCTGCCTCCCCAAAGACGGCATCGACACGGCCCTGCGCTGGGAGCCGGTCGGGAAAACCTACTTCTTCAAAGGGGACCAGTACTGGCGCTACAATGAGGAGAAACGCACCGCAGACCCGGGATACCCCAAACCCATCACTGTGTGGAAGGGAATACCAGATGCACCACAGGGGGCCTTCATCAGCAGGGAGGGATGTGAGTATCTGACGGGGGCTATTCTGTCTGTACGTTATCAAACCAGATCAGTGGCTTTTAGCTTTGAACCCCATTGGCTTTTTACAACGACGCTATAAGAGCAGTTAGTCTGGAAAACCAAAACAGGAGACTGAAAGACGCTTGCGATACGGTCCGAACCTCTTTCCTTCTGATTCAGAGCTAAGATGCTCATCTGGGTGGAGATGGGCTTTATTTTAAAATGCTGTTTCAAAATAAAAAATATATCAGCGTGGACGTAGCCTGTGAGTCTTTGAACCGAAGGAATGAATCGCTTCAACAACATTTCGCACAGACGTTGACTGTGTGTGACAGAAAGCAGGTGATTTTCACTCAACCCCGTCACTGAGTGTTTCAACAACAGCAAACAAACCCGATTAAAGTGATGTGAACGCAGCCGAAGTGATGTTTAATTTCCACCTCTATTTCTGTGATATGTTCACTGATCATCAGGTGAAATTGTTAAGATGTGCAGGGACAGTGATGTAAACAACATTTGAATAACGTGATATTGTTCAGGAATTAAATCCTGGACTTTTCATTATTATGATGAGCTCTCAAAATCTAGAGGCTCCTAATGGGATAAATAATTCACACTGAATTACCCTCTAAGCCCAGTGTTTATGCTACAAAAGCATAAAATGCCACTAGCAAAGGTGCCAGACACACACACACACACACACATCTACACAAACACTCACTTACACACACCTGCGCACACACACATACATACTGTGTCCTAGAAGAAAACTACCCATCATCACTTCTACTTGTCAAGCTGAGACCTCACGACCTTGTGGCTTCCTCAGAGGGACACCAGAGGCAGAGCTCAGTGTGTGTGTGTGTGTGTGTGTGTGTGTGTGTGTGTGTGTGTGTGTGTGTGTGTGTGTGTGTGTGTGTGTGTGTGTGAGATCAGAGGCGGTGACATGATCGGCCGGGTGTGGTGTCTTGGTGTTAGATGAGAAGCTATCCTGCAGGGACTTTGGATGCAACAGACAACGTGTGTGTGTGTGTGTGTGTGTGTGTGCATGTGGTGTGTGTGTGTGCGCGTGTGTGTGTGTGTTTGTTTCCACTGGCTGGAGGTGATGGAGCAGACAAAAAAGCAGACATCAGAAGAAACCTTCTGGGGTTTTTCAGTTGGTGAGCTGTGTGTGTGTGTGTGTTTGTGTGTGTGCGTGTGTGCGTGTGTGTGTGTGTGTGTGTGTGTGTGTGTGTGTGTGCGTGTGTGCGTGTGTGTCTGTGTGTGTGCGTGCACTAAAACTACTGAGATCTGATGTTCTGTCCTGCAATTGTTTTATATTTTACTCCACATTTATTTAACAGCTTTATTTACCAGATACTTCTCATAAAAAAATAAACAGTGAATTATCTTAGAAAAAAACTATCCAGCAGTTATATGAGGCTTTGTTTTCCTTTTATTAATGTCATTTATATCTATATTACTCCAACTTTTATTTCTGGTTTTATTCTCTTTCAAACATCTCCTCTAGTTCACCATTTTATTGTTTCATCCTTAAGATTTTGTCTTAATTTTCATTTCATCCTTTTTATCTATTTTTATCATTTTTTTTATTTTTGCTCTCTAGGCTTTAGTGTTTCCTCCTCTATCTGTGTGTGTGTGTGTGTGTGTGTGTGTGAGAACAAAGGTGGAGGTTATATCATTTTTATTATGGAAAGCACTGTGTTACACTGTTGATTGATTGACTGATACATTACTATAATATTAAATTGTTGTTCACTTATAATACAACATAATATTAAACAATGTATTATTAATTAATCATTAATTATTCCTTTTATTTTGAAATTATCCATTTTACATAATCAGTATTTTTACTTGATGGCTGATGTTAATACTTAGATACAGCTATTATGTCTGTGTGTGTGTGTGTGTGTGTGTGTGTGTGTGTGTGTGTGTGTGTGTGTGTGTGTGTGCGTGTGTGTGTTTGTGTGTGTATTGTCCGTCAGGGTGTATCCCCTCTCTATCTTTCTCTCACATACTGTCCCATTTGTCTCCCGGCTACAGTGTCTGTCTCTCAGGCATTACATAATATTGCCCTTCAATAAAAACAACCACTGCTGGGAACAAAATACTGTAGCTGCCTGTAACCAGCATAACTGCCGTGTCACAATAGAAATGTTATTGCCTCTAATGAGATTCTGCGCCACAGGGATACACCGGCGCCGAGAGAGGCAGGCGAGGACACTTAAAGAGAAAGCTTTTCTCGAGGAGTGAAGGTCTCCTCTGTGTCAGCTTTTAAGGAATTTAAAAAACAAAGTGGAGATTTCCACTTTAAGCCATGTTGAATTTATTCTCTGTTCTTGTGACACGAGTGGGTTTTTTTTTTTATGCTGAACCAGTAATTTTCTGGCTCCAAACACATGACTTGCATTGTGATCTGAGCTGAATCTGTGTGAGCTGGTTGTTAAGGTGGTATAGGGGAATTTTATACCCAGGGTGGCTTGAAATCTGTTAACTCACGCAATATGTTCTTATTATATCGTATTGCGGATGGCAGCAGTGTTTCTCACTGACTATGTTCAGCTCCACTGATCCACCTTGTGTCAAATAAGTACATGGTGTGACTGGCCAGTGAGCCCAGACCAGTTCTGTGCACCCTGAATGACAGGCATACAGAGAGACATCTGCAAAAACTTTATTTTTTTGACATCCCTCTGGTGCAGCTTGTATTTGTAAGAAAGAGAGAGACAAAGAGACATAGAGAGAGAGCCATTTGAGCAATATGAAGTAGAAAATTATTAATTCTATATACATTATATATAACATAACAACCACTGACAGGTGAAGTGAATGACATTGATCGTCTGGTTACCATGGCACCTGTCAGTGGGTAGTCGGATATTATATATATATATATATATATATATATATATATATATATATATATATGTATATACTGTGGTGGACTTCCAACAATGATAAGTGTGAAAGACCATCTATCTACCTATACACACTATGTTTAACTGTGATGTAAACAGACATTTTTCATAATGTAGTAATTTCAAACTCAGAATTAATCCATAAATTTTTCTCCTCAGACTACACCTACTTCTACAAGGGGAAGGAGTACTGGAAGTTCGACAACCAGAAGCTGACGGTGGAGCCCGGGTATCCAAAGTCCATTTTGCGAGACTGGATGGGCTGCGACCAGTCCGAGATGGAGCGCTCCGGCGGCAACGGTAACCGCGGTGACCGCCAGCTGCCCCTGGACGACGTGGACATCATGGTGACCATCAACGACGTCCCGACGACAGTCAACGCCATCGCCGTGGTGATCCCCTGCATCCTGTCGCTGTGCATCCTGGTGCTGGTGTACACGATTTTTCAGTTTAAGAACAAAGGAGTGCAGCAGAACACCATGGCACAGCACTACTACAAATACCCTGTTCAGGAGTGGGTATGACAGGCATCGGTCCTTTGAAGAGGTCAAAGTTCACAGTTTGAGTATTCGTCATATTGTTAGCTAGCTACAGTTGGCCAATGGCCAAGAACATTGAGGACAATGGAAAGTCAATGCTGAAAGACATTAATTGGCTGACTAGAGACTCGTGCCTGTCTTGTAATACAAGCACTTCAGTGTAAAACAGGAAGATAAAATGATTTTTTCAGGACAAACAAAACAAAGAGAACAAGTCCACACATACTCCAGGAGGATCTGATTAGCCCTGCGAAGATGTAAACAGCAGATGCTCACCTAACTCATCCACAACTTCTCTGGCTGATGGTGAGATGTGGTCTCACGAGCGGTACTGAACTTTGACGACTTCTTCTGGAGCCTAAAACGCAACACAACACAACACAACGCAACACAACTCTCCTTCTCAGTGAAAATAAAAAGAAAGAGGAAGAGGAACAGAATAAGATCCTCTAAGCCAGACACCACTTCCAAGTTTGTTCTAACGACACATGAACTACTTCAACTATCAAGTCAGATAAAGTTTAACGAAAAAAGGCAAGAAAAAAAATAAATGGTTTAAAAATATCAAACTTGAAGATAAATGTAGGTAGAAAGGCCATAACAAAAAGAAAACCAAGGATCTCTCCGTGGATTACTGAATTTTGTTTGATTTACTTTTGGGGTGTATGGAGATGTAAAACTGTCAAAGAGGACCTTTTTCTCTCTTTTCTCACCAGACACAACAAGAACATCCTCATCACCATTAACTCAGACCTTTGTCGACTTTAAACACCCCTTCAACCAGTCAAACAAAACTTTTTTTGAAAAGGATGTTGCTCTACACAGCTGGGAACGATAGGTTCTGGCAAACGTAGAATAGTGAGTCATCAGCGTATAACAATAGAATAAATCAACACAACGGTTCAACGACCTTGTTTCACATTTGTGCAGATGCTCAATTTGAATAATAAAAGTAAAATATCCTTCACTTTCAATAACCTCAGTAAAGAGAGCTCGAATGGTGCCATGAATCCCTTAAGAGTAGAAACAGGTGAGCACCTTTCACACCTTCTGAGACATTTCTCTTTTTCTATCATTCTTGATGAAAAGTGAAAATGACATCAGCTGAAGCAGCGTTTTAGAATAATAGTTGCATTTAACTCAGATGTGTGATAGGACCTTATACAACCGTTTCCAGAATAAGGATTTTGTTTCTGTTTCAGCCACTTTCTCGTTATTTCATTTCTATTTATGTATTTTAAAATTTACTATATTGTTAATTCTACGTGTTTTTTTTTTCTACTTGAGTATTCTTAATTGCAGTTTTTAGCAGTTTAATAACTACAAGCCCAGATCTTAACATTGTCTTTATCCTCAGTTTTGCCTTTTCCGAGGAGAAAAGAGTGGAAGTGCAATAAGGGATTAAATAGAGAAAGTGAAGGGACAGTGTGACAGAATAAAGCAGGGTTTGAATAGAGGGAGCTGGAGCCAGAGGGATGAGGAGTGGGGTGGAGGGGCTGTAGGGAGGATATATGTTGGGTGTGTATTAGTATGCTGGCTGTGGCGCAGCAACATCGACCGGCCTTAATGAAGTTACTTCTGTTCACAAAGCTCTAATAGGGGCTACTCGCCCTCCACATCCCTCGCTTTAATCCCACTGTCCTCCCTCTGTATTTTCTCACTGTCCTCTTGTAATTCTCCCCATCCATCTGGCCTCTCATCCCTCCGCTGCTTCACTCTCTCCATCAATCTAATCTTTCCCCTCCATCTGTGCCGCTCTCCCTCTTCACTTACCTCATCTTTCTTTGGTTCGTTTTTATGTTAAAACACGCTCTGGTCAGGTAGCTCGTCCACGATCAGTCAGAATCCGGCTGTTTTTATTATGGTTTCTGAGGCGCTTTTACTGTCGGTGGACACCGAGAAGCTTGTCTCCAGTTTTGTGCCAAATGTTCTCCTGGTCTTTGGCTCCACATCGTCAGCTCCTCCTGCTCAGAGGGATTTGTCAGCATGTTCAAACACACCTTGTGTCGCAACACGTTTGCTCTTGACATGTTGAAAAATGAGCTAAAATGTGTTGCTGTCGGTTTTTGAAAGGATGAATGCATTTTTTTAGACACAACTCATTATTACATCAAATCAAGGTTTTCAACAATATCCTTGTGAAAAGATATTTTACATAAACTATAAGTTTTACATATGATTTCCATTTTCAAAAACACGCAAATTAAGATTTTAAAGATCTGATCAAACAAGTTTTGATAGCTATTATTTACTGAGAGCATGTGACAGGATTTACTGTGTTTATTATGGTATATTCTGGGTTTAGCTGACAGTTGCTATTTTCTACTTTGTTGAGTGTTGAGGGAGGAACCGTATCAAACCAAATCAGACCAGTTTTTCGTTATTTTGATCATTATTTTTGCTGCAAGGAAAATTTTGGGCCTTTAAGAAAAAAATCAGAACCTAATTTAAGTCCATCATCTGTAGTGTTAAATGTGTGCGGTCCTGCAGCAGTCAGTGAGGCTGACTTCCTGTTTGCTCTATCATTTATGCGACCTGATTGGTGCAGAGTGTTCGTCTGCGTCGCGACTGTGGGCGTGAGCTTCAGGTGCCGTTGCTTTGCGCTGATGCACGTATTTAGAGCTGCGGTGAGATGTTATCACAGAAGACCAGAAAGCAAGATTTCAGATTCCTGATGTGAATCATGGAACGCCCGACTCCTTTCTCCCGAAGCAGCGACACTGCAGCCGCTTCATTCAAATACACAAACTTCTCATTTAAATGTCATTAACTTCCTAATGTGACTCATACTGGTTCATTCGGAGGCCGCTCGGCTCCTCGGAGGGACTTTGGAGTCCCCCGTCTATGACCTGCCACCTCAAGCTGGGAATCACTGTTGCAGGGCAGTTTCGGGACATTAAACCTGAGTCACTCTGGTTATTATGAACCATTTTAAAAACCTAGTGGATGTTGTGACGAAATGTTTTATCTGTTTTATCTTATTAAAAGAGTTTCTAACTGAACTATCCATATATACATGGACATACAAATGCACAGTAGTGCTGCAGTAGGTCTTTCCACGACTTTATACATTTTTTGCTGCCCGCCTCCCTCCCTCCATCTCTTCTTCCCTCCCTCCCCCTTCCACTTGTTCTCATTCCCTCAGCTTTGTACCTTATTCACCAACCTTTCTGTCCCGCAGTAATTGAATGTGTCCTCGCTGCATATCCTCGCAATTACTCGCCGCCGCCGTCGAGAGCAGTTCAGCACACGCAGCATTCAGCACAAATCGATGTCGTTCAACATCCTGCGGCGCGATTTTTGACTCGCTGGAAAACATATATTTGTTCCTTGGGGGAAGAAAAATAATAAGACATTCTGCTCCTTTCTGCCTTTTACGCCTGTGTACAGTTTACTGACTCTCTGCTGGGGAGTGGAGGTGGAGGTGGAGGTGGAGGGGGTTGTGTAAGTCTGCAGAAAACATGAATGTCAATCTGAGGAAAATTGCCTGCTGGACTAAACTTGCCTTTCTCTCTGTGTGTTTTTTGGCCCGGAGGGAGACGGTCTGAGCTTAATGAGTCCAGTGAAAAGATGGATTTAATCGAAATGAAACGAGGAAAAGGGAGAAGCTGCAAAAGCAGATAATCAGCATTTGTAATGAAATGAAAATGTCAAATTCAAATCTACAAATGATGTCATTTACAATCATAAAAGACAAATAAAATCATCCAGTTTAAGAACCTGGAGACAACAAATGTGAAGTGTTTGGTCGAAAAATGACTTGAATATTTGATCGATTATAAAATGAGGTAGTTATTTAACTTTCTGTTATTCAACTGATTTATTGGCAAATCGTCTCAGCTCTCGTCACACACTGAACATGAATCTGCAGTATTTACATAACAGTGGGAATAAAAGATGCTATTATCTGAGAGAAAAATCCCTCAATGATGGATTTTGGTCAATATCTGATCGACGTCCTGACCGATGACACGAGCAGGTTATTAGGAGGCGAAATCGTTGAAATGGGAATTAGCCAGTGAAGTGACATCGCTATGGAGTTATTATAACGGCATCCAGAGCTGCAGCCATGCTGAGGTTTGTTGGACAGTTTAGCCTGATGCCACTGTTGTGTTTTCATTTGTCGATCGTTTCCCTGTTTCATTTTTATTTCCCTGCAGAAACATTGTCAGGCAGAAGCGGGGGCGAGGGGGGAGAGGGAGTAGATATAATGTGATGGTCGCGTTGTCGAGGTGGTCGTCAGCTGTGTGGTGTCTCTACTCGACGTTGGTGCACTTTGTAAATAGCAGAGCTCCGGGCTAGTTTGCAGGTTTGTCATCAGTGAAATGTTTTGTTACAGCTGTGATTTAATGGGACGGGGGAAGATGTAGCGTTCCCTCTTGGGGGCAGGGAGGGGTACTTCATCAAGTTAATGAGGGTTGTCCGTCCTACTTCAGAACCCACTCACCTAATGATAATAATGTCTCCTGATTCACGTCGCTCGCTCTCACTGGTGCTCACTTGTGATGTAACTGACAGAGGTGAAGCTGCTGCCGAGGCTACGTCCACACGACTGTGTTTTCGTTTTCAAACATGCCCCTTTGCTACGTTTACTGATTATTGAGCTAATAAATCAAGTGAGAAATAGGGTCGTTTTCCCATAGGCTTCAATACAATCTGACTTTCTTTGACCATAGATGCAGGCTTAAGGCTCTTCAGCCTCATTTATTCAGACCCAATCTGCAGAGTAGACGATCTGCTTCCTGTTTACACCGGCTCGCACGTGCTCAGTGTTCGTGAGTGGTCATGTGTGCGTTTTCTGGACATGGATGGTCTTAGTGAAAACACAGTGGCGCGGACGTAGCCTGAAAATAAGAGAAGGTTTATTACTGACGTCAGTGTCGCTATCAGGTTCTCTTTGTCTGTCGGTCTTAACAGTAGCAGATGTGCAGGCAGATTAAACTCATCGGGGATTAAGTGCCTTGCTCCAGGGCACTTCAGCAGTAGCTGTTGATGTTGAGATTTTTACAGCGGCGTTCAAGGCGGCAACTCTCTTGGTTGGTTGATATATTTTTTTTTATTTTTTTTATTTTTTGCCGCCCCAATGGCAACGAATGAATCCTGCTCTCACATCATCCCCATCAGGTTACAGCTTATACACACACACATATAAATATCTATCTATCTATATATATATGTATGTGTATGTGTGTGTGTGTTTACATGTAGAAGGACATTTAATGGAGATTTTACATTCTACCAGTTCAGCAGTGAGTTTACTTGTTGCGGTACTTGATGAGAAAGAGAGGAGGGTGGTGAGAAGGAAACTTCAGTTTACATCATGTTTTACTTGATGAAAACAAAAGAAAAACACACACCTGTACTTAGATCTTAGATTTAAATCATGTGGGACGCCACCCCCTCTTTGTCCCTCTGGGAGAAGAGTCTGTATATATGTGCCGAGTTTTACAGAAGAATAGCAGTTTACAAAAGTGCAGTGTATTTCAGCAGATGTCTGTTAGTGGAAAAGAAAGAAGGCTACTTGAAGAAAACATAGTGTTTGCATTGTCGCTTATTCATATTACTTATGGAAACACGCGTAAAGACAAAATATATGTACATGAGATTTTCAGAGTGTGCGTTGGACACTGTCTGTCCACCGCATAGTTTCTGTTTGAAAGTTTATTTAGTCAACTGTACTTTTCACAGAGGGCAAAAGGGTCCTCTGAACATTTGCCTCTTTTTATGGCTGTTGTGTGCAGACCTGGGACAAACCGAGACACTGAGTCATTTCTGCCGGCGTTGTTGGATTTATCTTCCTGCCAAATCTCAGTCCTCGTCTTTCTCAATGTCACTTTCCTTCCTCTGTCCCTTTCACGTCACTGACTGTGCATCCACCACGTAAGCGCCACCTTCGATTTGAACAGAGGAAGCAAGAGACCGGCAGATATGTTCAATAACAGACAGTTTAAAATGGAATAAAATAAAATGGAAAAGAAATAATTCTGTAACGTCAGCTGTTTGCTTGATGGGTGTCATTTTGTCCCAGGTCTGGTGACGCTCTGGTGGGTTTGGACAACAGTGAGTTGCCTTTAAAGGTAGACTTAGTTATCTGATCATGCCACTTCCAAACAGGGCGAACACTTGCCAGAGATGGTACATCTGTAATTCAGCAAATCATCCACATCATTTTACAGCTTTCTCACTGATTTTCCTCAAAATGAACTGATGTGTAATTAGCACGAGGTGATGCTACGATGCTAATTTTTTTTTACCGGCTGCACTGTATTTTACACAGCGGCCAAATATACAATAACAACAAATATGGAAAATTACAGCGAATAAATCTAAATTTATTTATCTCACAGTTTCTTTACTCAATAAAAATGTAGCTGGAAACTGATGAATCTGCCTGTAGTTTCTATATAATTTCCTGATTTTATATACATATAAAAAAAAAAACAATGACAATCTCTCGTCTGTCTTAAAGCAGGCGTCAGACACCTATATGAATATTCATACAGGCTTTTCTGGCTGTGATCACTTCTCCTGTCCATAATGGCCAGTAACAGATCTCTGCCAAATGCGCTCTCATTGTAAGTGATGGGGATGTATGTAAAATCTGTGTAAAAACAAAATCCATAGTTTATCTGAAGTTAACATCTGACAGATCTTTCAATGGTAAAGTCTTTTAATTCTGTCTTTGTTTCTCTGTCCTTATCTTCACTGTGTTTCAGTTGTTTTTTGTTTTTTTTTTTCCTACCACCCTGTATAAAACTCTATGTGATATTTTTATTACTATAATAGTTTACATTGTGTTCACATGGAGCATTTGTGCTTCATCAAATCACAGTAAACCTTGGGGCAGGTTTATGAGAAACCGCCAGGTTTCCTAATGTGTCTGTGCAAAACATAATGAAGCTGCTGTCTGTGGTTTGCTATAGGTGCTGTGCTTTTCTCTTTATCTTAGAAGAAAACAGGGGACCAACAGTAAATATTTTTATTAACTCAGACTCATATTAACTTTAGATAAACTTTGGATCGTATATTTTTACACAGGACTGAGGCAGTGGATTTTGTTCCCCATCACTTCCATTGAAAGAGGCAGATAGTGTGAACAGGACGATGGTTACAGCAAGAAAAGCCCCAATATTCACATGGGCACCAGGCGGGCTGTTGTTTAAAGGTCCCATATGGTGGAGAGGTAAGGGCCTTGTCTGTGTTGATTGTAAAGCAGGTCCAGGCTCAATACTGTGAAAGTATCAAAATGTGCAATCCATGGAAAAATTGATCAAATTGATTTTAAAAAAAAAATTTTTATTAAAAATGAGGACTTCTGTAACTTTGTGATGTCACAACAAAGCAGTCACCGTCTCAGCTGTGCCCCAAGTCCCGCCCACTTGGGCCCACCATCCAAACCTTTAGGATTTGACTTCTCCAAGTTTTTAACTGAAATCTGAAGTCATTTTATTTGATCACTCAGCAAACAGTCAGCCAATCAGAAGAGAGAGACTCAGATCCTCTCTTCTGATTGGCTGACTGACCTGTTGTTACTACAGCTCCAGAGAGAGGAGATGTAAAACTACACTAAGATGGTTTTTGGTTGTTAAAACTACAAATATATCTTCCTATGGATATCAACACTTCAAAATAAAATACAGGAGAAATGAAAAATATGGGACCTTTAAATGAATGTGTTTCAGTAAATGTTAGAGTGTCATGAATAAATAAAAAAGTCACCTCGAAACCCAAAACTCCTTTCAAACCGTGCTCAGGTTTGTTCAGATTTCAACTCTTTCTTATTTACGAGTCAGACACTGAGATTAAAACTCATGTTTGGTTCCTTAATAATAATCTTTACCGTGTCATTACAAATTCCACTTTGAACAGCGTAAAAAATAAAAAGTCTCTGACAAACGCAGCCGTGAGTTTGGGAGTGTGGCTTCACGTGGCTAAGTCTTCCTTTAACTTGCCTGTTGTTGCCTTTAATTTCTAATGTTCTCTTTTCTTAAAAAAAAAATATACGTAGGTGAATAAAAACATATCAGAGGTAGTCTGGGCAGACTTTTTGAGGTAACAAGATATATTAAAGTTCTTTGGATAATATCACAGCTACTACTACGACTACTTGTAGGGAGATTTTATCAGATATAGCTTTAAGAGAGATTCAATTCAGTTAGTTTTTCTTATGAAGAAAAAAAAGAGATGTTTTCTGTAAATACATGATTTTTGTTTGGTTTTTGGGTTTTTTGACAAAATGGGTTGATTATAAAATCAAAATGAAAAAAATCTGATCTCGGCTTCTTTACATGCAAACTGATGCACCCTTTTGTTTGTGGATTTTTTTATAGAGTCATCATGTCGTTGGACATCAAATATCAGCTCATGTAAATAAAAAGACCGACAAAGGCTTTTTTGAAAAGTTTTGTATTTTTGTTTCTTTCTGTCTCTTATTTAAGACAATTATTCTTTGCACATAATGTTTTTATGACGATGCTTACATTGGATAGGCATGTTTACTGAATTGAGAAGATCAAGTTTTATTTCTAATGAGAGAAAGTTTTATTTAAAATGTTAATCTGACTGGAACAGAAAGGTTTTGGTTTGTTTTTATGTTCAATTTTACTGTCCCATGCTAGTTATATACAAATAACACAATGTTCTGTTAACAATGAAATGTCAATAAAAGTGAAAACTTCATTGTCTAATTCTTGTTTTTCATTGCGTGAGGATTATTAATTTGAGTTTTGAGAATAGTGTATCCTGCAGTTTTTTTCCTATTTCCAGAAATGTTGGACTATTTCCTGCTCATTGATGCGCGTAAAACTTTTTCCTTTGACTCATCACTGTGTGGTTTTTTCAGCTGCAGCAGTGGCTTTAAAGGTCCCACATAGTCTAAAGGTAGATGTTAAAGGTCCATACGGTCTAAAGGTAGACGTTAAAGGTCCATACGGTCTAAAGGTAGATGTTAAAGGTCCATACAGTCTAAAGGTAGATGTTAAAGGTCCATACGGTCTAAAGGTAGATGTTAAAGGTCCATACGGTCTAAAGGTAGATGTTAAAGGTCCATACGGTCTAAAGGTAGATGTTAAAGGTCCATACTCTTTGATTATAAAGCAGGTCTAGGTTCTATATTAATACAGTGAAAGTATCAAAGGTCTCAGTCACAGAGAAATGCTCACAGCCTGTTTTCAGAAACTGAGCCTTAAAACCAGCCGTATGGACTTCTGGAACTTTGTGATGTCACAACAAAGCAGTCACTGCCCTCAAGCCCCACCCACCTCGTTCCACTATCCAAGCTTGCAGGATTTGGTTTCTCTGAAATCTACTGTATTTTTATTGGATCACTCAGAAACAGAGAAGCCTGATGATGATACTGGGTTCGTAAAACCACAGCTACATCTTCTAATGAATATCAAAACACTTTTACAAAAGCTAATTCAACACTTTTAATGGTGCTAATTTACCTTATTATAGACAAGTATAGACACGGGGCTCCAGCCAAGGAGAGCTGCTAAAGTATGACACGAGTTACAAAGTTTTTGTCATGATGCAAGTTAGATTATTGATAACTGGAAGACTGAAACTCTCTATTTGTATCTGCCCATGGGGGGTGTTTGTGGGGGCACAGATGCATCAGGTTTATGTGAGGGGGTGGGCTCCCAGTATCAGACTTTAAAAATGTCTGCATTACATAACTGCCTTCTGCCTCCTTCGCTTTATACTCATTCACCAAGAAATAACCAGAAGCTCATGGTCGACTCTGTATGTTTTATTGATTTTATCAATCTTACGACTTGTGTTGTTCTCTTCCTGCCGTTTCATTGCTCTTTGTTCTCATTGTTCTCAAACTGTCTCTAAACTGAGTCAGACCCACACGGCCGCTCGTTTCCTTGTTTTTTTTTTTTTTGTTTTTTTTATCCTGTTGTTGTTTTTCCTTCTCAAAGAGACAAAAACACTGTGAAAATGTAATTTCATAGCTGTTATGGCTTTGAATGGAGCTGACTCTAAATGAATTTCTGCAGGTCCATCAACAGTTTGGGGGCATCTGTGAGATTATGTGCCGTATAAATCTACCAGATGTGCATAATAAATCTGCCGTGTGACATTTTACTGAAATACCCCTTTAGGGATCTACATGCACCTCGTCTGGTGATATGCAATGTGTGAAACCACCTGCCCAGTAATGGGACTGGACAAACGGGCTCTAAATACTGACACTGTCCAACACCATTTTAATTTCATGGCAATTTAATGTGTTAGATGGAGTTTTCACGGGGAAGTTTTCTTTTATTGTGGACAAATGGATCATTTGCTCGACTCTTTCTCTTCACAGACTTTATGTTGGGTAATATAATTGTTCTAAATGGATCTAAGCTTCACCACTTACCAAAGTTAAAGGTGCCCTGTGGAGGTTTTTGACCACGCGTGTCACTAATGTTTGTTCGACGAGGACCTGCACAGGGACTATTTTTCATAAAGGAGAGTCGCAGCGCAAAAAATAAATTAATGAAATAAATAAATCTAAATATACATTTTTATACGTGCATTTATTTATTTATTTATACTTTTTTTCAAAAGGACCTTTTTTTTGTACCATATTTTCGTTTTTTTAGTTTGATTCATTCACTAAAAGCAGAAAGAAGTACAGGCGGAGGTGATGCATAATAAAGGCCATAAGCAGGTGTCAACAAAATGTTTACAATGACAAGACTTGAAAAGAAAGAAAACATTATCAGGCTTTCGTCTGTTATCATGATGGGTGTTAAAAATTCAAAATACGATTTATTCACAAATAGAAACACAGATTTGGCTCAAATTCGAATCTTAAAGGAACGGTGTAATCAGCCAGAGACCAAATGTTAGTATGAGGAGAAATTCAAACCCAGCTTTAATCAGTGGGCTAATGCTTTAGGTTTAGAACATATAGGCTCTTTATCCATCCATCCATTATCTGTACTGCTAATCCCTGCAGGGCCGTGTAGGTGATGAGGCCAATCCCATCTGACACTGGATTTTCACTGACAATTTAATGGGTGTTTGCAATTAATGTCCTGACGTCATAGATTTGTTATTGTGCCCCTCTCTTTCATTGACTTTGAAAGGAAATCAGTTTGTAAACCAGTTTATCACACCTTTATTTCCCTGCTCAGCTCATTCACTGACAGCAGAGGCTTCCTCTGATTTTCTTCATGTTATCAGTGGCTCTGGTGCATTTGTGTTAAATTTACAGGAAGCAACAACAAAAAGAGACATTAGCATCTTAATGTTTAGCTTTAGCTTCTTTAGCTGCTTAGTTTTTCGGTGCGTGCAGCTGGACAACCTTCCTCGCTCTTTGACTAAGACACAGATCTGATGTTGCTGCCGTTACTTTCAGTGCATGTGCAGCATCTTTAACACGTCAGCCTTGTTGTGGGTAGTGACAGAAAAAGCAAACACATGTAGACAAGTCTAGTCCTCTTTACAAGAGGAAGCAGGGGGGTTTATGGAGTGTGCGCTTTTAACAGACAAAGGCATCATCCACGAGAGCCCCACTCGTCTTCTAACTCTTCATTACCTCTTCAGAGCAGCAGTGGAGCAGCAAGGGCTTCATTTCGTTTTTCTGTGGTTACAGTAGGAGTGGTTCAGCTCCATTATCACACCAGAACCAGTTCAGTACCAGTTGGTGCAGGAGATCATGAAACACATGTTGTCCACCTGCCTGTTTCCCATCCTGCACTGGGGCAGCTCCACAGGGGCGTCTGCGGAAGAAAGGCACAAAAAAAAAAAAAAAAAGCAGCAATTTATTTATCATCTTTTTCTTCTTTTGTGAAATCTACTTTTCTGAAAATAAGGGTTAGAGAAATGAAACCTTCGTTCTCTCTAATGACCATCAGGGGGCGACTCCACTGGTTGTATAAGAAGTCAGATTGTATTGAAGTCTATGGGAAAATGTCCCTACTTCTCCCTTGATTTATTAGCTCAGTAAACGTTTTGCTAATGAGTTTATGGTCTCAGTCTCTAGTTTCAAGTCTTCAATACAACATGATGTTCATTTTTTAAATGATGGTCCATTTAGAGGAAAATAGACCAGAAAGCAGGGGATGAATTAGGGGGCGTGGCTACAGTGTGATTCAAAACAGCAGTTCACAAAGTAATGGGTGATGTAACAATGCATTGACAATTGGTTTAAATTATGCATCAGATGCAATTTGTAATGTATCACTATGATTATGAGCAGTGATGGAAGAAAGACCAGCACATTAACATAAGTCATATTTATAATCTTACTCAGAAAGTGAAGCATTTTGAGCAAAACGGACTGAAAGTATGAAAAGTTAAATTATTTGTTCTGCAAAAAACAACAAAACAAACAATAAAAAAAAGAATTTATTATCCTGAAGGACACAGTTAGATGAATGAAAAGGTCTCAGCAGTATTATACTGTTAGCTGCTCCGGAGGAAGCTGCTTTTAACTTCTTTATATAGAGTTAATTTAGTCCAGTGGTTGTGGCCCCTCCAAAGGTTACTGGATAAATAAACAGTTGCTACACACATTTGTTCTCATGTTGGGGATTTTCCGCTAATCCTTCCCTTTTTTTTAAAAGAACTGAATAATTGATGTCTGGACTCTGACGGCTCTGCTCCCTGTCACACAACTCTATTCCCTTTCCCACCAACAATTAACAGAAACACACACACCACACATATCAATATCCTTTTTTCTTTTTTGTCTTGGTTCTTTCATAAAAAATTATAACACAAATATAATACAGGCTCCTCATTTATGCAACACCTCCATGTCAGTGTCTCCTTTATGTACCTTCAGACCCTGAAGTGTCAGTGCTGCTGGACTCCTCATGTTTTTCGGTCTCGTCTTGTCTCTCCTCAGACTTCCTCTCACAGCTCGGCCCTCCTCCCATCGTCTGCACAGCAGGTCACACCTGGCAAAAACACACAGGTACAGACACACACTTAGACCCACACTGTGTCACATTACTTCATATCATCTGTTAGCCTGTAATTGGCAGCGGCTGACACAGTGTTAGTGGTTGTGCTAATGCTAACTGTCGCGCTCTGTACTGACAAGGCTTCTATTTCAACTATTTAGCCCCGCCCCCACAAGTTGACAGGATTGGTTCCTGGCCTCCCCGACTGTCTGAATCTGTGTTTATGAGACTGCAGTTTAAGGTGGACTGAGAAAACATGGACATGGATGTTAACAATGTTAAGAGGATGCGGGAGACAGGCTTAGATGGAGGCAATTGATTCGCTGTGGTGACCCCTGAAGGGAAAAGACGAAAGGAGGAGAAGAAGAAGAAGGATGTTAACAATGTTAAACACTTGATTTTCTTCAAAGGGGGTCTTTAAGTTAGTTGTTTCAATATCAGCTGGTTAGCTTAGCACAAAGACTGTAAACGTGGGGAAACAGCTAAAAAAGCCTTATATTTAACGCGTCAGTCTTTTAATCAAACTCTGCCAGAAAGAGGCTGTAATCGTTTTACAGTGGTTCAGTGGCTGGTAGTTATTTATAATCATGTTTGGATGTTTTCCATCTGCTCTGAATGACTCAATATCAAATAAGACCTTGTTTAGTTCAAGTACAAACACTTTTGCTTTCGGCTGCAGGTTATTACAACAAGGTTTAAACACTGTAATTCCTCGTGACTTTCTGTCAAGCATTTCAGGGTTGACATTAAAAAGAGGATGGATTAAAGAATATAGATTAAAGCAGATGTTACCATATTGTTATATAGAATATATAATAAATTATAGGATAAATTCCATAAAATGACCTAAATCAACATTGAATGTTTCCTTCTCCAACATGAATTATTCCATTGTTCCCAAAAGACTTTTAAAAACACACCAGTGAGTCACACTGTTGCGCTGGGTGACATGTTGTTCATCTCCAGGAACACACACTGTGGTTTATTTTGACTCAGTCCCACACACGCCACCCAGCAATACAGACTAGAACACCAAATGTGGATTAATCCACCGCTGAAAATAGTCCCCAATAAATTCTCCATTTTCTCCTGTTTGAGTAACGATTGTTAAAAACTACAGTGACCAGCTGTTTTAGGAAACTGATCTAAAAGTCAGAGTATTGAGAGACAGGTTGATGCAGCTCATATATCCTTTTAATATGGGCTAAAACGAGACCTTAACACATGATGAGATGAGCTAGGTCTGGACCAGACGACCTCCAGCTCCACAAGAGGAAAAGTCAAATGCATTTGGACGTGTGTGGTGGGAGATGAAATGAGATAGAGAGCAGAGCGTGAGAGTGGGCAGAGACAGAGAGACCATGATATAGAGGAAGAGAGATGCAGATAGGAAGAGGAAGAGGAGGAGAGAGAGCGGGATCACAGCCTCCCCTGGCTATCAGCTCGGACATCTCTAATCCTGTCCAGAATGATCCGTCCTGGACGCCAATCCAATCAAACACAACACAATCAGTTCAGCGGACACAGCTGATGGGATCATTTCACTCTGCTTAGCGCGTTACACGATCGCTGTGCGAGCCGTGAAAGCTTTCCTGGTGGTCTGTAATGCATGCTGGGAAATTACACATGACGAGGAGGGTTTTTAGGCGTTTTTTCCTCAGGACAGGACAAATAGAAACATCGAGAGCTCTAATATCCACTGAAAAGGGGCGGAAATGAGGGAAAAGTTACTTAAAAAAGAAAACAATTTTATCCAAAGAGATTTTTTTTTTCTCTGGTCCGAACATGAGCCACAAGCTCGTGGGCTGCCGGGACCGGTTCTGGGATAAACAGGAACAAAGTGCTGCTGAACATTTTCACCCTCCCCAAACTGATTTTATTCACAGCGCAGTGATAAATGGAGATCGTAACCAGAGGGTCAATAAGCTGCTAGAAGTAATGGGCGGCAGTGAAGTGGGGAGCACGGCTTTTAAAATGAGAAATTAACTGCCTCTCAAACGTGTAACGGCTTTGGGCTCCTGCTCTGAACCACGAAGCAATAACTTGTGATAATTTTCACATAAAAGTTAATTATGGGTCTAACCTTTACTCCAGACCTAAATATAACATCAGAGGGGGGACCTGCTGCTGGACGCACATAAAAACATGGCCACAGCAGAGCAGCGAGCGAAATATCGGTGCACTGACTGCAACTGTCCATGGCACCCGAGCTCTGAAGACTCCCAGCATCGGCCTGAGGGGGGGGGCCTGGACCTGAGCCCCAGACGACCAGGAGTGTCGTGGTCCTGAGTTACAAACCCTGAGGCCGAGGCGTGAGGTGGTAATTTGTAGCTCATGGATCATCAGGCCAACGTGTCGCTCGCCTTCTGGTTTTAGTCTAAAGCACAGACGGATAAAGCGATTGTGTGTGTGTGTGTCTTTGCGGTCATTTCGGGTGTATTTGTCATAATTATGTGTATCTTTGTGTCATTTTGAGTCTCTTTGGGGTCATCTGCAGTAACTGTGAGTGTCTCTGGGGTCATTTCGTGTATCCCTGTGGTGTCTTTAAAGCAATTTTGTGTATTTTTGTGATCATTTTCAGTCTCTTTGCTGTAATTGTGTGTATCTCTGGTTGTTTTGTGTATCTTTGTGGTGATAAGTTTTGTGTTTGCTTTAGTCATTTTGAGTCTATTTATAGTAATTGTATGTATCTTTGTTGTTATTTTGAGTCTCTTTGGAGGAACCATGTGTCTCTTTGGTCATTTAGAGTCTATTTGTACTAATTGTGTGTATTTTTTGTGGTTATTTTGAGTCTCTTTACAGTAATTGCATGTATCTTCGAGGTCATTTGGGTCTATTTATAGTAATTTTGGTTGTTGCTTCGGTCACTAGGGTCAATTACTAATAATTGTGTATATTTTTGTGGATATTTTGAGCGTCTTTGATGTAATTGTGAGTATTGCTTTAGTTACTTTGAGTTTCTATGCTGTAATTGTGTGTTTTTGTGATAATTTTGCATCTATATGTAGTCATTTTTGTGTATCTGTTGTCTGGTGTAATGTGAACAGATATATCTGCACTCGGAGGAGCTCGGTGTCACATTTGTTTTGATATGTGAGGGGCTCATTGATCTTAATTTAAATACTGACGCCTGCAGCCTGTGATGCTGTTTGTCTGAATGAATTTCACTTGATGGACAGTGATGGAACATGTGCAGGCGTCTTTTCAGGTGAAATATAAATAATAATAATAATAATAATATAAAAAGAACTGAATTTGTGGAGAAAAGTTGGTAAAGAAATCTGAGGGTTACTTTCATTATTTCAGCATAAAGCGTATTTCGTTGGACCGACGCTTTTTAAGCGGAACAGATGAGCAGAATAACAGATTAATCTGAGCTACACATGCTTCATTCATGAACTTAAGAGCATCTCAATCAGCATTCAGCGGCCGCCTCCCCTCCCCTCCCCTCCCCTCCCCTCCCCT
>CM076649.1:26289317-26309050 GCA_038496675.1 Rachycentron canadum
TGTGTGTGTGTGTCTGTGTGTGTTGCTGCTGTCGGGAACATAAATTAATTGTATCCCACCTAATCGACCCCCACGTCGCCCACGAGGCCCGTCCGTCTCTGTCAGCCGCCGGTTCCGGTTCGTTCGCGGTGTTTCCAGGCAGAGTCTCCGACGGAGGTGGCGGCGGAGCGGCTCGCTGCTGAGATCGTCGGTGTGTGAGGGGGAGGGCTCACTCTGTGGAAAAAAAAAAAAAAAAAGAAGCCAACCCGGAAGTGGCAAAAAAAACCACTGCAGTGTTTCAGTGTTTAATGGTCTGTACAGGTGGTGAATTTTTTTTTTATTTTAATCATTTTAGACAAACATTTAGCTCCCTTTGTTTTTTATGCTTATGTGTTTTTCCTTATAAAGTTTTTTTTTAAATGTGCCCAAGTCTCCTCATCCTCAGAATCAGCTCAACCTCAGCTAATTATATATGTAACTCAATATAGACTCTGTTCACTGTCATAGGAGATAGTAGCTCAGAAAACAAGGAAAAACAAAAAAAAAAGGACATTGAATTGTTCCTTATTTTCTAGATAAAAACACTATAAACCATGATAATCAAAGAAAATTTCAACACAGAAAGTTACACACATGTTTGTGTTGTTCTTGCTCATCCTTTTCATGGGCAGTTTTTCCTACTCTGTGAAAAATCAGCTCCAAAGCCTCTTAAGCTCTAAATATCTTATTGTCCGTGTCTCTCTGTTTTTATTTTGTCACTACAATAAACTCAGACCAACCCATTTTTGGATTACCCAGGTGTTATAGGTGGAGTCAGGCTCTGCCAAGATGGCAACAGTGGGGCAGCCCACTCTGAGCTTCAAAACTGTTTGTCAGAAATCTATCATCCATCTACATCCATCTTCATTTACAAGCCACTACATAGTTATTTCTGGGTGACGCTGTGATTATATTGAACAGTGTAAGTACAGCTGAGGTCTGTCTCTTTGGTAGCCTTTTTAATAGTCGCAGCAAGCAAAGAATAAAGAATAAATGTATGGATCAGTTGTTTATTGTTTGGTATTTCTGAAAATAATAATAATAATAATAAATAAATAAATCCTATTTTTCATTCTCATGTTCCGTTAACACAACATAGATTCTGTGCTGCCTGAAATAAGGTTATAATAATTGAACAATTATAATTAGAAGCCAACATTTTTACAGTGGAACAGACGTCAGCGACAATGAATTTCCCGTTAAATTAGAATTGGTCTGGGTTATTCTGTATGTAGGACATTTTTCCAACTCTCATGACGATCATGGTTCTAAAACATCTAATTAGTGAAAACAATTTCTTCTTGACCACATGTGAAACCAAAGTTACAAATTAAGTGCGAGGCAACGAGCAGTGAGTGAATATGAGGCAGACAAATACAGAGAGGAGTGATACCTCCCACTCTCCGCTCGTGCTCTTTGTCTCCTCCTCTGCTCTGGTTTGTCCTCCCCTCACCCCCACCCCCAACCTGCTGCAGTGACGTCACGCAGGTGGCGAGCTAATGGAAGTGTCAACAAACTATACGTCACACGGAGGAGCCGACGTGATTGGCTCAGAGTGTCGGTGCCGGTGCAGAGAGAGGAGGGGGGCGGCGGCGGATGCAGTTGCTATGCAGGTTATTGAAGAGGGAAGGCGGTTTAGAGATTTAATTTTTTTTTTTTTTTTTTTTAATGTTTCTTTTTCCGTGGCTCATGCACGAGCATTGATACGTGCATGCACGTGCGCGCACTGAGCATCTGGGGTAAAAACAAGGAGCAGCTGATGAGAGGACGAGGCAGCATGAAAATACCTGATGGACACAAATCAGTCAGTCACAGCAGGAATATCAGGAGAAAGGAGGAAGTTAGGTCCTTTCATTTGAAATAAAATATTGGAAACTACGTTAAAGTCTCTCTTTCTTTAGCAGCAGGTGGACAGACACACGCGGATCAAAGAAAGCTGTTGATTTTTAGAAGCACTTCTCTAAACCCTTTACAAAGCAGTGGAATAAAACATACCACTTATATAAAGCAGCCGAGTTCAGAACAAACAGTGGAAGTGTTGAAAATACTTCGGTGCAATGAACCAAAGGCATTGTCATCAGCAGAACCATGAAATTAGCACAAAGGTTAAACTCTATAATTGTGTCAGGGAGAGACATGTTTACCTTGGAAAGTCTAAAATTAAGCAAAACCGGGAAAAGCTCTATAATAAAATACAAAATTTAAAAATGAAGTGTTGGGGCTGTGAATGTGAAAGCTCTGTTTATATTTAATATTTAGTCCTTCACAGTTAATGGCGGCCTGAAGTCTCTGACCCACAGACCTCAGCAGATGTTCAGATCCTCCCTGGTGATTCTGTCCCAGAGCTTCACTGCAGCCTCCTTCAGGTCTGGTCTGTCGTGGGGTCTCAGGCTGTGGTCTGGTCTTCAGTGAGAGCTCAGTGAGTTTTCAGGCATTTGGGTGTATCTGAGCTGAACAACACTGCCGTCGACCTCCGCATTCATCCTGCTGCTTCACCAGCGGTGACATCGTTCATAAATGCCAGTGAGTCATAGACCTGAGTCAGAACACAACCACCACCATGTTTCACAGATGAGGTGGTGGCTTTGGGTCATGAACTGCTCTTTCCATCATTTTGATAAAACTTCATTTTAGTTTCATATCCTCAGAACTTTTACTCCAGGAATCTGCTGGTTCCTTTGATTTATGGGGAAATGTGGCCTGAATATAAACTAAAATAATATGAAATACTTATTTTTGAATCTTTATGTGATATAATCATATTTGTAAATGATTTTATTTCTTCTTTCTCTTTGCTGTTACATTTCTATTCTCGAGGGAGCAACCGGAACGTTATAACTAAATTTGCCCCTGGGAATAAATATATTATTCTGATTCCCATTTAACATTTCGCTTAAATCAACTTTACAAATTGCTGTGTAGCTTTGAAGAATAACAACACAGTCACATATAAATCTAAACAGGATGCACTGTACATAGAAACATATACAAACTGTTCATAAATCACTCACTGTTTGTATATAGAGTAAAGGATTATGTCACAGTGTTTATTCCAGTGGGCCTACTCTTACACTCAGTGGTGGAAAGTAATGATAATAATAATAATAACTTTATTAGTATAAGTGCTTCACATGCAATAAAAGTCATAAATCTGAAATAGGAATCTTATAGATTGATAAACAATAAATCAATGATAACAACATGAACATATTTATGACTGTTTATCATTATTAAAGTTGATTTTTTTTAAAGCAACTTTAAATAAACAGGTAACATTTAGAGCCAGACGTAAAAAAAAAAAAAGACCAATAAATAAATAATTTAAAGCATTGATTAATGAAGTTATTAAATAAAGTTCACAGTGACTTTTAATAAGAGAAGTTTGAATAGACTGATATTTAAAAACTATTTAATTTGATTTAATTTAAAACAATTAAAAACATACTTCAAAGTTTTTGTCGCTAACTGATTTGTTTCATGACGTCGGCTACGTCGTTACGTCACCCCGAAGCGGAAGTTAACACGTGGGGTTGAAGGGTCCCAGCGCGCACGTTAGGAGGCCACAGAAACTTTCTCCGGTAAGTTTCGTGTTTTCACCGAGTCCCGGGGTTTTATTTCCAGACGCACTTCACCGTGTGTTCTCCGGGGGCCGCTCCCGGTCAAACGTGTGTTAGAACCGGGGCTTTTCTCTCGTCTCCGGCCGCCGGTCGGTGAACCGGTTAGCTAGCTACTTAGCCGGCTAACTGCTAACCAGCCCGTAAATAATGTGACGAGCAGGTTCGAGCTGCGGCTCGTGTCTGAGACGGTAACTGTCTTCTTTTCCCTCTTTGTGCTGATCCAGGACCAGCAGTGAAGCCTCGTCTCCGCCATCATGGCTGTTAGAGCGTCGTTTGAGAAAAACAACGAGATCGGCTGCTTCGCCAAACTGACCAACACCTACTGTCTGGTGGCCATCGGAGGCTCCGAGAACTTCTACAGGTGAAGCCCCCCCACCCCCCATCACGGCTGCCGGGTCGCCTGTGTTTGGGTCAGACCCGGGAGCTCAAGGTGTAATGTGTGTGTTTTAGGGCAGTGACATGAATCAGTGTCACCAGGAAGAAGGAAAAGAAAACACCGATTAGAGCCAAAGAAGCTTTGAGCTCCTTTTTATTTCACTGTGATCATGATTTATTTAAAAGTCACATTTCCTCAAACATCATCTCCTTTATTGGACTTTAATATATAAACGGGTGTGAACTCACTGGGCTGAAGTTGTGGATCTTAACAGCTTTGGATGGAAAATGGGAAAGAGACTTAAAATGAATCGAATCACTTCATTTAGAGAATAGATTCACGTCAGGCTTCAGCAAACGGCAGCAGTGTTCCTTCCTACCTGTGCACAGGTACATGTGCTCCGAACTGCCACGGCTCTCCTGTGGATTCACGTGTCTCCATGATGTTGAGATCAGGGCTCTGAGGTGGACCAGACCATCTGCTGCAGGGCCCCTTGTTCCTCCAACCTCTGAAGAAGGATCATAACGACTGACCGTGTGTTTGGACTCGGACGCCTCCTGATGGGGCTGATGATGGAGGATATTAACATATAGCTACCATAGTTCCTAAACACTGCTGTGTATGTGCGATTGTGTTGACTGTTTGATTTAATCTTAAACGCAGCTGTAAACCACATCTGTACCGTCCGTTATCTTCAGCCCAGAAATCTTTAAAATACAACTTTTCATGAATATCTGACACCCGTCCAGGTCTGTTGGAGGTTTCTTCCTGTTAGAGGGAGTTTTTCCTCCCCACTGCCACTGAGTGCTGCTTTTACAGGAACTGTTTCTCTCTGTAAAGTGCCTTGATAAAACATATATTATAATTAGGTGCTATGGAAATAAATTGATTTGGGTTGAACCTCAGTTACAGGGAAAAAAATCAGAAAATGTAAATGAATGTGTTCTTCCACGCATGAACATAAATACAGGATTATTAAATGTCATGAATCCAGCTGTTTGATCTGATTTAAGATCTAATGTGAAGGAAACCTTCAGTGACACTGTCTCTGTGTGACCGCAGTGTGTTTGAAGGGGAACTGTCAGAAACCATCCCTGTGGTTCACGCATCCATAGCAGGTTGTCGCATCATTGGGAGGATGTGTGTGGGTGAGTAATGCTGTGGAGCGTACACACACACACACACACACACACACACACACACACACACACACACCATCATCATCATCATCATCTGGCTTCTGAAAACCATGTCCATGATATTGATCTGTCTTCATCTTTTGATTTTATCCTCTGCTTCTTAAATTTGTCCCCCCGCTCTCATCAAAAACGCTTGTCTCTGTCTGTCATGTGACCAGGGAACCGTCACGGCCTCTTGGTTCCCACCAACACGACAGACCAGGAGCTGCAGCACATCAGAAACTCTCTGCCAGACACAGTGAGGATCCAGAGAGTGGAGGAGAGGCTCTCTGCCCTCGGCAACGTCGTCGCCTGCAACGACTACGTAGCACTGGTCCACCCTGACCTCGACAGGGTGAGGCAGACGCACACCTTCACGTCAGCTGACACTTGATGATGCTCTGCAGCTTTGTGTCACATGGTCTTTCTGGTCAGGTGTAGTCCAGGTTGATTCGTGTCCACAGAGCAGCTGTGTTTAAACTCTCTGACCTGAGGAGAAATACTGATGGTAGCGTCAGCGGTCTCCATGGAGACTCTTCCGTTTCAAATTAAGGAGACTTTATTTGTGATTTAAAGTGGCAGGCGTTTAAAAAATACACAAAAACAAACACACAACTTGTGCAAGACAGACTGTACACACTATGGAGAAAATGGGAAACATGGGAAACACCAATGCAGAACAAAACCTGTGATGTCAGTGTTGTACTGAAGTAGAAAGGTTAAGGTGTTTTGTGCGACTGGTCACTTGTACTTTGTGATGGTCATTTTACAATTTATGAACAGTTTAAACCAGAAAATCAGAAATTACAGAAACTTTTCTGCAAAAGATTTGAAGAGGTTAAATACAAAGGAGTTTTTTTTTACTGGTTCTTGGCTGCACTGACACTGAGGGGACTTTGTTCCACAGCGTTGGAGCTAAAACAGTAAAGTCCTAGTCCTCCTGTCTTTAGTCTGGACCGTGGGACTTTAAACAACACGTAGACGTCAGATAAGGAGTTAAAGGATCTGACAGAGGAAGAAGAGCCAGACCATCCAGGGATCTGAGAGTAATCAATAAAATCTTAGACTGAATTCTTAAACAGGAAGCTGGAGACGCTCAGAGCAGCTGCAGCCAGTCGCTGCTGTTCAGCTCCAACTCAAGACCAGTATTTAGACCAGACCAGTTTGATTGATCAGGAACAACAAATGGGATCAGGACTAATGAGCAGAACTTCAGTCTTCAGCTGTAGAAAGTTACACATCATCTGGTGCAGAAAATCCAAACCCAGACCAGGCTAGACCAGACCAGGCTAGACCAGACCAGGCTAGACTAGACTATACCAGACCAGGCTAGACTAGACTATACCAGACCAGGCTAGACTAGACTATACCAGACCAGGCTAGACTAGACTATACCAGGCTAGACCAGACTAGACTATACCAGGCTAGACCAGACTAGACTAGACCAGACCAGGCTAGACTAGACCAGACTAGACTAGACTATACCAGGCTAGACCAGACTTGACTAGACTATACCAGACCAGGCTAGACTAGACTAGACCAGACCAGGCTAGACTAGACTATACCAGGCTAGACTAGACTAGACTAGACCAGACCAGACCAGCCTACAGCTGAGTGTCATAAAGTGTCAATAACCCCCCCCCCGTCCAGGAGACAGAGGAGATCCTCGCAGACACTCTGAAGGTGGAGGTTTTCCGTCAGACGGTGGCCGAGCACGTCCTCGTCGGCTCCTACTGCGCGTTCAGTAACCAGGGAGGCCTGGTCCACCCGAAGACGTCCATAGAGGATCAGGACGAGCTGTCGTCTCTGCTCCAGGTCCCTCTGGTGGTGAGTGTCCTGGGGGGTCAAGTCAACTGTGGGGTGGAGAGAGGGTAAGAGGGAGAGAGAGAAGAGGGGGCAGAGAGAGAGAGAGAGGGGGCAACAGGGAGGGTGGTAGAGAGGTGAGGGGGAGGGAGAGAGAGAGGGAGAGAGAGAGAGGGCAACAGGGAGGGTGGTAGAGAGGTGAGAGGGAGAGAGAGGGTAAGAGGGAGAGAGAGAAGGGGGGGCAGAGAGAGAGAGGGCAACAGGGAGGGTGGTAGAGAGGTGAGGGGGAGAGAGAGAGGAGGAGAGAGAGAGAGAGAGAGGGCAACAGGGAGGGTGGTAGAGAGGTGAGGGAGAGAGAGAGAGAGAGAGAGAGGGCAACAGGGCAACAGGGAGGGTGGTAGAGAGGTGAGGGAGAGAGAGAGGGGGCAGCAATGTTAACAGTAACTGCAGCTGCTGAAACAGTAAAATTACAGCTAATAACAGTTATTGTTGAGCAAGTTGTTAAAATAACTGATAATTAATCTGGGAGCAGTGGTGGAGTCAGAAGTTTAAATAAACTCGTTGGTGTCTCTACGGCTCCCCCTGCAGGACAAACCTCTAAGCTCTAACTGACCAGGTATCCCAGCATCCAACAGGACGACAGGTCCTGACACTGCTGATGATGCTGATGATGTCAGCTCTAAAATTCTGTTCATTCGTGACGTTAACTTCCTGTCCAGGCCGGTACAGTGAACCGGGGCAGCGAGGTGATCGCGGCGGGGATGGTGGTCAACGACTGGTGTGCGTTCTGCGGCCTGGACACCACGAGCACGGAGCTGTCCGTCATCGAGAGCGTCTTCAGACTCAGCGACACGGCTCAGCCCTCGGCCATCGCCACCAGCATGAGGGACTCGCTGATCGACAGGTGAGTCACGCGGTGGCGGTTCTGGTTTTGATGGAGCGATGGGCGAGTCTCCCAGCTCCTCCTCTCCTTTTAATCATCACGTCTTGTTTCAACCACCTCTTCTCCTCTGCTCTGTTTCCCATCAGCATGGCGTAAGCATCCTCTGCAGTTCGCCGCCGCCGTGGAGCTGTGCTGCAGGTCACCTGGTCTCACACACACGACGCCACCAGGCAGACCTGGACCTCATTTCTCAAATTTAACACACACCCCACACACACAACACGGTTCAGCCTCATCATCTGGTTTAATCTTTATAGATCCGGTTCAGCTCTTCATGCGCCCCCCCTCTAATCTGGACTGGTGCAGGTAATCGGTGGTAGCTTTTCAAAGCAGAGGCAGTTGTTCAGACAGTTGTTCGTCTGCTGATGTGTTTGGCCTTTTGTTTCAACAAGGACAGGAAACCAGGAGGCTGATGGTGTCGCTCATGTGAAACCAGATCCAACATTTTCTCCTTGTTTGGAAAAACAAAAGTCACTCAAACAGTTAAATCAGATTCATTTTTGTGCCTGTTTCATTAAACTGTGGAGTCTGAAGCAGATTCATGTCCCGGATGGTGACGGCTCCTCAGCAGGAGGCTTGACGTCCGTCAGGAAACCTGCTTCCTGAAGGTTTAAGGTTTTCTTACACTGCCAAACTGTATCCTCATCCTCATCTTCTTCATCATCTGAGGCTTGGAGAATGAACCAACTGTCGTTAGTTTAGAAGTACAGATATTATTGAAGGTGTTAACTCATCAGAATGAGTGTTTATGGATGATGAACATTCACAGGTGGAGGGATGTTTGTCCTCAGACGTCAGTTTTCCTGTAACGAGTCAAGTTCTGCCTGATGAACTCGTCTCCTAACGAACAACGTGTCTCGTCTGTCTTGTAAAATAAAATAAACCACCCCCTTTTTATCTGGTTGGTCTTTTCTTTGGATTTGAGGCATCAGCCCTGGTTGTAGGTTGGTCAGAGAAATAATTCGCAGCTTTTTTAAATTACATATGAGTGATTTTTGAAAAGCAGTTTCTCGTGAGCGTTTTTCTGATTTGTTTCGTACATATCACAGCAAAGTGAATCGTTTTAACTTTGAATGACGAGACGTTTGAAGATGGGAAGTTGTGATCAGCTGAAAGAAACTGGGCAGATTTCAAACTGTAGAAATAAACCAATGAGATAGATAAACAAGTTAATATAGTAATATGGAATTTGCATATATATATATATATATAAAATCTATAATGAAGTTATTGCTAATTAAACTAATCATCAGTTGCTGCCCTGATTAGCAGCATTGAGAAGCATGAGTAGTCTTTGCTGTAAATAAAGTAGGAACAGAGGTGGAGAGTTTGACATGGTCTTAGTCCAACTGATCAGATCTGATCTGATTAGATCTGATCGAATCCGATCAGATCTGCTTTTACCCCATAAACCTTTTCATTTCTTATTAAGTGTTTAACAAATAAAGACTAATTGATCTTTAGTGTCACCTACTGGCAAACACAAGACAAAGCAGCAGACACACACGAAGACGTCGCTTCGACAAAAACCACAAGAAAAAACAGATTAAAGGCAACTTTTTTTATTTATTGGCAAATGCTTTGAATAAGGTTGTAGCAATGCATCTATGTACACCCCTCCAAACAGTGACAATATCAGAAAGCCTAAAGAAAACACACTTTGTAATACAGCTCGATTATATGATCGTTTATACGCACACGGTTTTTTTTGTTTGTTTCAAACATACACATACATTTATTTTCAGTTTTTGGTTTGGGAAACATCTAAAAAGACTTGTATTTTTTTTTTCTAAATAAAACAATACAATTATATCTATAGCGTAAAATCAATATACATTTATAAAAAAAAAAAAACATGCAACGTTCGTAGTGCATCATCACCTTTTTTTGTCTATAAAGTCTCATTAAAACAAAGGCAGACAGACGAACAGATAAAGAGCAGCAGCGCTCTACAGAAGAGGAGCAGATACAAAAGAAGAGAATTATTTTATAGATACAGTCCTTTCTAAAAACAAACCTCTATGCCAACTCTTGTTTATATTTGTATTAATTTATGTGCAAAAGAAGCTCATTTGTTTCCTACATTAAATACATTTTATCATGTCTAATGCTCGACTCTATGCTACCATGACACACGTGGCGATCTTACAAGCTCCATGACGTGAGGTCAGGAGGAGGCGTTGCCCCCACAGTGGAGGAAAGATATTGAATCAGGGTCTGGGATCAGATCACGTCCTGCTGAATCGTTCTAGTTGCACACACCCCGTTCTGTAATCACCCCCCGTGTAGTTGCTTGTGACCCTCCTTGTTTTGCCCCTGTGGGGACGCCGTCCTGCCCCCGCGCCGCCGCTCCGAAACAACAGCGTCAGTTTCACGCTTGGCCCTTTTTTCTAAAATCTTCATTTCCTAAAATTAGTGTTTTTAATTCTACACAATCCTTGCAGGAAGACAGGGGTGAGTAGTGTTATTAATATTAAGGTGTTATTGTGCTTAAGGGGCAAAAAGACAAACTTAAGTCTGTGAAAAACATGGACAGGATGTAGCAGCGAACAGCTACGTTTAGTACATGTCAGTGGCTTTACAGAGGAGGAGGAGGAGGAGGAGGAGGAAGAGGAAGAGTAGCTAAGATAGATGATATTTGTCATGCATCTTTTAAACCTGCACAGACTTTGAAGGGACAAATATTGCACATGTGAAAATGACTGATAAGTTGACCGGGATCACAGTCGTTTGTAGCCTGATTGTCAGCGGTGAGCTGGCAAGTTGAGCTTCAGGCTGACGGTAAATGTATGATTAAAACAAACTCTGAACTATTATTATAACACAAGGTAAACTACAGGTAATATTTCAAACAAAAGACAGGAATTTAAAAAACAAAACAAAACAAACTAACTAAAATGTCAGTTTAAGAAAGTTGAAACAATCACTACGAGTCTAATCTTCTAGCTTCTACGGCTGCTGTTGCAAAGATGAGGATATAGACTGACAGCAGATACTGGACAGTTACGACCCTTCACCTGCGAACGCATCAGAGGCTTTAAGCTTCAAGTTACATCCTGAACTCTGACTGGCTCGCAAGCAACCACCTGCTTTCAAGTGTAGCTCGTCTAATGTGTGCGTGTGTGTGTGTGTAACCTTAAGGATGAAGATCAAATCGATCGTTAATGCTTTTTACAGACGGCTTCTAAACTCCCAAAATCATCAGTTGGTTTGTCCCACCCTTTTTCAAATGACCAAAGTCCACGTGCAACCAAAAGCAGGACTGAGAGATAAAATAAAAGTGCTCAGAGGGATCAAGGTTTGACACACGGGATGTCCTCTGGCTTTTGTAGCTAGTGTTGTGTTTACTGACCAATACGCAAAAGGTGCTTGACTACTACAGAGAGAGAGGGGGAGGGATGTGGGGTGTCTGTCACATAGACACTGACTGACTGTTGCTACGTGGGTCTGCAATGCAACAAAAAGGAGAGGATCATGGAGTTTGGTGGTTTCTGGTCGGTTCTGACACCACATACCTCTCTTCTTTTCCCCTCCAGCCCCACCCCTCTACTGTCTTTCCCTCCCCCAAGTCTCCCAGCACCTGGAGATGTCCCGCTCTCCCTCCCTCCCCCCGTTCCCCTCTCCCTCCCTAGCAGCCGAAGGTCTCCTGCGAGGCGTAGACCATGTAGAGGAAGCCGTCCTCGTCCCTCTCCTGCTCGTAGATCTCGGAGATGGGCGTGGACACCGACACCATGCTGTGCTGGTTGACCAGCAGGAAGAAGGCCTGTGTAGGGTTCAGCTGCAGGCGACGCCTGGCGGGGGTGGGACGAGGATCAGACAAGAGACGGGAAAAGAGAAAGAGAAGAGGAAGCGGCATTAAATCTGTCCGGGTTACGTGTGTCACTAGTTAGTGTGTGTGTGTCATTAATTAGTGACCATCACTCTCCATCCGTAAC
Source organism: Rachycentron canadum (assembly GCA_038496675.1). Taxonomy (NCBI): domain Eukaryota; kingdom Metazoa; phylum Chordata; class Actinopteri; order Carangiformes; family Rachycentridae; genus Rachycentron; species Rachycentron canadum. The sequence goes on from CM076649.1 coordinate 26,301,188, forward strand.
CATCAGCTTCTCTTAAAGCTCCTTAAATTCAATATTAATCTAATACTACAAACTCGTGACATGGAGGACTCCAGGTGTTTATCACTTTAATATCTCTTCATCTTGGTAAGAATAATATCACATCTGATACTGTCAGTAATAACACCAGTGTTTGTGCTGCGTACACTTTTCAGCTGTGACCTGCCACCTGCAAAATGAGGAGATGAAGAAAGAGGAGGGAAACAGTAGATTAAGGTAGAAACCGATATTCACTCCGAGCGCCGACACACAAACCACCCAGGTACAACACCACCCATCAGAGGGGGGCCGGCCTTTTCATTTCCTTTTAAAAACAATGTAAAATCAGTCTCTCACGACGTTTTGCTGTCGTTCAGTGTTTCAGCTCAGTTCTCATCTTTCCCGTGTTTCTCCTCCTCTCAGTCTCTTCCTCACTTTAAGATCTTAATTATAACTGTATGTCCAGTGTGTCCCCGTCTTTCGTCCCCAGGGTTCAGTGCTTGTAAACAAACTCGTCAGCTGCAGCTTCAGCAAGATGCCAAACATGTAAAACACCAACACGTGTGCGTTCGAACAGACAGCTCCAAATATACACCACATGCCTCAGTGGTCACCTATACCACCGGGGCCCAGTTCAGTAACCCGCTACGACCTGCAGTGCGTGTTAATGTGGGGGCTTTAAAACACGCGAGTCGCCGTTTACCTGATGATCTTGACCAGCTCACTCATGTTGACGTGGTCAGGTACCAGGAACTTGGTCTTGTCCAAAACAGGCAACTGCTTCTCTCCCTTGTACCGTTCAATGATCACCTGCAGCAGAGAAAACACAGCACGCTGTAGATCAGTGCTTTGAAAATGAGCATTTCTTCCAATATTCACTTTGATTTAAATAATTACTTTTCATTTCATTCAGACGTCCTTCTGCTTAAAAAGCCTTCTTTTTACAACCAGCAGAGTTGCCCCTTTACAGCCCAGGAACCGACCTTTACCTTTATATAAAGTCTATGGTTGAAGTCTATGGGAAAATGTCCCCACTTCTCCCTTGATTTATTAGCCCAGTATGATGGTCCATTTAGAGGAAAATAAACCAGAAAGCAGGGGATGAGTTAGGGGGCGTGGCTACCGTGTGATTGACAGACTGTACCACCCAATCAGGATAGAGGACAGAGCAGGTCAGCTCCACCCTTCACTCCTCCTCAGCTCCACCTTCTCCTCCAAACATGGTTTCTACTGGTTTTAAAAAAACCAAGGTGGCCGACGGATGAATTACAAACCGATGGCTGACGTCACGCGAGTTACCACTTGGTTTGGCCTCAATTGATTCGTTAGGACTTCGGGTAAATCGGGTAAACTATAAGGAGGAATTATCATCTGATGATAAATTTGTTACGTTCACACTGAGCTCTATGGCCACAGTCCACGACACTGTGCTTGGAGGAGAAAAGCAGCAGCATTCGATGAAGAGGGTAGAAATCGTGTGATTTGTGGTTGTGGCACAGGAAACACTGACAGAGGGAAGAATGGTTTCCAACAAATATCAGCAGATTGTGGATGAAGACATCCTGCAGACAGCCAGCTTCTACCACAGGACAAAATCCTCAAAAACCACCACACCCTACAACCCTCCCACCCCCACCCAGTGACCTGACCATCGCTCACAACCAATGGGCGGAGCTTAAAATCCTGCATGTGCCTAAAAATATTTCCGAACTTGAAGCGATCTGCAGGAAGAGGCTAAAAATTCATCAATCAGGAGCAGAAAGAGTCTGAGCTGCTACAAGGTGTGTGTGTCACATTATTCTTATTATTTTATTCACGTTTGAAGAAATGCTCATTTTAATGTCTTCCTGCTGCTGAGCTTCTGTTCACCTTCTCTTTACTCCTCTTTAGTGTTTACTTACATACTTCTGTGTGACAAAGTACTTTTACTCAAGTAACATAAGTAAAATTCTGAAGTACTTGTTTCATGCATTACTTCCATTATATGATACTTTGCTTCAACTACAATTCAAATGGAAATATTTTACTTTTTACTCCATTTCCTTCACGTATTAAATAACTTAATATACAAATTCATATTAATAATACAACAAATATACTATAATGTAATGTCATAGGTTGATATAAGACTTTATTGATCCCAAAAGGGCTGTTGACAAGCTACCAAGCAGTATATAAAGTCATTAAAAATACATTGACTGTAGCTTGACTATGGTTGATTGATCAGTGTCATCTTAAAGACTTAAGATGCAGCCGTTTGGATTTTTCTTTGGAGAAGCAGCAGATTATCCCGATGATGGAAATTCACCACAATCACCTCTTGTGAGTGTTTCTCACCATGATATGTGATGAAGTCATACATCGTGCCACCCCTCACCAAACAGGTTTAATACAAATTGTCAAATGATTAAAGGCCTTATTTTGTGTTGCGCTCTCTCTACTCTATATTTCTGCCACACAAACAACGAGGCTTCAGGAGAACATGTATGCTTTTATATGTCACTGCACAGAGATTGTCAACGGGCTATGAGGATCACTGTTGTCTGCGCTGTGGCGTTTCAAAGAGCAGTAAATGGTGTTGTGTGTTGAAATCGGCAGCTTACAGGGATCTTGTTAGGGTGCTGCTCGCGGATCTGCTGGACCTCTTTGCACCGGTCAGCTGTGGGCAGCAAAAGACAACAATTGTAAAGAACATGTCGAACTCAAAAATACACACTTTACACCCATCTTTCACACATATGAACCTGTGACTCCTCTGCTAACGCTGAAAGGCTGGTTTTGGCTTTTTTTATTAAAACATTGTGTCTCTGCTGAGGGACAGATGATAAACAAGCCCAGATGCTCCATTAAAGACCCGTCAACCTTTACCCACACATAAAAACATAAAATATGGAAATCAGAAGATATGTCCCACCCTTCCTGATGAAGACCCTGCGTGTTTAGCTTGGTCGCCCAAATTAATCTCTGGCAGCTGGTTTGGTTTCTGTCAGAAAATCTGCAGGAAGTCACAAATTTAAAAAAAAAAGTCTCTTGGAGCAGCAGTGTATCAGTGTTGAGTCCAGACACAGCTGGGCTCTTTAATTACAGCTGATCCTGCTGCTAGATGGACGTTTTTTGTGCTAATCTTATCCATGCACTGCCAGCCGCTGAGAAAAGGAGGAATGGGCCGTTTGTTGTTATCACTGTCTCTGATCTGTGATGTTTAATGTGTCCTCTAACCCACTTCTTCTTCTTCCTCCTCCTCCTCCTGGTTGTCTTAACATCATCTTTTAATTTATGATGTAATGTGTGAACACAGTAACAGATAACAGCTCTCTGGGAGACTTATTCATCAGTTGCCAGCATTAAAATAAGCAGATTTAAATAGATTTGATATTTGTGGACTTGAATTTAGACTTGTCATATCTTTACATATGATTTGTGTACACGTGAATGTCGACTTTACATCACCTGCTGCAGCTTTACAATGTCGTTACCACCCCCCTATCTAATTTAACAACACTTACTGGCCTCTAAACAGCCTACTGCCCCATTTCAGGGGAAAAAAGCTTCACCTATTTTTTAAACACTGGCTGGGTTCAAAGCTCAGAAAGGACTGAGGAGCAACAGAGACGAGTGAATGGTTTCTTTGTTTAGGTCTGGGGATGTTTTTCTTACCCTGCAATGGGAACGGTCCATGCTAATGTCTAGGATATAAGAGCATTTGTTAAAAGATACTGTGGGTTTACTCTGCAGATCAAATTTGAATGCTATCATAAATTAGATAATCCAATATTATTCTCCTGTTTTAGATATAATTCCCTTCCCTGGCACAGTCAGTGCCCCACCTATTCCTGGAGTATCTGTTTAAAAAACACAACTTCCTGAACTGACTCAACTGTTCCTGCTATTTAAAAAGGGGAATGTCATACTGGGACTTAAGTTTCCCACCATGTGTCCCATTTTTTTTTTTTTTTTTTAACATATTGCACTTCATTTGTGTTGTATCAACAGTCATGTTCAGAAAATACCTACAAAATAAACCCTATAACCAACCTAGTTAACATCTGACCACTCAGGTCAAGGTCTTTTATGTTACATAATACAATAATAATATGTGTCACTGTGACAAAACAGCAATGAACCACAAAATAAAACAGGTTAACAAGGTGGCCATGCCAATGTGACACACAATCATATGACTGACTGACACAATAAGGACTTTATAAGAGCCTTATCAGCAAATACAACACTGGAAAATAAAGTTTTTTTCAGTCCTTCCTATGTGTCTGTTGCTTATCCCATATTTCTCTGTATGGCAAGATTATGCAATGGACAAGAGTCTGGGCTCCTCCCTTCCCAGCACAGGGGCCGTCGTTTGGTATCAAATTACAACATAAATCACTGAACACGTGTACTGGGATAATGTGTCAGCACATGTTGTTTTCCTTTGAGCAAACAAGAAAACGTTAACAGCTGATGTTTGTCCAGCTCGCTCATCCAGTTGTGTAAAAGCTGGTAATGCCAGGCCAAGCTAGCTTCAAGGCTGGTGAAGCTAACGTGACAGTGACCCAGATGGCTTATACACATGACCACCCACAGACGAAGCCTGAAGCTGAGGAGACACAGCCAGTAGCGTCACATTAACGATATTTACTATATTTACTGTTATTTTCCCCTTTTACATTTAAGTTAAAAACCAACCAGAGAGAAATATCCTTAACAACTTGACGCCCGCGGGCTTCAATCCCAGGGATGCTACCGATATGAGCCTTAAAAACTGGTTTCGACCCGCCGTTAAAACTGAGGCTCCAACATTAAACCAGACTAATAAACATGATGTAAATAAGGGGGAGCTAGGTGGCTAACAGGCCGGCTAACTGCCCCGGCTCAGCTGTTAGCTAACGTTAGCTAACGTTAGCTAACGTTAGCTTCACAGCGCTGGCCCGGCGGTTTCTTACCAAACGTCCTCCTTTGTTTGAAGGGTCTGTCGGACGGCATCTCTGTCGGTGTTATCACACGGTTACGACCTGGGGGGGAATACGGGTGACGGAGAAACTGCCCGTGTGTCGGCGGATGGTCTCCCGTCGTCTCTCGGTCTGAAGGCGAAGCAGCTCCGGACAAACAAAGCGAGTAAACCCAGCCGCTGACGTCATCCGCTGCCTTTAAAGGGGACGTACACCATTTTTTTTTTTTTTTTTTTTTTTAACCATGTTGTTATTAACACTTAAAGTAGAGGATAATGACAGTATATAAGTTATTCTACTTAAATTCACTTAGAGTTAGGTAAAGGTATTCAGCCACTGGAAACAATTACCTCTGTATGGGGAGAGAAAATATTTTTTTTCTACCAAATGAGCACAGTGACTCAAACTTAGCCATAGAATGACCACAAAGATAGACAGACGAGAAAAATGTCATTATGTAAATACAAAATGGCTAAAAGGAGATGAAAAACTACCACCAAAGATGCATGGAATGACCAGAAATAAATGCAGCACAAGCACAAAGACATACATGACAACTACAGAAAAAAAAAATAACCACAAAGAGACACAAAGAAATTACAAAGCGACAAAAATGACCACCAAGTGACCCGAAATGACAAAAATTACCATGAAGTGAGACAAACTGACCAAAAAAGAGACACACAATGACGTCAAAGACACAAAATGAACAATAATAACTATAACTAGACAAAAACAAAATACCATAAAGTGATACAAGATTACCACAAAGACGCATAAAGCAATTACAAAATGACAAAAATAACCAAAAAGTGATACTAAAGACCAAATAGATGGCAAACTGCGTGAAATGACCAAAAATAAATGCAGCACAACCATAAAGACACACGGGACAACAACAAATAGAAAGAGATATAGAGAAATACATAATACCTCAGGGTCTCAGGGTCGACATATAGAGATAAACAGTGTGTGTCTTTGGACTGTGGGAGGAAGTCAGAGTACCAAGAGGGAACCCACGAAAGGCCCCAGGCCTCTTTGCTGTGAGGCTACAGCACCTCTATAGAAATACAGACGTGCTCAGAGAGTGTGTGGCTCCGCTATGGTTCACTTGTTGTCCTCGTACTGCCCATCATCATAAATACATCTGAACTCATTTTGTCTTCTTCAGCTCTCAACAATAGGGATTGCAGGAGCCGTACATCGTGTTTGTGCTCCGCTCCTCCTGACACCAGGGGGAGCGGTGTAACACAGAGATGGAGAGATGCTTTAAGAGCCTCAGGTAAAAGCAGCACAGGTGTTGATGACCGACTGTTCAAGCAGAACCATGTGGATCGTTTTGTTCGTTTTGCTTAGTGGAACCTTTATTTGGAGAGAGTCACATCGCACACTTCAGACGTGAAGAATAAACGTACGATGAAATGTGTTGATATGAACATTGTATGGTTTGTTGTCCCATTAAAAACCAGTCGCAGTTACATAGAGGATATAGTCACTACAAGTTGATGTGTGTCTGCTGAATCTGTAAATGAGCAGCAGTTTGCTAACGTGGTCACCAACATAAATCTATAAGGTCACAACGTGTCAGTGCGTTTGTGTTTATAACATGTTCTCCTGCCCTCAGTTGACAAAAAAAACAACAATAAATGATTAAGAGCCATTGGTAGATCACTGTTCAATACTGCATCTGATGAAGGTCTATAGAGACTGAAACATTATGATGACGCTGAGCAAGAGCAGTGTGTGGGATTGTTTCATTAATTTAATTGATCATCCGATATCTGGATGTGCGAGTATCCTCTTGAGAGAGAGAGAGAGAGATCATCATTCAATGAAAATACATCACAGTCCAGCGTCAAACAGGTAAAAGTCAAGGGGTTTTCAACTGTTACTCTAAATAATGAGCTGCAAAACAAAACAATCAAAAACGATCATTTTGACTTTTTTTAATTTCTCAGTTTGTTGCAAACAACCAATATGAAGTCAACGTGGCAAGAACAGGGAAGTGTTTGTAGTGTCGTTCGCTGCTCGCCACTGAAATACTGCACTTCAACATCTTCTGCCAACAAAAACAATAAATAATAATCCAGAGATTTTTGTCAAGAATTAATTGAAAAAAAAAAAACAACAACAACAAAAAAAAAAACCCTAAGGTTGTGGTCTCTACTGAGCACGTACGTGTTTGCACTGGTGCAGCTTTTTAAGGTTCTTACTTCAGTCAGTGCTAAAATACATATGTGATCAGCACAGTCACGAAACATTTATTACGTCTGCAGAAGCGGCTGAACTGGAATGATAAAACATGGGAAAAGACATTTTCCTGCAGGGAGACAGACCGAGGCTCATACATCTTGTTACCGAGCCAAGATTCACTTTGATCCACCTGCACTGCCTTTACTTTTTTTTCTACAGGAAGTGCATAAAGAGCATCTGGTAAACTGGTCATTTTGATTTACAGAGACACACAAAAAAAAAAAAAGGTTTGGGTGTTTAGATATGAAAAACGAACAGAGAGAGTAATGAGCCGGGCAGCAGGACCTCCGGGTTCAGTCAGACGGGTTCTGGATGACAATCAAGAAATAATCCTTATCTGTGAAAACAAAGGAAACAGTAAGAGCACATTAAACATTTAACCCTTTTAAAGGCCACAGAAGCATATTCACTCCCAAAAATCACATCGTCCTCAGAGCCTTATTGTTTCGTGATGGTTTCAGCTGTTTTCTCCTTAAACTAGAGAATCAGCTCTTTCTAAGGCTTCGTCAGCCTTGTTAGCCTTTAAGACTCGGCTGAAAACCTTCCTCTATGACAGAGCGTTTAGTTCAGGTTCAGGTAGATCTGAACCATTTTTATGCTGCTATAGGCTTAGACTGCTGGGGGACACATCAGGTTACATGGAGCTCTCTCCTCTCCTCTCCTCTCC
>CM076649.1:26319044-26373697 GCA_038496675.1 Rachycentron canadum
TTCTGCTCATTCTTTGGAGCAGTAATGATGAAAAATCAGCTCCAAAGCCTCTAATGCTCTAAATATCTTATTGTCCATGTCTCTCTGTCTTTATTCTGTCACTACAATAAACTCAGAGCAACTTCTCCTCACTCTGAGATCAGAAAAATACAGGATTGATCCCATTGACTTTGGCTCCAAGCAGCTGACAGCTAGGCCTCTGAAGGAGACGCTCTGATTGGCTGTGACATCACCCACTGGAGCCAATAGGAGCGTCCCACGTAGAGACGTGACTCTAGACGTCCCTATCAAAGATGGAGGATGAGAATGGATGGATAAACACACAGAAGTAAAGCAGCAATGCTCCAGTCAAAGGCTCAGACTGATCCAGATCTGAACTAACTTCCTTCAGGAGTTTATCACTGAAGTCAGTGTCACACAGGACAAATCAGGGCTTGTTAGAAAGAGCTGATTCTCTAGTTGAAGGAGAAACAAACATCATGTCTCTCAGAGCAATAACGCTTTAAAGACGATGTGATTTTTGGAGTCTATTACACTTCAGTGAGCTTAATAGGATAAAACTGATCTTTCATGATCTCAATAAAAATGTGAAACTGGTTTAACTTTCACTTTCCCCTTCATTGCTGAATCCAAAGATACTGACTGGAAGATAACTTCCGATCTTTGCTTTAAGCTCCTTCGTGAACATGACGTCGACGTGTTGGGGCTACATCTAAAGACTGGTTTCATTATCTGCTGATTGGTTTTACTGACTGATGTTTAATGGTTTGTAAAATGTGAAATGTGTATATGAGTGTGTTTTCGTCCTGCTTTGGTTTGAGAGTTTAAACCCAAACGCAGATTTCTGTTAAGTCAAATATAGATTTATAGACAGTGCTGCCTGGAGCCAGAACAGTGTCCACATGGATCTGTAGGAGTATTTTGGAGACATTGTCCAGTCAGAGCTTCAGTGATCAGACTGGCTTTGTTCTCACATTCCTCCTCTCCCCCTCCTTTTGTGTTTTTCTCTCTTAATGACTTTCTATCTCCCTCCTTCCCTCCCCATGTTATTCTCACACTCCATCCATCTCAGCCCAGACCTGTTCGAGGGGGGGGGAAACACCATCTCGCTGATATTTTTGTCCCTCAGACGGGGGGTATTGTGTGCAGCTCGACGTAAACACCCTGACTCCGCTGTATTTTTATCTCCAGGGCAACAGGGACTCGAACAAAACTGTTGGGAAAGTGTTTGTGTCGGAGTAAATGGTGACGCATGTGTTCAGTAACTGCACGGTGCCCCGGAAGTCTCAATCAAGGCACTATTGTGTGTTTATGTATTAATAGAAACATCATGGTCTTTGGTATTTTGTGAGATTAACTGTTGATGCTGAAGCTGGAGACGTCAAAGTCTGATTTGAGATGAACGTTAGAGTTACACACTTGATAATTAACAGAAGTAAACACTGCGCAACTCCACACATTGTCCAATCGGTGCGAGTCCCTACCTGACCTTGGGTGTCGAGTGGACTGTGAGGGAGTGTAGGAGGGTTAGGGTGGATCTGACCTCCTCCGTCCTCTGTCCTGATTGTGTTTCCTCCAAATGGACCATCATTTCAAAAATGAACATCATGTTGTATTGAAGACTTGAAACTAGAGACTGAGACCATAAACTCATTAGGAAAACGTTTACTGAGCTAATAAATCAAGGGAGAAGTAGGGACATTTTCCCATAGACTTCAATACACCCTGTGGTCAAGTGTGAACTATGAATGGGCATAATGCATTTGTTAGTTCTCCCACCCAATATCACCGCCAGCCCTCGTGGTTTGTTTTATTTTTATTGTTTGTTTTGTATCTTATCATCTGGAGACACTTGATTTTGTTGTACGCTGTGCAAAGACAATAATGGTGTTGGAACCGAAATGGTTCAAGATAATTCTTACATACAGTGTTACACAGTATTGGTCATCTAAATGTGGAAGGCAGAATTTATTTTGGTCATCACCTGGAGTTGAGCTTTGCGACACTGACAATGAGCTTTTGTGCTTCATTGACCTGAAAGGTCATTTTCTTCAATGGTTCGTGGGCAGTTTCTTCAGTAAATCATCCTGACCTTTTTATTTCTTATTCATTACTTTGTTTAACCGAGTCTCTGCAGTTTTATTTTGTGAAGACAAACACTGAAGTCATTTCATCAGGGGCTTTATGAAGCCTTTTGGGCGTGTGCTCTAGTTACACAAGTCATTTGTGTGGCCTTGAGGAGGATTTATCTAGCAAACCCTACACGCCCCTGTCAAAGGTTTGCGTGCCAGGTTTTTTTTTTTCCTGCGTGGGTCTTTCTGGGTCGGCCACTTATTTGAATAATGGGAACATCTCAGATGACCTGTTGGAAGCACTGACTCTCCAGTTGAGGGCCATTAAAAATAAAGAAGAGGAGGATAGGATTTATCCACCTAATCAGTTTCCGTTGTTGCATTTTGCCTCTTTCAATACATCAAACTTGAGGCGATAACTTTGAGAACTTTAATGTCTTGATGCAGAGAATTGTTTTTAATATTTTGCTGCTTGTGTATAAATTGCTCTGTGGCCCAACGTCTCCAACAAGCTCGTGACATATGAACCTTCATTGACCCTGAGAACATCTGGGGCCGACTGAGCCAAGGGTTAGAACCAGAGACTGTTTCTAAAAGTGGACGTAGACTCTGGGTCTGTGAAGTGAAGCCGATGCTGAAGAGCCTTAAACCTTCATTCTCTCTAATGACCATCAGGGGGCGACTCCACTGGTTGTTAAAGAAGTCAGATTGTATTGAAACATTAAGCAGGGTGTGTGTTGGGGGGGCGTGGCTAGTGTGTGATTGACAGACTATAGCACCCACCAGGATCAGGTTCGTTCTGGTTTGATAAGACAAATAAAGCTGCCTTGCCTCTTATGGTGCAGTAAAAAACATTTATTTAACATCACAATATAAACTTCATTTATGATCCTAATATTATCTGTTATCTCTTATCCTCTCTCCTTCTCCTCATCTTTTCAGGTACATTTGATCCAAACATACCAGAGGAGGGACCCTCGGCGCCCCCTCCTGGTTGGCTGGATGACATACATGGATACCAGGGGCATAAAGGAGGACGTGAGTCTTCTGTTCCTTTTTTTTGTTGTTGTTGTTGTTGTTGTTTTTACTCAACATTTTCCAACCTTCTTCTTCTCGTTTGTTTTTGTGTTTGTTCAGCGGATGATAACCCTTTGTACCCACCTCCTCCTGCCTACAACCCCCAGCCTGAACTCAACAGGAACACTGTGGTGCCTGATGTCAGGTAACAATAATAAAAATAACTGAATGAACTTTGTTTCTACGGCACAAAGTTGCAAAGTGCTTCACAGAAAGAAAATGGGAACGGGACTCTCGGTCTGATATAGTTCAGAGACGGTAACACACATATCGGTAATTCACTTCACTTCACTTATAAAATACTTTGCTGATGAATCTGTGCTTTATTTCAGGTTTTCTCTAACTTTTCAACAGAAATATGAAGGCATGACGGGGCAGTTGTCCACGCCTGTGTGTGTGTTTGTGTGTTTTGTCCTCCAGGGTCCCGACTGTGTCCGAGGACGTGGCCAGAGATGCTCTGCTCAAGTTTGTGGAGTCGAAATGGAGGTACAGCTCCAAACCTGCCAGGAACCTCACCTTCAAAGAGCTCAAACCCATCACTGTGTACAGGGTAGGAGCTTTTTGAAAAGTTATTCATCTGATAATTTGGATCTTTTATGTAAGTAAAAATGTGAAAAAGCGAAATAACAAGTGCTCCTTAAAATGATATTAACATATTGTAATAAACTAAAAACAATAGGGTGACATAGAGTTAGAGGCCCAATAAAAATGTGAGCAAATAATTTAATAAAGTTTTGTGCATAATGCAAAAAGTTATTACAAGTTGCACTAACAACTTAAAAATACTGGATATTGTAGAAACAAATTTAAAACTAGTGTTTTAAGGTCCAGTTTGTATTTGATATAAAGCCTCTAAACATCCAAAGGTAGATGTTAAAGGTCCATACGGTCTAAAGGTAGATGTTAAAGGTCCATACAGTCTAAAGGTAGATGTTAAAGGTCCATACAGTCTAGAGGTAGATGTTAAAGGTCCATACGGTCTAAAGGTAGATGTTAAAGGTCCATACGGTCTAAAGGTAGACCTCCATGTGGTCTTTGATCATAAAGCCGGTCTAGGGTGCTCTCATATATTCAGTGATTGCTGATTCTCTGCCTCCTCCTGCAGTATCGACTGGAGACGTACACCGAGAGCAGAACCAGCGCCTGGAAGTTTGAACCCTACAACGGTAAAACTTTACTCCGAGCTAACAAATAAAAAAAATCGAACCTTTTTCATGAATGTTAATATGAAAAAAAAAAAAACAAATCCACAAAGAAATCAGAAGGAGATATGATGTTAGGGACAAAAATAAGATAAATATAAATTATTAAATGAAATGAATAAATCTAAAAATACAAAATATTTTAAATTTGCATTTACTTATGTATTTAATTGTATTTATTTAAACATTTTTGTCCCTCATAAAGTGCAGCCAAACTCTCCCTTACTGTACATGTTTAACCAAAACACAAAGATTCAAATGCAGTGATTTTACATACAACTCTCTGTCCATTATTGTGTTATGTTTGTAAGCACATATTAACAATTGCATGTGTTTCTAATAACAACAAATTTTAGTGACATATAAGCCTATGTTTAAAGTTAAACACTTGTAAATCCGTGTTTACACCTCAGTTGTAAATATATTAGTATAGTCAACATATATATAAGACAAATTACAAACAGGCTTTAAAATAGCAGCTCACCAAAAAAAAAAAAAAAGTGTTTGTCCATGTAAAATCTAACAGATTTAGCACCGGGAGCAGGAGAACATTAAGTTAGTAACGGTCCAGACTGAGATGAGGAGTTTCATAAAAGTTGAATTAATTCAGAGGAACTTGGGTCTAAATGAGATACTTAAGTGGCTCCAGCTCTTGGATGATGATAAACATCCAAAACAACCTCATCCTGCTGCAGCCGCACTGATTCTGTCCTGTTTCTTTTCTTCAATCAGGACAAATGGTTGACGGCCCCGAGTACGGTGTGTCCCCTCCGCCGTGGGACATCCCGGTGACATTACCTCAGAGATACACCGACATGGTGATGAAGATCCACGTGCCGCACACGTCCTTCGTCAAGGTGCAGCGTCTTTATCATTTCACAGTCCAGCTTTCTTCGTTTTCTTGGTTTGCTAAAGTTTGCGTTGTTTGCATCAAAGCAACATACACATATGTGTGCGTGTTTGTTTCAGCTGTGTCACACATGTCATGGCTGCGGTAGAACTCGGTGTATCTCCTGCTACGGTCAAGGCATGGTGAGATTCATGTTTTCATATTTCATACATCTGTTCTGGCAGAAAGGAGGAAGAAAGAAGGGGTTTAATTTCATGGTTCAGTTCAGTCCAGTAACAAGGTCATTGACCTGTGAATTCCTCAGTATAAAGACTCTGATATGAGCAGACGGCCGTTGCTGTTTAGCCTGTTTGTGCTTGACAGCTCCACCTGGTGGTGAGGAAGATGATGTTTTCACCTCAGTCAGTTTGAATATCAACCTCTACCAACACTAACGTGTGTTACATGCAGTAGACCACAAAGTGTTAGATGTAAATCAGATATATAATCAGATATATAAAACATGTAAAAACAGATATGATCATTGAGGCGTCAAAGGTTTGTGTTGTGTTTTTAGCTTGATCTGTATTTTACTTTTATTTATACATTTTTTATATTCGATTTATTGACGTAAGTAATATTATATTATCTGTATTATTTTTATTTTATTATTGAATTAATTATGTTTATGTTTTGTCTCAATGTTTTCATATTATTTGTAATATTTTTATACTTTTTACTCTAAATAAGATTACAGGAAGAATTCACAACCACCAGGCAGAAGACTGAGTCATTCAAATTATCCCCCTGTTTGTTTTCACGCTGATGCTTTTCAATCTGATTTAAGAAAGATTTTAAACTTGTATCGTAGTGTTTTTGGACTGTGGGGCAGTGAGTTCTGGCCCCAGCACTGGTTTTAGTTTGTCTTCTTTCAGTTGATAACATGTACCAATACTACTACTAATAATAATAATAATGTAATGGGTAGTCTCATTAGTGACTAATGTTATCATGGTTTTCTTTGCCGTTATATCAAAGATGGCATTTGTTCAGTATTAGAGGACAATTTAAAATCACACCAGCCAAACAAGAGCAGCACGTCCCTACAATTCAAACTATGAATAGTAAAAATTTGACATATTGACTTTTGGAAAAAAGGACAGAAATCAATTATAATAACAGTTGGAATATTTAATTTTCTGTTGATCAGCTACGAGATCAGTTGACTAACCAGACCCTCCATGTATCTGTCCCACCACGTACAGTAGCTCTCGGCAATAATAAAAAACGTAGCACGGCCAAGTCTATTAATGCACTAACTAAAGCCTGCCTCCAATCCTACAGAGGCGCTGTACACACTGCCATGGACATGGTCACTCCAGGAACCAGCGCTGCACCTTCTGCCACGGCCACGGTCGTAAGAGGTGGGAGTCCAAGTCTGCCGCTCAGATGAGTGTTAGTAGTAGGTGGAGAGAAGGGAGCTTTGTTTGATTTGATACCGAACAGACAATGCGCAAGGGCAATATAGGAGCAGCAGGAAATGCAGGATATCATATATTGTGTCATGGCTTTTTGGTTTTGAAGAGATATATGAATAAGGGCTTTTTCTTCGGTCTGGAGATGAATCGGGTGATGTCGCGTGTTGTGCTTCTGTTGCTTTGCTGTGTTTGTGGGAGAAGCTGAGAAAGGTTCAACTTTTCAAGGCGTCAGCCAAACAAATCATGCTGCAAATATCCAGAGAGAGCAGGGTGGGGTTCGGTCCGGCCTGGTATTCGCTCAGTTCATCTTCTCCATGAGAACAGAGAAAGTCTAAAATCCAATATCTACTCAACATCAGCTAAACATCACAGTGTCACTTTGCCAATGTTGGGTGTTGACGTTCTTTTTCATTTCCAACCAAAATTCAGTGTTTGACATCGGACAAACATTTAGTTGCATTGACATCAGGAGTTTTAGTTTATGACCAAATACCTGTAAAACTAAGGTGTGGCCCATTAGCCTCAGCGTTATGTAGCTTTTAGCATGAAGGAAATGTGGGGAGCCACACTGACCGAGTGGAAACCAGGCCAGGTCCTGGACCCTCAGGGTGTGGGACTCTGTTATTTCTGTGATATTTCTTCTGATCTCCAGGTGTGTCACCTGTCACGGCCGCGGCTTCAAGATCTGCCACGTTTGCCAAGGCAGCCAAAAGCTGCTGCATTACATCCTGCTCACGGTCACGTGGTACGTCTGAGCTGCACACGCTCATCCCCGCTCAAAATCTGCCCAGGTCTCTCTTTCTCAACATTTTTTTTGTCTCTATGTCTGAGTAGGAAGAACAACGTAAGTGAGCACATTCCTGACCGTCAGCCCGACTTCCCCGACAAGAAGTTTGAGCAGGTGACCGGAGATGTTTTCTTCATCGATGAGAGCCTCCTGGTAAAAACAAAACACCTTTTCCTTTATATTTAATGGCAGCTCACATCAGACTTGAGGGAACAGTGATTCATGAACACCTCTGTCCTCCCAGGTTTACCCCATCCAGGGCTTCCCAGATCAAGAGATCTGTGAGGTCTCCAAAAAAATGATTAATGATCACCTCAGTCGCTTCAGCTCCACCTGCCGCATCCTGCAACAGGTACAAACAGATATTATGTGTGTGAAGTAACTGGACGTGTAGATGTAGTTTTATTCTCATGCTACCGTAGCCGTCGCTAATAGAAACAGACATGTAAGACTATGTAGCATCAAGTTGCTGACACATAGAGGAGAAGAAAACCAGTTCTGAGTCCAGCTGGACCCTTTAGCAGCTCGTAGCGCTACAGACCGGTTCTGGCTCCACGGTCGGACTGGGAAAGAAATTCAGCCTTGGACACCGACAGAGCTGGTAAAGACATATGTTTTGATGGTCCACTGACTGGGATTTGAGCCGTGGGCCCCGGGTTATGGTCCAGTCAGCCTGTGCCCTGGTCTTACCTCTGTCTTTGTCTGATCCCTTTTAGATAGAAATTTATCCAGTGAAGGAAATTTTGAAGGGTTGACAATGAACAGATACACTTAGATTACAAGATAAGTCCAGTACATCTTTACATAGAAAATAGTGCGTTGCTGCCGTATTAGTATTTAAAATTACACTTACAGAACCTTTAAATAGCAGTTTTAACAGAGCAGGATGTTCATTTTATGTTTCTCTCCCTAAATAAAAACCTTAATGAGTGAATGATGCTAATGTCATTCCTCTGTGCAGCGTCAGACCATCGAGCTGGTGCCACTGACTCATGCCGATTACTACTACGGTGGAAAAGTCTACAGCTTCTTTGTCTACGGGACAGAGAACAAAGTGTTTGCCTCCAAATATCCCTCCGCCTGTGCTATTTTATAAGTAAGATACGGTGCGGATGTTCAGATGATGATGAACATCTGTCACAGGGATGAAACGTGGTTTAGATTCCCCGAACACTCGATATGACACTAATTATTCAGGGTGGGTTAGAATGACTATAATGTGGGAAAGATCTAGAATCTAAATTTTAAATTGATGCTCAAAATTGTGGGAAACGCAGTAGTTGTTCCTGAATGTGGCCTTGATGTCCCTGCATTAGTTACCATCAGGACGTCCCAATAACTCAGTGAAAAGCCTTCAGCTGATTCAAAACGCTGCTGTGTGAGTACTGACAGGAAGTAGAAGAAGAGACCACATTTCCCCTGTGTTAGCGTCTCTGCACTGGCTCCTGGTGACGTCCAGAACAGAATTTAAAATCCTTCTCCTCACATACAAAGCCCTTGATGACTGAGCTCCATCGTCTCTCAAAGAGCTCATAGCTCACTGTCGTCCCAGTCGATCACTTCTCTCTCTAAATGGAGGTTCACTGTGGTTCCTAGAGTCTCCCAAAGTAGAACAGGAGGCAGAGCCTTCAGCTCCCAGGCTCCCGTCCTGAGGAACCAGCTCCCAGTGTCGGTCCTGGAGGCAGACGCCCTCTCCACATTTAAGATGATGCTCCAAACTGTCCTCTCTGACGGAGCTGATAGTCAGAGCTGAACCAACCCTTAGTTATGGTGCTAGAGACTGATGGAGGAGGAACTGAGCACCTGTCTCTCTCTCTCTCTGGTCTGGACCTACTCTATATGAAAAGTGTCTTAAAGTAATTTTGTTATGATTTGGTGCTATATATATATATAGTTTGATTTGAATGTCAACATCAGAGTTTGGGTATAACTTTAATGTCAACACCTGCCTAATGTTTCTATATTAATCCTTCATTATTAACCTCACATATGCACTAGTATAATCCTACGAGCCTGTAGGTGTCAAGGTCAAATATTTGATCATCTGTGTGCACAGATTCATAATTCATACCATTGCTTTTATTAAATTTGACCTGGGTTGTTCAGTTTATTCCCTAAAGCTGGTGTCCTTCTTATAACAGAAGGAACAGAGGTTGTCGTACCTGATGACTCCACTGTCTCTGAGCAGATCTCAGCCTTTCTCCCCGACGCCGCCTTCAGCTAAACCTCTCGGAGACCGAACCCCCGGTCATCCTGGTCAGGCGAATGTTAACAAGCTGAAAGATTGAATGTATTCACTAAACTGGATTAGCCAGTTAGTTTACACTGCCCACAGACAATGTGCTTTTCTGAAACATGTCTCTAAATTAAATGATATAAAATGACACATTACCCTTTAATAGGCTTTAACCATATCGCACAGACTTAATTGGAGGTTACAAGTGAAGGTAATTTTACAGTATGAATTATAAATTCTGTTGCGCCGCATCAAAGGTTTACCCTCGATTTCTGTCAGGCTCCATATAATCCAGTATAATCAAGTAAATCAACCACGTGTGTACTAACGTCTACTACCTCTTCACTGTCGCCTCAGACTGAACGTGTTCTCTGTTCACACTCTTTGGGATTCAGTGCCACGTGCCTTTACATCTCACTCAGTGAAATCAAATCCCTCCGGGTCCAAACAGACGGAGACAACCTCGGCTTTATGTCGTCAGATAATCTTGTCTGACTTTGTCCATCAGTAAATTTCCTTGAGACTATCAGAAGCCATAAATCATCAAATGCTGTGTTTATTGTTTTTACTTTGCCTTTCTGAGGACTTAACTTTTATTTTATACTATATTTATTTAAATCCCTTCCAGCTACAGACAGTGAAACCTGTGCAGTTCACAGTCAGTTCTGCACTGGTTCCTGTTGTTGGATAAATTCTGACTCAGCTCTCACCTGGCTCTTTGGTTTTAAACGTCCAAAGACGTCATCAGAAACCTCTATCATCTACTTGATGTAGATCGTCTGAGATGTCAAGTCATTTAATTGGTAGGTTGATGAAAAAAAAAAAATAGTGTTTTCTGATCAATGAGCAGAAACGACCTCGTTCCTCACCTGTGACAATTTTCCTGCTTTTCTTCATCTCATACGATCATAAACTGAATATCTGTGGGTTTGAGGCTCAGGTCAGTCAGGTGAAACCTTTCCACTCTTCTCCGACCAAACGCTTCATCGAGAAAACAGATGCAGTCAGATGCACCTAACTGAAAATCTGTCTCACAGCAAGAACATGAACCCCGAAGTACAGTTTCGAAGCTGAAGTGGAGGCTGGAGGTAAACGTTTGCGTTCTGCTGCCTTCAAGGTTCATGTTGCTCTCAGTGTCTGGGTGATGTGTGGCTTCAGTGACTCAGTAAACCTCAGTAAACATTGTGCACATGTTTAAAAACCAAGTTCTTGCAGCTACAAGCCAAATTCCAGACGGATCCATTATCGCAGTTTACACATGAAGGCTTTGTTCAGCAGCATCTGATACTGTTGTTATGTCAAGTTGCAACTTTTCTAAAGATTTTTAAAGACGTTTTTATTCTTTCCAGCTCATATTGTTACAACCATAAATATCTGGTGTCTCGGTTTACATCAGCAGCAAATACTCATTCATCTTTCTGCTGTTTTCTTTTTTTTGTGTGTGTGTGTATGTCTCGGTGATTGTTTAAGGGTTTGACCAGTTTAAATTTTTTATGTAAAACTAAAAATGAATATATTTTATTGGGACACGTGAAGCTTAATGAATGCAGAAATGAATTTACAGGAAAAATATGAAAGTCACTTTCTACTCATCTATTTACTTGTGTATTGTTTGTGCGTCATGTAATCCAGTTTAAAGTCTGTTGTCGTTTCACAAAAACTTAATAAAACCTGTCAAATGTATCCAGTAAATATGTCACAAATAAAGTTGACAATAAACTTTCATGTTATCATTTTTGACGTGTCAGAGTCTTTCTACTAAAAACGCTGAGGAATCGTTCCTTAGTTTGGACAACACCGGCTCAGGATGATTGCGTTCACGGTCCCTGTCAATTTCTCCGTAAACTGGGCTTTTCTGCCACAGACTGAACGTCCTGCTTCAACAATCGCAGCCTTTCAACCCACCAGGTTTCCTCAGGCGTCTGATTTCAATCTGATTTTTATGTGTTGTTTTTAATATGGACGCGTTCTGTAACGTTAACATGGGTATGAGGAGGATACAGAGTTTAGTTTCCTTACTTTTGTCGGTTTAGTGCTACACTCACGTCTCCAGTATGTGAATGTACATGAAGGGTCTGTGTTTCTGTCTAAACAGTAAAATGTATTTATTTATTCATTTTATTCATATTTATTCATTTATTATTCATTTATTTATACATTCACACCAGCACCAATAGGAGCTATTTACTAGTTTGTTTGTGTTTGTATTATTCATTCATACTTAAATTAGTTTATTCTATTTTACTTTATTTAATTGACTTTTACAACTGATTTTTCTTCTTCTCTCCATTTAACTGTGTCAAGTCTCAGATTTACCTGATGACCCTTTGGAGGGCCCCGGCCCCTATGTTGTGTGTCAGTGACAGACGCCATTTTTTGACCCGACTTCAGGACATTTGTTGTTTTTCTGGTCGGTTTTACCTCTTTGACCAACTTTGACTCACCCTGCAAAAACCTGTTGACCCCCAGGCTTCAGCTGTCTGTTAACAAACTAACCCCACAAGGGGGCGCTCTGCTTTACAAAATGAAACACTGGAGGTGTGTTCACTGACATCATATGATGTGGGAAATTTAAGAATTAAACCCCCTGAAACTGGGAGCAACACATTAGACAAATCCATCTCAGACCAGGTCCAGTTTAATCAGCACCTGAAGAGTTCAATACAGAAACATCACATCACTGGAAAACTGGGCTTTTCTCAAGGTGTTCTGTGGAAAATGTGCCAAATTGAACCAACAGAGCAGGTTGACAAAATAACCTCACAAATACACGAGTGATACATGAATAATACAGGAACAACTGCAGTATTTAGGTGTGTTTGAGTATCTAAAGTGTATGTATCGTATAGAGCAAATGCAAACGGCTCTGAGAGTTGACATCTCGACAACAAGTAGATTTGAATAATTTAATTTGGCCGGAGTGAATTTTTGAGGAAAGGATGTTATTTATATTGAGGTACTTTATTTTTATTTTGGCAGGATAAAGAATCAGAAAACGTCCTCCGACACTGATATTCAACTTCTCACATTTTCACAAATATTTAATGTGAAATTCATTTAAAAAAAAAAAAAAAAATTCAATTTTTATATATTGTTATATTGTATGTTTAGTTTACTGAATATTAAGTTTGAGTGTTTTAAATGTTTTCATTTTCAATGCACACAATGTGACTTTGGATCAAGTATAACAGGTGCTACAGTCTACAAATAAATCCAGTTTGTTTATGTTATTTACATAAATTCTTTATGAAGTGGATGTGTAGGTAAGAAACCAGCTCATGTTAATGTCTCTCTACAACATGAAGATTTCAATCATGAAGAAGGAGAATAACTGAACATACGTTATACAGATATTCAACTTTTCACAATTTCAGAAAATGTTCACATGAAAATTCATTTTTTAAATTTGTTTTCAAAGTTGAAACGTCTTATATTGAGTGTTTATTCAATTGAATATTTAGTTTCTTTTCATTTAATCTTATTTTGAATTGTAATCCTATTTTTTTTTTTTTTTCGTTTGAGTGTTTTAAATGTTTTTAATAGAAACGAAATATGATGTAAAACACTTCGGATCCACACTCGGTATATCACAAATAAATTTAGTTTATGTTATTTCTAAGCCTTTAAAAGAGGCTAAAAGGCGCCAGAGCTCGGAGGTGGTGGTTTCCGGGCAGCACTTGAACGCAGCAGAGGGAGGGCGTGGCTCCGCTGCCACATGTGTTCAGTTTGTTTATAACGCGCGGAGGCTCCAGGTGACCCGACACTGACCTGTAAGACCGGGAGCCGGTGCTGCTGTAGACCTGAAGTGGAATAAGCCCAGAGCCCAGAGATCCAGAGACCCGGAGACCCGGAGTCCAGGAGACCAGGAGTCCCAGAGACCCGAAAACCAGGAGACCAGGAGACCAGGACCCCGACACGGACCTCAGCTCGGTGAGTTTGGAGAAGTTTTATTCTGAAATGTGTCTCTGCTGGAAAC
Organism: Rachycentron canadum; assembly: GCA_038496675.1. NCBI lineage: Eukaryota > Metazoa > Chordata > Actinopteri > Carangiformes > Rachycentridae > Rachycentron > Rachycentron canadum. Next base: position 26,332,702 of record CM076649.1, read on the forward strand.
AGAGTGGATGCGGCGCCTCATGGGAATTTTAAAGACTTGAGGACCCGGACCCAGACCCGGACCCGGTCTGAGGTCCCGGGCCTCGGTCTTATGACCCTGAGGTTCAGTCTGGGGGGAAAACGATTCCTTTCCCTTCATTGGTGCCCAATGAGGATCTTCCAGGAGTCCTTGAAGGGGTTTTGGAGCCTCATTGAGAAGGTTCTGGGGTCTTTGTGGGATGTTTGATTGGTGATTTATCATTTTCCAGGAGGTTTTAATGCTTCATCTAGTGGTTCCTGGAGTTTAGCTGGTCATTGAAGACATTTCAAGGCGTTCCTACAAAACCTTTGAGGGTCATTGAGAAGGTTTTAAGAATCCTTGGAGGGGTTTTGGTGGTTATTGAAGAGTTTCCAAGAGCTTCCTGGTGTTCTTGCTCATTTTTTTTAAGGATTGCTGTGGGTTTTAAAAGTCCTTGGAGGTTATTGAGGAGTTTCCAGGGGAGGTTGAGGTGATGAAGGATGGTTTAGTTTTGATGATGCTCAGGATTCAAACCAACGAACAAACCTCAGTGTGGTCAGCAGAGGGAGGGGCCTCGCCTCACCTGCACACGTCTCAGTTACCTGCTGCTGCGTTTATTTTCAAAATAAAAGGCTGTGAAGGATCAGACAGGACAGTTTGTCTCTGCTGTGAGTAAACCTCCCCCAATTGTCCAGGCTTTTCCTGTTATGGAGCTCAACCCCCCCCCTTTGTTGTACAGTCAGTACGTGGGACTGCTGTTTCCTGTGTGTGTGTGTGTGTGTGTGTGTGTGTGTGTGTGTGTGTGTGTGTGTGTGTGTGTGTGTGTGTGTGTGTGTGTGTGTGTTGAGTTTGTTGTTTTCCTGGTTGTATTGTGTCATTGTGCTGTCTCCTCTGCTGTAGTGATGATAAAACAGTGACGCTGTTGTGTAGTCACCTGTCAGATGTGTGTGTGTGTGTGTGTGTGTGTGTGTGTGTGTGTGTGTGTGTGTATATACAGTGTTTTTACTTCACTTGAGTGTCTAAATTTTAACTTTCTGCTTTTACTGCACTAGAAGAAAATAATATGCTTTTTACTATATTTAGTTATATTTTCATATGAGAAGCTTCTTCTCTTGTAAATCAACTCGTGTCAGTAAGAAATGACACTTCAGCCTGTTTTAATTTCCCACTGTTTAAGGGAACGTCTTCAAATGTCATGTTTCATCAACCATTACTTAATATCAAACATTCAGTTTATAATGAAGAAATGAAAGAACTGAAGCAAGAGTGTTTGGAAACTTTACTTTAAAATGAATTTAAAATTTAAATCATTTCAACCTCATTAAAATCAAAAGACACTGAATTTAACATAAAACAAAACAGAAAACTTCACAGAGGTGAATTAATAAAGTTTGACTGTTTCCAGCAAACACTACTTGACAAGTCATACACTGAAATAATTGTGTTTGTGTAGTCATTGTTTCCTCTAGCATTGTTTAATATTTCTCTTTTATTGTGAGTCGTTCTGTTTGATAATATCTTAATATTCACAAATGACTAATTCAGAGGCTCTTTGGTCCCGATGAAGACGTCTTTGGTCCTGATGAAGACGTCTTTGGTCCTGACAAATGAATTTCAGAATAAAACAGGATTTTACAGTTGGGGTTATTGCACTGAAGTTTAGTGATGAGCTCAGTTTTCAATCAGACCAAGAAACTTTGAAGCTGAAACCTTGTGGTCAGGCAATGACAAACTGCTGGATTATTTCAGCATCCTCACACATTTCTGGACTATTGTGGGGGTGTAAATGAGGCTCGTTCAGGTGTGTCCAATCTCTCAGTGAGTAAGAGTCATGCTTTCACACAAGAAGAAATCTGATGAAAAGAACGTGTATATACTTGGTTTTAAGGGGGAGATTTACCTGAATCAGTGACGAGGAAGCTGTTTTATAAAGACCTGAACAATCCCAGAGCTCTTTAAAGCTACTTCCTTTCCTTATCTTCACGAAATGCTGTAGCTTCAGGTTGAGTATGCGAAGCGGCTCAGAGCTGAGTGCAGTCTATTGAAGGTACTTGACTCCCTCTCAGTCAGAGTCCTCCAGTGGAGAGGGGATCACACCGCCTGTGGAGTGACACGTCGGCAGGAGGCGAAGAGCCTGGTTTGAATTCAGGAGGTTTTGACCTACACCAGAGACAGATAGACATCTCCCAGCATGCAGCAGCCTTATTCTGCTCCAATCAAGTCGACCGTCACATCGCTCCTGGACCAGAGTCAACAAAGACTCCAGATAAAGGTCTTATCTCATGGCTGCCAGGCAAAGCTAAGTGAAGTTCAAAGACGCGGCACTTTTACTTTTCGTTGCTGTGAGACGTCAGTCTGGAAAATTCAGCACAGATGAAAGTGAGCGGGAGCTGAGTGTAGAAACAGAGTCTCATCAACACATTAGAGAGGATACGTTTTTATTATCGTTAGCTACTTTACGTCGTCACGTTGTTTCTCCTTTTTATTCCAAAAAGAAGAATTTCTGCATCTGGAGAAAAAAGTAAACATCTAGATCAGTGTTTCTTAAACTTTTTCAGACCGAGAACTGAAACTAAAGTAAAACTCACTGACCACCAAACTCCCAAACGTCCCCAAGACCAACAGGGCTGTTACTTCAGTAGCATCGTGGTGAGTTTGCATCTTTATTGGACAAAAACAGGAAGTGTGAGATTGGGCAAGCAAAGCAGCAGAGAGTCCAGCGGCCCGGGAATCGAACCGGGGTCTCAAAATGATACTCGCGTTATCCGCTCGGTTGTCTATTCATCACCCACTGCAACACAACAAGAGACGTGACGTGACGACATCATTGTAAAACTCATTGACCTGGTCTTCAGCCTCCGGTCAATGGTTCTGTCCGTTGTCAGTGTTTGATAGTTAACAGGCTGATAACTGGAGGTTCAGCCCCCGAGCAGCTAACAGTTAAAAAAAAAAAGACTCTTAACTCGACTCCGACAGCTTGAGAAACACTTGTGGACCAGCTGGGGTCGCCAGCAGACCACTGATCTGTCTGAAGCTTTGTCGTGGTCCTAGTTGGACACGTTAGGTTGTTAGAGGAGGTTCTCTCTGAAGAGATGTGTCTCCAACAGATTCCTGGGGATAGAGGGATGGACCTGATCTGAGGAGCTGGTTCATCCTCAGGGAACCACAGACCACGACCGTCTGGACTGAGGTGGTCTTGCACAAGTTGTTGTGATGTTAGAGGCACCATGCTTTCACTCAATGAATTCTTCTTCCTGCTGCCTGTCAATGAAGCTTTGTAACTTGAATGAGACGTATTATCATTGGAACATTGGGTATTTCTCAGTTTACCACATTAACATATTCAGATCAGTTGCGTTTGTGTCCTTCAGGGAGGATGTGATGTGTTTTTCTGCCCATGTCCAGCGAAAACCTCAGCATTTCCAACACATTTTCTGAGGGCAGCAGGTGAATAGGATTCAAAGTTTACAGTCACATTACCATCAGAAAACCACGATTGAAAACAAATGTAGAAAAGGTCTGTGGCTGAATAACCCTGCAGGTGCAACGTGAGCTCCCCTGTGTGCTTCTTTAAACACTGATTCATCTGGGAATATGTAACGTGTAAGTATGAAACTAACCAAACTGACCACAAACAAATTAGACTTTGACAGTGACCCAGTTCCAAATAAAACAAAATGTCAGTCAACTTTGGCGCAGAGTAAGACTGGAGCTTTGGAGCGCTCCAGGAGCTGTGGTCCCCCGGGGGCCAGTCACTCCCTTTTGCCTTGGATGAAAGATAATAATAGTATGAAGCTGCTGGCTGTAAAAATTTAGACTAACCAAGTGTTTTTAGATGAAACGTGAAGGAAAATCTTTCCAGTTGTCGGTGCAGAAGGTGTTGAGACGTGATCCTGCAGCAGGATGATTCTTTCCAGTTTCTCTGCTCTTGAAACTGAAACTCGTTCAGTTTGTACAGACGCTCCTTTGCTTTATTTCACTCACTACTTCGCTCCAAAAACGAATCCACACTCGTGCCGACTCTTATGTGTCTGTAGAGTTTGTATAAAGCCCGAACTCACCCTCAGACATGAAAAACCTGGGTGAGCAGCCCTCTGAACCTCCAGAGGCACCCCGACAGGACACAGGTTGCTGGATAGAAATGTTCGCTGTAATGGGATTGAACACGTGACCTGTCAGTCAGAGGATGGTTTCTCCGACTTTCGGGCTCGAGGGTGTATCGTGTTGTGCAATATGTTTCCTGTAATTGGATCAGGTGCTCTCTATCCTCCCAAAAGCATCGTTTGAAATGTGCTTTTCGCTCTCCGTGGATGCCAAACGTGCCTGTGGTGATTTCACACAGGTTGTATGTCTGTTTGAACCCCAGATCTGTTTTTCATTCCCCTGACCTCTCGATCTGTTTCGCTGCGCTGGCAGCAGCACAGTGTGGATGACGTACACCCGCTGAGCACAGAGCAGTTTATTAGGAACACTGTACCTCCCTTCACTCTCTCTACTCTGATTCCTCAAGATGGTGGAAACTTTCCTCTGAGATACTGTTCAGGTTGATATGATTGCATCACATCATTTCTGCCGCTGCTCGTTCATGCTGCCAGTCTCTTTGGGCCAGTTTCACAAAGATAATTTTGACAGGTCTGTGGTGTTAGGCCAGGGGAGGGATTAGATATAGCAAATACTCAGACATCTATATTGCACAAAGAGGGTTTAGTTCACTGTGACTAGCTTAAGCCAGATAATAAATTCTGGTCCAGTTCAGCATCTGAACTCTCAGCTCTGTTTACGAAGAATTCAACATTTGAAAGTACATTTTACTTGAGTTGACTTCATTCATTCATCCATCATCTAGACCACGTCTTTCTGAAGTCTGACTATTATATCTGAGTCAAAAACCACCCCCTGATCTTAGCACATCCCAAAGGTGTTCAACTGGCTTCAGATCTGGTTATTGTCCTCTGAACGAGCAAATGAGTGAGCAGCACTGATTCAGGAGCGGTTTCAGTTCTGCATGGACTCAGTATGTCACCGTTTATCCTACGAGGTCATAAAAAGCTCATTTATTGCATCTTTAAGTGACTGAATTTCCACTGACATTTATCGCCGCTGATGCTTTTCCTCTTGTTCCCCCACTCTGCCGTAAACTCACCCACTGGGGGACATAAAACGTTTACAAGTGACTTTGTGAAACGGGCGACGTCACCTGAAGCTGACTCGCCGCACGCTGTCAGCTCCTCCATTAAAAGTGATGTAACGTCTCGCTCGGTCTCTGTCCCACCTCGGCCTCAAAGAGCCAGACTCCTGCCGTCACCGGCCCACAGGTCTTAACTCACTCTAACAGCCTTGGATGTGATGAGATGTTTATGAATCTTGAGGGTTAAAGGTCAAAATAAAAGCTTCATGGAGATTTATATTTTGTTATCGCACAACTGTTTTTACAAATTGGATAAACTGACTGAGCCAATCAATGAGAAACAAAAATCATCTCAGTGTAGTTTCATATCTCAGGATTCTCTCTGGAGCTCGAACAACACGTCAGTCAGTCAGAAGAGAGTCCCAGAAGTCCTGACAGCTGGTTTTAAGGCTCAGTTTCTGAACACAGGCTGTGAGCATTGACCTTTGATGCTTTAACTGTATTAATATAGAACCTAGACCTGCTTTAAACACATGGAGGTCTACCTTTAGACCATATGGACCTTTAACATCTACCTTTAGACCATATGGACCTTTAACATCTACCTTTAGACCGTATGGACCTTTAACATCTACCTTTAGACTGTATGGACCTTTAACATCTACCTTTAGACCGTATGGACCTTTAATAAAGGAGACATCTTAAAATGTCTTGACCAACAGGCCACAACCCAAAAACAAAGCATTTGTGTTTGGAGACTTATTTTTATTTTTCTTGAACCCTTGTCTCAAATAATTACCATTGCTAACAGTTAATTTTCAAAGAGTTAAATTGACTCAATGATTCCATGTGAGATATGCAGCAAACAAAAAGTAAAGCAGGGAGGAGCCTCAGAAAAATGAGTCCACAGTTGCTGTGTGTTAATTCAGAGGCAGCATTTGAAAACAGCTCAACCAGACTGTTCTGTTTAGAAAGCTCCTTCAAATAAAGCCAACAAAGGCATCCTTCTTTCCCTGGGCTCCAACAGTGGATCCTTCATGGTCCAACCTAAATTTGCCTCTGCACTGGTAAAGACAGGAAACAACACAGACAGAGAGCGTGAGAATTATATATAAACCTGTTCAAACCAAGGGCCTTAAAACCTCACGTTTCTTTAAAGAAAAGTTGTGTTTTCGAGGTTGTGGACACAGATGGTGATACAGTGGAAACCATCCGTAGACCAGAGCGTCTCGTTTCAGTTCGGCCTTGACTGTGTACGATGGCTAACGAGGGCCACACCGCCGTCGACCCGTCCTCATGATAGCAGTGCAGTGCATAAAATCCAGGAGCTACAGGTCAGGAGCTTCAGTCAGTGTTCACAAACATCAGATTGAGGGATTTAGGTGGAAGAACAGTGATCCTGTAACAGCAGCTCAGGAGATTTACAGTGTGGACGATCAGGATGACGCCATTACGCAGAGATCAAACATGAGTTCATGATTTTTATTTCAAACTGTAAAACCTCAGAAAAGCTGGAGAATCTCAAATGTGCACAAACAAATGCAAAGAAACACCTGCTTCATCCCCGTGTTCATTACCAGTCAGCATTAATTTACCCCCAGTGGATCTCAACAACACTTCCTGTTGATATTTCACGTTTAAGCTCACCAATAACGGAAGTGATTCCTCTTGAGGCTATTTGAGAATTTATGGGTGAAACAGTTTCTAACCCTAATCAGGCTTTTAGTGGATTTCATTAGATTCCAGGTCCTGAACTGAAAACAACACATTTTTACTAACCTGATATGAATCATTACAGTAATTAGTCATTTAGGGTTCAGGCCTGAAACATCTGTGGCTGCACAGAAACCTGTAACATATGTAATGTATATGTGTCGTTAAGGAAATTACATTTAATTTAGAACAAGATTAATGATAAAATAATATGTAAGCTCAGTGTTACACCCCGATCCAGCTGCACACACACACACACACACACACACACACACACACACACACACACACACACACACCTAAAGTCACCCTGTCACTGCTAATGAATGAATGAACCAGGGTTCCCCTGTTCTTTTGAAGGAACCCAAACTTCCCACTGTGTTCATTTTTTCATTTTTATTTTTTCTTAATAAAGCTGTGGTTTTTATTATTTCCCACAGCAAGAATCACAGTTATTCCTGAAGCTTCACTGATTGGCTCATAATTACATGTGATTGTCATTAGAGGTAGATGTGATTATAGGGGACGTACATGTCAACAGTGAGACACGTCACCCGTTGGTTTGGGAACCTCTGTTTTAAGGCTTCCACTTTGTAATTTGTCCATCAGACATCTTGGCTTTTTAAAACCAGTAGAAGCCATATTTGGAGGAGAAGGTGGAGCTGAGGAGGAGTGAGGGGTGGAGCTGACCTCTGGACTCTGTCCTGATTGGTTGGTACAGTCTGTCAATCACACAGTAGCCACGCCCCCTGATTCATCCCCTGCTTTATGGTCTATTTTCCTCTAAATGGACCATCATTTAATAAATGAACATCATGTTGTATTGAAGACTTGAAACTAGAGACTGAGACCATAAACTCATTAGGAAAACGTTTACTGAGCTAATAAATCAAGGAGAAGTAGGGACATTTTCCCATAGACTTCAATACAATCTGACTTCTTTAACAACCAGTGGAGTCGCCCCCTGATGGTCATTAGAGAGGATGAAGGTTTAAGAGTCTTCAGCATTGGCTCCACTTTTATGTCCATTTTATAAACTATAATTTGAATATATAGACTTGATAATGGGTCATGGTTTAATGTTGTGTTCTCTGACAGCGTCCCCAACCTTCAGTTTTATTCCATCTATGTCACATGTGTTGACTTGGACGTGTTCAGATATATGTGAACCCTTTTGTCTTCCATGCTCTTGTGATCTTAACACAAACAAAACGAAAACAGACTGAGAGAAAGTGAATGTGAGCAGATGTTTGGTTTCACTGCCCCTCTGCTCGACACTCGTCTCTCTGAGCCTAAGGTTAAGTGTCTTGCTGCTCGGTGACGCATCAGAAGTAGCTGATGAGGGAGGGAAGCCCTTCCTTTTTTTTTTTTTTCCTGGCTCTGTGGAGTCAGAAGTGAATTCCACCGACCACAGTAGTCGTCTGGATCGGCAGAGACGTCCACACCTGTCACCTCGTGGTCGTCCGGTCAGAGTTTCATCATCCTGTTGGCGGCCATTCGTGCTGATCTCTGGGTTAAAATAAAATATAAACTCAAATAAAACATTCAAAATATTATATGTGCTGCAACCACAGCTAAACACTCACACGCAAAATATGCAGTCACACCACAGTGATGAAGAGCCCAGAATAACATCCTCTTCATCCTGCATGAAAGGTCTTCTCATCCCTTCCTCTTCCTCCTCCAACCCACAGTTATCCAGCTTAGGGAGCCTCTTGTGTTTGGAGAGCTGGACGCAAACACACACACTTTTGTGAGGCTGAGAAATTCCCCACCTTTTAATGCTAGTTCCTTTACCACAAAGGACACAAAGCACACAACACACACCCCTGAAGAAAGAGACACAATGGAGGACAAAAAGAGACGGAGACACCGGCCGGTCTCAACACTTACTGTCAGGACTCTCCCACAGGTCAGGGCTGGTCTGTGTGTGTGTGTGTGTGGTGTGTGTGTCTGTGTGTGTTTCTATTGTGGTTACACTTGTACTGAAGGTTGGGAAAACTCTTTGCCTTGTACAGCACAAGTCTGTGTGTTTGTCCAATCATTTCTGAGTGTGTTATGTTGAACGAGCTCCAAGCTCGAGGGGTTAGTGTGTTTAAGTGTGTTTAAGCGTATTTGTGTGTGTGTGTGTGTGTGCGTCAATGCAGAATGGCCCTATTGTAGTTAATAATCGTTAGGATGGTCTGCGTGTTTTTGTTGTTTTTCCTTCCTCCTCCTGTTTCCTGTGTGTGTTTGTGTGTGTGGAAGAGATAGAGAGGCAGGGAATAAAGACACACAACAAGAAAGGAAATATTTCTAACTAATCTGTGTTTGTGGTTCACCTTTGACTGAAAGTCAGAGAAAATGAAATTAAACCATGATCACGTGCATATATTCCAATTCTAATTCATTAAAGTGGACATAATATACATAATGAGTTTATGGTCTCAGTCTCTAGTTTCAATTATATATGATATATTGATCTGATAATATTGACCTTTATGTCTGTTACTAGCAACTACTGCTACTTTTCTCATCTCATCTCACTGAGGTATTTCTGTAAAGCTGTAGGTTTCTCATTGTTACAAAAGACTCATCTGTGTCATTGTCCCATCAAAGTGCAACACATCATGTAAAAGCAATTAAAGAGCAGCAACATGTATGAAACCAATTAACTCAAGTTTGCGGAGTTAATTTAAGATTCAGGGAAGTTAGGAGGCTTTTGTCATTGACTTTTCCTGTCTGAAGTTCGGACAGTAATGGCTCTTAACCTTAATTACCACGGTTAAGATAAGATCTGAGAGGTCGGATGTTTCTGTAATACGGCCCAAGGTCACATCCAGAGTCCCGTCTGTGGTTTAGACAATAAAAGCACTGTGCTTAAGGTTAATGAAACATGGTGATTTTAAATAAACAGGTTGTGTCTGAAGTCACTGTGAAATTGTTCTGGATTAAACCAGACCAGGATCTGTCTCTGACCTGAATCAGGATCTGTGAGATCTGTGGATCTGTGTCATAAAACCCCAACCCTCCCTACAGGTGCATGTTCGCTCTGTGTCAATATATTTCCATGTTATTAGAAAATTGAATCTGGCTGTTAATTGTGTTTCCTTTTAAAATGAGACGTTGTTGCTTCTGTTTAACATATAGGTCTTGTCATTGTTGTGTGTGTGTGTGTGTGTGTGTGTGTGTGTGTGTGTGTGTGTGTGTGAAAAGCCTGATATATGTAGCATAGAGCTCCATTGTTTAAAAAAAACATTAAAAACACATCAGTGCGTCACTCTGTTGCATTGGGTCACATGTTCCTTCATTACATGACCACACACACACACGCACACACACACACACACATACATACTGTGGTTTATTTTGACTCAGTCCCACACACTCCATCCTGCCCCAAATACTCCAGTCCGCCACAGAAAATAGTCCCGTGTTGCAGTATTTCCTGTGGGTTTGGAAGTGAGAGCGAGGCGATAAGGAAAATGTCCAGTGATGTATTTGCTTGAGCCCCTGCACCATATCTGCTTGACCTGACAAAACACTGAATTCATATTTAATTAACTCCTGGAGCCTTAAAGTTATGATCCCTAAGTTTCCTTCAGCGCAATATTTTACAGCATCTTTGAGCCTTTGCTAACTGCTTAATTAATGTAAAGACTCAGTCAGCAATCACAGTGTCGTTTTCTTTTGGTGTTTATTATTTTATCTTCATAGTATAAGTCCAAGCCCAAATTATGATATATTAAGTGTCAAAATGTTGCTGTTAGGAGCAGAAAACAGAGCAGAGACAAAAGGTATAGTTTTATTTCATAGCAGTTTTTGTGAAATGCAGTGAGTTTGACAGAAGAGCGAAGAATATGAGACGTATAAACACTGGACCGATGGACCGATGGACGGACAGAGAACAGACCACACACACAGACTCACACCAGTGTCTATGCCCCAGAGGACGTGACAGCTGAGCAGCACAGGCTTCATACATCAGCTGCCTCACATTGAGCCAAGACGACCGGGTCACTGCAGAGGATGTGCCGCCTTAAACCGAGGGTCGGGGCCCAGTGTGGGTCAGTGACCTGGCTCTAGTGGGGGGCCCCTGCAACACAGTGCTGGAAGTGATGAGCTCTGAAATGTCACATTCACCAAGAGAAAACATGTCAGAGATGGTGGAGAGAAAGGAAAACAAAGGAACTGTGGTATATTTTTAAACGAGCTGCTCTGTGAGGCTGTATTTTAGCCCAGTGGCGCTTTGAGCTAAATGCTAACATCATGCTAACGCTTCTTAATGACATGGTATGATGTTCACGATGTCCCAGCAGGCACAGCGTGGGAGGCTGGGGCCAATTAGTTTGGACAAATTACATTTTTGGACCTGATGATGGCTCAAGGTCAAAAAAATCAGTTCTTCCTGAATTTCTGGACCAAAGTTCATGGCAAACCATCCATGAGTTGTTGAGACAAAGGCCTGGGAATCACCAGAGGCCTTGGGATTCATCCTCTGGGGACCATGAATGCCCCAACCCATCCTAGAGTTGTTGAGATATTTTAGTCTGAACCACAGTGGCACTGATAGAAATGGTATCAAAAAGAACCTTATGTTTTAGAAGCTACAGACTTAATGTGACGATTAAGACCCAAAATCCACCTCAGTGTAGTTTTACATCTCCTCTCACCGGCTTCTCTCTGGAGCGCGAGGGACAACAGGTCCGTCAGCCAATCAGAGGAGAGGATCTGATCCTTTCTGCAGCTTCATAGATGTTCTTCCTAATTTAATTAGCCATTAAAAACACGCAACTTCCTGCAGCTTGTAAAGTCAAACATGAATTTCACTTGATATCAACATGTTCAAGTCTAGACACGTCCAGACCTGAGACACAAATATTCATCAGTGTCTTGTTTCCAACCAGGGACTAAAGTCACAGGTGGAGAATGTAAGTCAGTTTGATTTGTTTTTCCCTCAGCACATCTCCTAACGTACAGACGTAACTTAACACCCATCCAGCCCAGATATGTTATCACACGAGATAAGACACTTATGTCATGCCTGTGGTAACAGTGACGGATAAAAGCTTCTTAAGCTGTTGTGATTTTTAATGCAGTTCAGTTGAAACCTATCAGTGTTTAGTAAAGAGGCTGGTGCTGCCAAATGAAACAGACTGATAACCACCAGGTGCTTTTAATCAGTCTCTGAGGTATCGACTCACTTGTGATTTATTTTCTGTAACTGGGGTAAAACCTGTAGAATTTCAACACTCACATGATGATTAATTTACTCGTTCTGCTCAAATCTCCCAATTAACTTTCACATTGCTCATAATGAGTAATAATAATAATAATAATAATAATAAAAACCCTAATAAAAAAAAATTGGTCCTTTGTTTTCTCAGCCCCTTCAGACTAAAATCCAGATGAATTTCAACACTTTCATTCATATTCTATATATAACATATTCAACAGCAGAGTGTATCCTTCCTCCAAGCGTATCCCTCCACCAAGGTCAAACAATCCTAAACACGTCTTTTGTTCCAAACTGCAGCTTTATTTGTTTACTGTCTTTAATTCTTACACAGGACAGATGTGTGGTTCCAGCTGTGACACAGCAGCTATTGTTACTGTTTAACTGAATTAGCTGTGTGTTGAATGAAATACTGATGCTACTGGTGACATTTTCCCTGTTCGTTACTATTAATAATAATCATCTCACAGACTTCAGAGTTCAGACACGGAACGAGGAAAAGTACAAAAGCTTAAAAATCTAACAAAAATAATTTATTAAAGCAACTTCTTCACAAAAGTATAAACCGCAACAGGACATGTTACACCAGTGAAGTGTGGAGCACAAAAATAGACCAAAGGAATCAAGACAAACACAGAAAAGATGACCATCAGGGGGCGACTCCGCTGGTTGTAAAAAGAAGTCAGATTGCATTGAAGTCTATTGGAAAATGTCCCTACTCCCCCCCTCGATTTATTACCTCCCTCCTCCTCAGCTCCACCTTCTCCTCCAAACCAAAAACCAATATGGCTGACAGTTACAAACTGTTCACAAACCACTGGGTGACGCCACGCTGGGTCGCCCCCTTAGTGAGAACGTCACCTCTGTGGCGGCGTTGGACATGCCTCATCACCATGACGACCCCAGAGTCAATGCTGATACGGAGGCTCAGCGGTGACATAAATTTCAGATGCTCGTCTCTAATATCTCAGGCCGAGTCTCGCTTCATGGTCTCAGTTTAAAAATAACTCACGCCTTCTATCTTTGTTAACTCTCAAAACAACAAAGACACACACACACACACACACACACACACACACACACACCACCCACTGAACATCTGTTTGTGTATCTCTATAAACTGGCACACACACAACCTCCCATCAGAAGCACTATCAGACTCTATTGTATTATTGTGTTTGTCTAGCCCACTAATTAATATCCTCTTATCAGGACGGAGGCAACAATAAAGTATTTCTGCCAAGTCAAACGCTTCCTTCCCTTCTATAACCATCTGAGTAAAACTGGGACCTGGCGCCAAGCGACTCCAACACAACACACACACACACGCACAAACACGCACACGTACAAACACACACGCTTCTTACTCTTGTTGGTCAAGGCTACTCTCTCTCTGTCCTGCAGTTTCTTGAGTTTCTTACATTTTTGTGCTGCACACGAGCAGTAATTTCCATCACTGGGTTGATGCTTATGGGCCAAACAGGTCACATTAGCACAATGCTACAAGTTGTAACTGTAATTTACACTCACCACTGTTTACAGGTTTACAATAAATATATCTATACTATAATTTAGCCTTTTACTGAGACGCACAATCTGTAACTGTGACAACCTTGTTTGGTTTATAGTCATAAATGTGAACCACTGGACATATCTTCACCATCCATCCATCCATCCATCCATCCGTCCGTCCATCCATTCGTCCATCCATCCGTCCGTCCATCCATTCTTCCATCCATCCGTCCGTCCATCCATTCGTCCATCCATCCGTCCATCCATCCATTTCTTCCACTTATCTGTGGTGAGGTCGTTGTGGCAGCAGACTAACCAGGGTATCCCAGACATCCTTCTCTCCAAGCAGTTTTTAAAGCTCCTCTTGGGGGATCCTGAGACGTCTCCGGGCCATGTAATCTCCCCAGCTTGGTCCAGATCTACACTGGGGTTTGTTCCAAGTTGGACCTGCCCGAGATCATCTGAGGGCAGGTGCCCTGGAGGAGTCCTCATCAGACCCCTGTAACTGGCTCCTTTCGACGTGAAAGAGCAGCGACGCTGAATGTCCAAGCTCCTCATCCTCCCTCTAAGGCTGAGCCCAGACGTCCTACGGAGGAAACTCATTCCATCTGCTTGAATCTCTTGTTCTTTCCGTCACTACCCAGAGCTCATGACGATAGGTCAGGGTTGGAACAAAGATCGACCAGTACATCGAGAGCTGTGCCTCCTGGCTCAGTTCACTACTTCACCTGCTGAGATCATCTGTCAGTCTCAGCTCCATCTTACATTCACATACATTAAAAACTCATGGTGCTAGGATCTTTAAGTTAACTGAACAGACGTGATCCCTAACAGTGATGACTAACAGTGATGTTAGTGAGATGAACATGTCACTTGCAACCAAGTGACACCCACTGGTTCGTGAGCTGCCATTTTGGAGCCTCCAGTTTGTAATTTAGCCATCTTGACTTTTTGAAACCAACTGAGGAGGAGTGAGGGGTGGAGCTGACCTGCTCTGTACTCTGTCCTGATTGGGTGGTACAGTCTGTCAATCACACAGTAGCCACGCCCCCTAATTCATCCCCTGCTTTCTGGTCTATTTTCCTCTAAATGGACCATCATATTAAAAAATGAACATCATGTTGTGTTGAAGACTTGAAACTAGAGACTGAGACCATAAACTCATTTGGAAAATGTTTACTGAGCTAATAAATCAAGGGAGAAGTAGGGACATTTTCCCATAGACTTCAAGACCAGACTAGTTAAACCAGTATCTGCTGGTAGAGGTGATGTGACTGTAGCTGCCTGTTGGTTTCACCGTGGAGCTGAGAAACTGGGACATGTCGTCCTGTAATACAATGATGTATGTCCACCAAACCCCCTTCACTTCATTTCCCCCCATAGAAACCATTGTTTAAAGGAACAACCACCCATCAACACACACACACACACACACACACACACACACACACAGAGACACACACACACACACACACACACACACACACAGAGACACACACACACACACACACAGTATATAAGATGGCTGTTCTTAAGAAAGCATATATGCCTCTATTACGTTCATTCATATTCTCATCATGAACAATTTATCAGTGTCAACCCACCGTGACGTCACCATCGGTTTGTGAACTGTTGTTTTCATCAAGTTTATAATTTGTCCGTCAGCCATCTTGGTTTTTTTAAACCAGAAGAAACTATATTTGGAGGAGAAGGTGGAGCTGAGGAGGAGTGAGGGGTGGAGCTGACCTGCTCTGTACTCTATCCTGATTGGGTGGTACAGTCTGTCAATCACACTGTAGCCACACCCCCTAATTCATCCCTTGCTTTATGGTCTATTTTCCTCTAAATGGACCATCATTTGAAAAATGAACATCATGTTGTATTGAAGACTTGAAACTAGAGACTGAGACCATAAACTCATTAGGAAAACGTTTACTGAGCTAATAAATCAAGGAGAAGTAGGGACATTTTCCCATAGACTTCAATACAATCTGACTTCTTTAACAACCAGTGGAGTCGCCCCCTGATGGTCATTAGAGAGAATGAAAGTTTAAGGCTCTTCAGCATCGGCTTCACTTTTATATACAGTCTGTGCTTGTTAATGGTTAAAGGGCAAGACACAACAAAAATAGCCCCACCCCCCAAACAGAAAGGTCCTAACATGATCAGGATGTCGAGTGAAGTCAGATTATCAAAACCCCACTGATGATCCAGGGTGAAAACACTCGCTTCAGTGAACACCCATAAAAGTCAAGCTGTCACTTTTGGAAACCTCCTGCTGCCAGTTTCCAGCTGCAAGACAGATGTGTTTAATCTATCTCTCTAACACTCACCCAAAACACCACCAACATACTCCAGAGTATCTGATCAACAGGTTGGAAAAAACTGTGATATCAATCTTTTACTTCGCTGTGTGTGTGTGTGTGTGTGTGTGTGTGTGTTTGCCTTCCAACTCAAGAGGCACGCAGAAGACAGAAGGTCAGAGTTTGGACACAGTCCCATAAACCAACCTATACAGCACACACATCGTGCCACATACACAGATATTCATCTGCACACGTCTTGCTTACTGTACGTCTCCAAACAGCCAGATACTGTCGTCGTGTCCTTGAGTCTCCTGCACACATTGTACATCACTGTCTGCTCCCTGCTGGGCTCTGTTTTGTCTGCACAAGTATGAAAATAACAGGCTGACACACACACACACACACACACACACACACACACACACATATATAAACACACTGTATATCATAACACACACACACATGAAAATGAAAGGCTTTGTTTTTATTCGCGGCCTCGGGGGAAACGTTTATTTGACTTTCTGCAGGACAATGTAGTTGACATAAAGGAATTTATTTTAGATTCTATTGTTTCTTCTGTCTCTGCTGCTGCTGGATACGAGGCTGGAGGGTTTATTCATAGATCCAAAGTTAGAGTTTGTTGGATTGGTGATGATGATGATGATGATGATGATGATGACAGTTTCAGCTCTTGAACAGTTGGATATTGACACATTAGCTTCTATATTATAGGTGTTTTATTCATTATTCATATCGTTTTATATATTACTTTTATTTCCTGTCAGATCTCTGTCAGGTAACCTGGGCTTTACTTTGATCTGGTTTTACTTTTTCTTGGAAACTTTGTAAAGAAAAATACTCAAATCACAGGAGATGAAAAAAAAAAAAAAATGCAGGAGCTTCTATTTTTCTGATAAATGTTAAACAGCCTTGCACCACAAGGAATCTCATCCTAGAAATCACATTCTCCAGATGTGAAGGAGGATGTTTGTTTTGTACAAGATGCAACGAAAATCACATCATAATTGCTTCTTTTTTTTTTTCAGTGAAAACAAAATATCATAAAAACAACCATTCCAGCTGAAGTTATCTCAAATATCTGCCAAAAGAATCGCAATTTCTTTGCACATTGTGCAACAGTAACCCGCATCATTTAAAGGCAGCAGAAACAACCTATAATAACAGGCTGCTCAGCTGTTGTTCCTACAGAAATACACACAGTGTGGTGATCACAAGAGAAAAGAAGTGAGTCTCTGTCTGCTTGGGACATTGTTCATTTGTTCAGTGACTGTTAATCCCTGACTGTCTCTTAGTTGCTCCAATTCATCTTTGACTCAACTTCCTGCATTACGACAAGCCCTCAGGCTGAGTTTGGTCCAAGCAAAGAAGGGTCCTGACGGAGTGAAAATCAGTTTGTTCTCTGCTCAGTTCCCATCTGATGTTTCTTTAAGATTTGGGGACTATTTGTTGAATATATTAGGAAGGAGAGATGTTGACCTTTGAACTAATCTGTATTTTTCTGATCTCTGAACTCCAGCGTTTTGACTGTCTGGCCTTTGACGTTCCTCATCCTCCGTTTACATCGAGTCTGTTTCTGACCTGTGAAGTGAATCAGCTACACAGTCGATGAGATGCACTTTATTTTCCTGAAACCTCACCTGTTAAGAATTAGGTGGCTTTTGTGGTAATGGTAACCATTAAACACAAACGCACACAAACACACAAGCTCTGAGTTTCTTTTCACTTGAAGTCTTTAGTTCTTCTTAATCGTCTTTAGGATGAGTTGGTGTGTGTTTGGCTGCTTGTATGTGCATGAATGTGGATACAAAATTGAAACATCACTTCTACCCTGTTTTCTTAAAAACATGCTGTAAATCACACACATGAATCACACAATGACACAATGTGGCCTAATGAGCTGTAAACTGAGACAAATGTAATTTATCTCAATCTCCACATCTTTGTCTCTCTCTGTCTCGAACACAAAGAAACTGGTATTTTACAACAAGCCACAAATACAGACAGTGCATTAAAATAGAATACCCTTTAATTTACTGTAATCCTAGCGTCTCACACACACACACAACACAAACATAAACACACACAGACACACAGCACCTCGGGGTGTATTTATGTTGTAATCTGGAAATGCTTTGGTTAATGCCGGGGAAGACTCTTATAATGAAAGCTGCTCTGTAGCTAAAGTGGCTTCACTCTCTGCTTTTAAAACAGGAAGAAAAAAAATAGTTTTAAGCCCAAATGACTGTTTAAAAGTTTCAAAATCCCTAAGTTAGTGAAAGAGTGGAGGTTCTGCTGTGGGATGTGGGGACGGTCTGAGACAAACTGTGTTCACATCATCTAAAGTCCCTGAATTCACAGTTTGTTGCACAAGAACATGAAAAAAGTGTGTGTGTGTCTTTGTGTCTGTGTATGAAACGAACGCAAAATGTTTCGACAGACACACAAATTCAAGTCTGAGAGGGTTAAGTCTTAGGCTGTGTCCAAAATCACTCACTACTCCCTCTATAGGTCACTACTGAGGGAGTCTGCCATTTAAAGTGCTGTCTGAAAGTATAGGGAAGATTATTATATCCTATATAGTGGACTCATAGTGGCCCATAATGCATCTGGTGAGCTCAGTCCCAGGATAAACCAGTTTAGTCTAAACCAGTCATCTGATTCTGTCTATGTGAAAAATTTAAAGGTCCCATGTTTTAACTTCTCCAGTGGTTTATTTTGAAGTGTTGATATCCATTAGAAGATATATTTGCATTTTTAAGAACCAAAAACCATCTCAGTGTAGCATTACATCACCTCTCTCAGGATTCTCTATGGAGCTCTAGTGGGCGGGGCTTGGGGCGTGGCTGAGGGCAGTGACTTCTTACTTGTGACATCACAAAGTTCCAGAAGTCCTCATGGCTGGTTTTTTAGGCTCAGTTGTACAGCTCAGACTGTATGGACCTTTACTATCTACCTTCAGACTTTATGGACCTTTGACATCTACCTTCAGACAATAGGGACCTTTAACATCTACCTTCAGACAATAGGGACCTTTAACATCTACCTTTAGACTGTATGGACCTTTAACATCTACCTTTAGACTGTATGGACCTTTAACATCTACCTTTAGACTGTGTGGACCTTTAACATCTCCCTTCAGACAATAGGGACCTTTAACATACCCTGTCTTTAAGCAGGCGGATGATACTTTATATAAGAGTCTATCTGAAGGTGGGTTTCTACTGAATGGCAGAAAAAAATCTCCCAACTCATCCCTATATCCCCACACATTCATAAACACATACACACAGACTCACACACACAAACATCTGATGTCTTTGAACTGTTCTTCCCCACAGTCCTGGATCACCTCACTGGCTTTGATCTGAAGTGCAGGGCTGACTCCTTCATTACTGTCTCCATTGTTGCTGAGGTGATAAATATTCACCCAAAGCTCGAGTTTGACAGTTTGTGGCTCAAGAGGTTGTTTCAGTCTGAGTTCACAACCTTCAGTGACGTGTTAGACTCAACTTCAGTCAGTCTATGTCGAGGCTCTGGTTCTGGTTGTTAGTGTGAAGCTTCTTTTCAGAGAAACTTTGTTTTCAAATATTACTGAATATTAACCAAAGCCAACTTAAACCACTCAAATAGACATAATTGGCAGCTACTTTGGGTTTCCTTGCTATTTTCCTCTTTACTTCCTGCTTCCAGAATCATTTTCTGAGCTGTTGTTGCCATAACAAGACTGTTCACTGTAAACTATCTCAGGAGAAACAGCAAAGTTTTGATGTGTGGAAATCACATGAACACCGTTTATTAAGAACATAACTACAAATACACACTCTCCACCCTGTCACACACTTGAAGACACACACACACAAACACACACACCGCCTCTACAGTGAATACACACATTTGTTATTTGAGCAGAGGGAGGAAACAATAGCGCTGAAATGATGTGAGTCCGGAGCTCTAAACTGGGACAGTGTTTGCAGCTGATGCAAACGATCTTCTAACAGCTGTAATAAAAATAAAAGCCACTTGTTTCTTACAACATTCAAGTGGGAAAGTGTCACAAAGTCGGTGGCTTTTGTGTCGTTGAAGTGCCTGACATTAAACTTCGCCCATCAGGTCTGATTGTGTCTTTTGATTTGAGGAGCAGGAAGCAAATAAAGTTTCTCTGGGAAACAGAAAGCATTCAATGTTTCTTTTTAAAGTACAAGTTCAAGTTGTAAAGGACAGGATGTGTTTTTATGTCGTGTGGACAGACACACACACACACAGACAAACAGATGTAGATTAAACACACAACACATTGTGTGTGGTTCTGTGTGTAGATGTGTGGGCTCCTCTTGTGAGAGGTCCGTTTTCAGCTGCGATGAATATATTGATATTTATCTACAACTTTATTGATATGACACACTATTTATTTAAACCCTGAGTTACATTGGGCTTCACACCAAGTTACTGTTGGAGTTAATATATCACTCTGGCTTTGGTTGTTTTACACTTGAGTGTTTGAATAATTACTTGTTGGGTCGCTGCCATTTTGTGCAGGGCAGCTGCTGGAGCAGTTTTATTTGAAGAAGCATTGTGTCAGCTTCACTGGTCTGAAGAGCTAAAACAATGAGGTTGAGGCTGCATGGAGTTCTGAGAAATCAAGTGAGAAATGGGGCCATTTTCACATAGACTTCAAGATAATCTGACCTCTGTAACAACCAGTGGAGTCGCCCCCTGATGGTCATTAGGTAGAATGAAGGCTTAAGGCTCTTCAGCATTGGCTTCACTTTACAGACCCATGGTTTTTATAAACAGTCTCTGAGCTACACTCACGCTGTAGCGTTGACTCTCTATCAGTAATACAAGCACTTGGGCTGAACAGGGAGTCAGTGGGTCAAAGGAAATTACAATAAATATTGCTGAGTGCATGTTTTAATGTGTTTGTTTTATTAAGTTTTTATTCAGATTTCACATCAGTGAAGTTGTGTATAAATAATCCATATTCTACTTACATTCAATTGTGAGTGTTGCTGTTGCTGTGTCTCACTGTGTGTGTGTGTGTGTGTGTGTGTGTGTGTGGTGTGTGTGTGTGTGTGGAGGAGTGCAGGGTGTAGCTGGTAATGTCTGGGACCAGTGTCAGAGCAATGGGAGATGTGGAGGCAGTGGGAGTAGATAATCTCTCCTCCTCTGATACCTTATCACATCAGCAGAGATTCACACCGCAGATACACAACATGGAGGCACACAGATCGCACACACACACACACACACACACACAGGCTGGGGAAGTCTCTGGTCTGTCTCTGCTGTGTTTCTCTGCCTGTTTGGCAGCTTCCCAGTCTGCGTGTGAAGGTTTTATTTGACTGATATACTGGCTGGCATCAGACCAACTGTTTCTTTCATCACTCATAAGTTCACTGACGATGAAAAAAGCCTCTTTTCTTGCAAGATTTGACATTAATTAAAAATTTCCAGAACGCTTTCATTACTTTTTAATGTATACTTGATTTAAAGACAAAGTGATGGTTGTCATTAACTGGCTTCTTAAGCAAGGAAACTTTATTTATACAGAACATTTAAATAGCATAAACAAGTTTGATCAAAGTTGCATAAAGATGCCATTTTAAAAGAAGAACTGCTGCTACAAAACAACTGATTAAAAACAAGATTAAAAGATGTTAACCACCGCTACGCTGACGACACCCAACCATATCTGTATATCTATATCTCCCACTGTCTCCTCATGGGTGAAGGAACCTTTATCTGTCACTGTGTTTCTCCATGAATGTGGTCTGTCATCACCATCACTGTTCTGGTCTGTGTTCCCTGAGGATGAACCAGCTCCCGAGGTCTCTTAGAGCAGGGACGTCCCTCTGTCTTCAACAAACCTCCTCTACTGAAACACTGACAGGTCAAACTTTTGTTGTACTTTTTTATCCGATCTCCTGCACTTATACAACAGATTTAGTACTTTATATTTACACCAAGGCCTCAACTGCACTGACGTCACCGATGTCCCTCAACTGTAAGTCGCATTGGATAAAGATTTCTGCCGAATAAGTCAAATGTAAAATGATTTATTAACCTAAAAGGGGCACATTAGGGTGTTTATACCTTACAAAATAACTGTATGGAAATTATCAAATGTTTTGCACCTATGATTTAATTAAAATATTTCTATTTGTTCTGACCCTGAGACGTCAGTCATTTATCTGGGATTAGTGCAGGATTAACAGGCAACTGCCCCTGGGCATTAAACCCAAGTTCACTGTGGTGTAATTAGTCTCTGGTAAATGGGTTAATTGTGGTTAATTATGGCAACAGATGTTATAAAAATGAGCATCTCTAACTAATGCAGGTCCTTTGTTGTTATTCTGTTTCTAATCTGCTGCGTCTTCCTGAGTAAAGTTGTGTTAAAGTAGCTCAACAAATTTATTTCAGAGAAACTGACACAAACTGAAGTTTTCTTTAGGGATTAAAAGTGAAGATAGCTCGACTTCTGCTGCTCCATCCTTCTCTTAATCTGTCTCTTGGGTGCAGTAATCCTCGGAGGAGCCCTATTATGGGAACCTGGTGACCACAGGGCAGATACACAATGGATAGAGGGTGAGGGTAAAGGCTGGGTGGAGTCAGCAGGGCCCCTCTATAACTTAACCATGGATACAGATACAAATCTGGATTTCAAAACAAAGAACAGCTCAGTCACAGAGCTGGATCATATTTGACTACGAAAAGAGACCAGTTAAACCAGTATCTGCTGGTAGAGGTGATGTGACTGTAGCTGCCTGTCGGTTTCACCGTGGAGCTGAGAAACTGGGACATGTCGTCCTGTAATACAATGATGTATGTCCACCAAACCCCCTTCACTTCATTTCCCCCCATAGAAACCATTGTTTAAAGGAACAACACACACACACACACACACACAGACACACACACACACACACACACACACACAGAGTATATAAAATGCCTGTTCTTAAGAAAGCATATATGCCTCTGTTATATTCATTCATATTCTCATCTCCATCAGCCATCTTGGTTTTTTCAACCAGAAGAAACTATATTTGCAGGAGAAGGTGGAGCTGAGGAGGAGTGAGGGGTGGAGCTGACCTGCTCTGTACTCTATCCTGATTGGGTGCTACAGTCTGTCAGTCACACAGTAGCCACACCCCCTAATCCATCCCCTGCTTTCTGGTCTATTTTCCTCTAAATGGACCATCATTTAAAAAATGAACATCATGTTGTATTGAAGACTTGAAACTAGAGACTGAGACCATAAACTCATTAGGAAAACGTTTACTGAGCTAATAAATCAAGGGAGAAGTAGGAACATTTTCCCATAGACTTCAATACAATCTGACTTCTTTAACAACCAGTGGAGTCGCCCCCTGATGGTCATTAGAGAGGATGAGGGTTAAAGGCTCTTCAGCATTGGCTTCACTTTTCAAACCCAGAGTCTACGTCCACTTTTATAAACAGTCTATGATCCATTCTCATCCTCCATCTTTGATAGTGACGTCTGGAGTCACCTCTCTACACGGGACACTCCCATTGGCTCCAGTGGGTGATGTCACAGCCAATCAGAGCGTCTCCTTCAGAGGCCTAGCTGTCAGCTGCTTGTAGCCAAAGTCAATGGGATCAATCCTGTATTTTTCTGATCTCAGAGTGAGGAGAAGTTGCTCTGAGTTTATTGTAGTGACAGAATAAAGACAGAGAGACATGGACAATAAGATATTTAGAGCATTAGAGGCTTTGGAGCTGATTTTTCATCATTACTGCTCCAAAGAATGAGCAGAACTCATGATTTTTCTTGTTTTCTGAACTATCATCCCCTGTTACAGTGAACAGAGTCTTTATTGAGTCACATGTAGAATTAGCTGAGGTTGAGCTGATTCTGAAGATGAGGAGACTTGGGGACATTTTTAAGAATTACAACTTAATAAGGAAAAACACAAAGAGATGAAAAAACGGAAAAGTCTTAAGTCTTGTAAAGAGAAAATCCCTCCATCAGCTGATGCATGAAGAGATAATAAACTCATCCTTTTTCTAACAGAGGTTATTGATGTCAGTTTGCACTTCAAAGTTTGTCTGTCTTTTCCACAAAGAACTGGCAGTGTGACAGAACTCAGCGTGCTTTCGTTTATTTTTCCTGTTTAGTTGCCAGAGCTGCTGTTTTTCTGCTCGGCTGCTTCAGCTCTGTGTGAAGCTGAGCTGTTAACTCACTGATGGGGGTTTTTCTGCTGCTCGTGGTCAGTGTGACAGCTGTCAGGAGGAATTTAGGCAGCTTTTCTTTGGGATGACTTCTCTCTTTAGAAAACAGAGAAGGAGAGAGAGAATGAGAGGAGGGGGATGAAGAGGAGGACGAAGAAAAGGTGGAGAATTGAGAAAAAAGCGAGGGTCTTGAAATTTAAGCCCGGCACACATTCAGGTCTTTGTCTCGCTCTCCGTGTGAGGAGAAGTCGGGAGGCTCTGCTTGGTGTGTGGTTGCCTCCCCGGCTGCTTGGTTGTTTTTTTGCTCGGCTGGTCCCAGTGTTCCCAGCAGGTCCGGTGAATAGACGCTCCTTTCAGCGCTCGCTAAGACGCCTAATGAGGGGGGACTACTTTCTGTCTCACTCTCTGTCTGTGTGTCAATCTAAAAGCTGTTGTGTGTGCGGAGCAGTGGTGTGTGTGTGTGTGTGTGTGTGTGTGTGTGTGTTTTCTTTCAACTGATGGTTTATTTCACTGGGGCTCTGAGGATAGATGGACATGATGATGGGTCAGTTGCTCCAGCAACTTAGTCCACATAATAATAATAATAATAATAATAATATTTTAAAGTGAGAACAATGCAAACATGTTCATTTCACCACCTGAAATCATATCACATATCACAATATGGTGCAAATCGTGCAGCCCTAGTTTTAAATGTATGATTTGAAGACAGACAATAGTATCAATGACAATGTGATTTTTCTTGAACTGATTATTTATTGTTTACATGATGGAAATATTCTCAGTTTGAACCTCAGGGCTTCACTTGAACTAATTTGACCCGCAATGAAAAGCTTGATATTTTTATAATTAATCAAAAATCTTCTTATGATTCGAATTAACAAACATCGTTCAGCACCTTTAAATTGATATTATTATGTCATTATTGTTATTATATGCTAATTATTACACAAAAATACAGTTCTCAAATACTTAAATTTTCACTTAAAGCCCTCGCAGCACTAATATTGTCCGATTGCTCTCCACAGAAAACTGCCTTATCTCTGGCTGGACGTTGCAGTAACTTGTAAATTTCAATTTTATATTTTCTTCACTTCACTTCTTCACTGCATACCAGGTCTTTACAGGTCCCCTCAGACTGACTGGAATTTCAGGCTGTTATGAGCTTCAGCTGAAGACTTACCGACTGCTCAGGCCGACATATGGACGTCTGTGTTATTGCAATATGTCAGTACCGATTGTCAGTAGTTCAGGGTGGGGCCGATCGTGGCCATTAAAGGGGGCGACCAGCCGAGCATCGGGATTCAGCCACAGAGTGATTCTACCAGGATGAGTTTGGAGAATCAGCTCATGTTGGATCTGGACTCCCAGATTCAGAAAGTTCAGTCTCTCATGAAAAAAAAAAAAAAAAAAAACATTAGAAAACCATAAAGTATGCAACAGTGTCTCATTTTTAGTGTTGCAATATCTGGATAAAAAGACAGGCATCACCAGCCAACTCTGTGGAAATTAGGTTCACACTAAACCATTTTGAGGGAAACATAAACAGTGGCTGACTGTCTGCGGTTGAGGCAACAAAAACACTTTGTGACAGATGGTGTTTTTGGTTAAATGTAGATTAAAATGTTTCTGTATTAAATCAGGAGCTTTGCCCTTAAAGCTCATATATTATATAAAGTGAGATTTCCATGTTTTTTATTATAAAGAAGATCCAGCTCCAGGAAAACAATATGATTATGTAAATGACAATGAATTAGTAAAGTTGCAACCTAATAATATTTGATGAGAGATTAGAAAACATTTGAACTAGAGGTCCATATTTTAACTGCTCTGGTGTTTCATCTGAAGTGAAATGGACCTTTAACATCTACCTTTAGACTGTATGAACCTTTAAAATCCTTTCAAACCTCGTCCCCAACCATCAATAATAAAACCCACACGCAGGAGACACTCACATAAGATGTTGAGCTACAACTGCATTTAATCATACGAGCTAAACAAAGCAACCGTTGGTTAATACCTGATGACTAATGCAGCAGCTCTAACTACCAACAGGGGATGAGTATGTGGCCCTGTTTTGCTCTGTAATAAATAATGATGAGCACAATAATAACAATACCATTAGGTTTGAATTCAGCCAGGTCCTATTCATAATCACCACATAGGATAATACATCTGATCAATGCTTTGCTCCTTTTTCCAAGTTTTAAAAACTTCTGATTGAATGTCAGGAACCCTGCAGAGACCCCCCCCCACCCCACCCCACCCCACCCCCTCTTTTCTGACTCAGTTTGGATGTGACTGATGTTTTTTAAATGAGTAGCTGCAGGTTGCCTGGAGGGGTTTTTAAAACTCAATCCCTCAAATAGAAAAAAATCCTCCCGAACTCGAGTTTGTTGAGACAATAACAAACCTGGTCGTCTCTTTATACCCCACCCTTCCCCGGACCCCTACAGCTGGGGCTGAGACTTAAAAGCAGCCATGGGTCTACCCAGACGGTGCCCATACATCACTCATACAGCACATGAGTGATTATATGGACACACACTGAGGCAGAAACAGACTTTCATGGGCACATGGACTCATACATCAACCCTCTTACCTTCACTCAGCAGAAATCACACATACAGCTCTCAGATATATACACAAAAACACACACACTCATGCCGCCCCTTGTCCCTGAGCAGAGGTCCCAGCGTCTCACTGTGCGCAGCCTAATGATGTTGTTCCCTCACTCTAACAATAAGCAACCGTTTCCTCAGGGGCTTCTTCCAGGAACGGCTCCGTTCCCGTGTCGATGAAAAGGAAGAATGAAAAGAAAAGACAGGAACAGTGTTAAAAGAAAAGAACATGGTCACACTGCACCTGAAGCATCAACACGTCAGGCTCAGGGGGTTTGCTAATGAGCAGAAGACTGAGGGACTCTATTCTATTCTATTCTATTCTATTCTATTCTATAGAGATTCCAACTGTTAAACTGAACAAAATCTATTTGTTACTGTGTATAGTATTTATATTTTTATCTGATTTCTTTTAGATTATATTATATTTATTGTATTTCTTCTATTTCTTCAATTTCCTCAACATGGAATCAATAAAGGTTTATCTTATTTTATCTTATTTTATCTTATCTTATTTTATCTTATCTTATTTTATCTTATCTTATTTTATCTTATCTTATCTTATCTCATCTTTTCCTACTTCATCTTGGCATCTCTCCATGTTTGGTCGATATTGGTGTGAAATCCCTTGTTGGAAGCACATCAAGTTATTTTGTCATGTTCCCAACAATGATCTGAGTATCTTGTTCTTTTAGATTAAACACTGTGGTACAAGTGTTATAGTTCTAGATAGATACTGACTATTATCTGCTATCTTATCTTGTTTAGATTATGTTTCTGACGCCATCACGTACTGAACCAACCGATTAGATCAGTAACCACTGAATCATCTCTCTGCATTCAGAAATGTAACAAAAACTTCCACAAATACTGTGTCGAGCTGAGACCTGTTTGAAATATGAATAACAGGCTGCAGGTGTGTTTTTAAAAGCCTTCTTTTTCCCTCGGTGTGGCTCAAGAATAATGTGACTAACTTTAAAGATATGGGAGTTGTGTAAGAATCAAGGGGCCCGTTTCCTATTCTCTTTCCTTACACTGCCATCTGGAAGTGGATGACATCAGCTCGTTTCCTCTTCCCAGAAACCTCCAGAGAGGGCGAATATTTCCTCGAGGCCGTGGACAGATAGAGCAGCAGAGGCAGCGATCAGAGTCAGACAGGCACAGATAGCTTCCTCTTCCCCGAATGTCTTGTACAGTGCGGCTTGGTTCTCACAACGCCATTTGTTTGTCTTGACTCTGGGCTCTGGTCATCTCTCTGGAAAAACAAGACATGCACTTGTCCCGGGCGCGGCTCTCACTCGCCTGCAAAGCCAGAAAGTTAAACTCGTGTTTCTTTGATCTCGTCTTGTTTTTCTGTCCATAGATGGTGATTTTATGAACTGAAGAACAGAGCTGAACAGCATTTTTGTAGCTCAGTGACTGTGCTATGATAAAATGTTAACATTGGGTCAAGACTGAGGCAGATTTAGGACACTGACTTCTAAGAGAGCCGAAAAAAAATATAGCAGATTTCTACCTTTAGACCGTATGGACCTTTAACATCTACCTTTAGACTGTATGGACCTTTAACATCTACCTTTAGACCGTATGGACCTTTAACATCTACCTTTAGACCGTATGGACCTTTAACATCTACCTTTAGACCTTATGGACCTTTAACATCTACCTTTAGACCTTATGGACCTTTAAAACCTTTTTTACCTCTAATATCATTTTTTCAAAAATGATCTCTGATGTTATTTTAAGTCATTTGGTCCAAACCAAGACAAAACAAAGATATATATTCTATGTCATCCAGTGTTTTGGGACCAAACGAAGAAGTTGTAGTCTTTTGCACAGTAGTTACCACTGCAATACAACATGAGGTATCACCAAGTAGCTACAGAAGAACCACTGGAGGAGTTTTACCATCCAAAATTCTCCCCAAATTATGTTAAATTAAATCAACCCAATGTGTAAAGGCAGCCTCCCTGTTGACCTACATCTGTTTTGCTCGGTAGAAGACACAGAGCCTGAAGCACAGTCTCCTCAGAGTCTGTAATGATGACTGGAAACATGGTCTGGACTCACAGATCATCAGATCTTTGTCAAGGCACAGACATAAATCAAATGTCTGATCCACCTTCCTCTCGTAAGTGAATTAATTCCCTCTTTACCATATTCCTCTGAGTTCAGCGCTGATACAAATCTCAAGACTTCATGAAAGATCCATCATTTATCTTTGTCCTGTGAGAAAATAAATAGCATCAAATTTTTCTCGATCATCTTTCTGTCAGAGAAAGTTTCATTTTGGTTCAAACTAAAGACGAAAGCTTTGGAAAATTTCACCATCACTCACACTATTGTCCTGGGTTCAAGAATTTTGCTTTGGTTTCCTGTGGAGAGTCTGACGTCTTGCAGGGCGACTCTTGAAGTCACATCTCAGAGCCTTGAAACACGGTGGAGGATCGATGTCTGTAACCCGAGGGGCTGCAAATAAAACACACCCTTTTCTAACACAACTCAAAACAAAACAATCATCATGTTTGGCGAGAGCATTTCATTTTGATGCAGGAGTTGATCCCATCATTCCACATGAGGATAAGTTGTAAAATAAGATCATTGAATGTGAGAAAATGTGAGGAATCTTATATCCTTGACGCTGAGTCCCTCTTGGACCAGACCCCATTGAAAAAAAGTGAGATTTTATTTCAACATGATTGTGGAAAGTGTGATGCACCTTGAAGTGCAGTCTCAAAAGCACAGACATCATAATGAATTTAACAGTAAAAGTCTGCAATGTGCTTTAGTACATGAGTATTGAGATTTTTTTTTTTTTTTTTTAAATAAGTATATACCTATGGGCAACAGACCTGAATCGACTTCAGTCCCGTCTTGCAATGACTAAACCACTGCTGAATTTTTTTTCTATTACTGCTCCAAATGAGGTTTTTATGAGTCTGAATCTGAATCAAGAATGTTGCAATAATTTCCCCCCCAGAGCAAAAAGAAAACGCCTAAAACGCCTAAAGCGTTATTCATGTTTATTATGACTAAACCAGGCAGCACAAACTGTATGTGGGTTTATAGACATCCCTCAACTACTATACAAGAACCAAGTGTCCATCTGCTCGTCCAGTGTTCTTACCTGAAACATATTTGGTGGAATTTACTGATCCCTGAGCGGATATATCGTCATTTTCAGACACCTTTTGGATTTATTTCCTTCCATCAACTCTCTATGTAGTGAACCACATTTTTAACACAGTTTAAAAGCACGTGACTGATGCTCTTCAGAATTCTTCTGTTCTTGCAAATAGAAGACAGGCAGCAAATAAATAAAAGTTGGGGTGGACCTGCCCTGTACTCTATCCTGATTTGGTGGTACAGTCTGTCAATCACACAGTAGCCCCGCCCCCTAATACATTTTTAAGATTTATGGTCTAAATTCATTTAGCATTAACAGGTTTAGCGCAGTGTTATAAAACACATCTACTGAAATCTCATGTACGTGATTTTATTTATTCTTGATTCTTTGCCCTTTGTTGAACCGCTGTGTTTTCCTTCTTCACCTCACACATCAGTGACGTCCGGCAACAAGAGAGTTTCCACAAACTAAATCAAAACAGTTGTGTGACAGAAAGAGCATGTTCCCCCTGCAGCGTCCGAGATTTACAGACAGTTCAGGCTCCTGAACGCATCATTTCCCTCCACCTGAGTACGAGCACATGTCGTCTACATGGACCAGGAACGTGCGAATCCCTCCGCCCAAGAAAGTAGGGCTGAAAATTTTATAAAACAAGCACACAACATAAACAACAACAACAATATAGCATGGAGACTTCTTTACAGTGTTATTGCTGCTTTTTAAAGGAAACATGCAAAAGCTTTAGCCTCAGTTTATTTTGAATAAAAACTCTTGAAGTAAAAACACTTTCTGTGTTAAGTTGACACACAATGAGGAACCTGCAGGACTGAGAGAATGAAGTTATTGGCAATAATCTCACAACCTAAAATCATCATGTTAGATTTTTCCCTCTCTTGATTCTTAAAGCAGAAACGTGGCTTGAAAATAAAGGAGGGATGTGCTTCTATAATATCGTAGGAGCAGCAGAGTAACGTTGATCTTATCCAGGGGATTTGCTTGGCTGTTTGACTCCTGCACATCATTATTGTTGTAGTCGATCTCTGTGACTCTGAACAGACGGTCAGAGGACGAAGAATGTTGTTATGCTCTGCTCCATACAGAGACAAATAGATGTTGGAGGTGTTTCACTGCTCTACAGTCGGGGTACCAGGGAGCCGACTGGATCCAGGGGCCTCAGGGTTGAACCTCTGCCTGAGCTGTGCACCTGCTCTCTGGTCCCTGACACAAACACACTCCCCAGGTCTCGGACCAACAAATAATCTGCACATCGACAGCACGTTAGTAACACACAGAAAGACTGAAGTTACATTATGGTTGTTGTTTCAGAGCATTTTATTGGACTTTATGAATCTTATTCATAAGTTCTCTTTAGAAGTTTTTTCCAATTTCCAGAACAATTACAAATTAGTTTGACTCAGATATTGACACTTGAACAAATCTGATCTGAAATGAAACCAGGAGGAAACTGAGAGGGCACAGAGCAATGACAGTGTCATACAACGTTCGCCAGACTTCAGAGAAAAAAAATTAAAATTTATAGTAAACGATCCAGATCTGCCCCAAAATTTAATGAGTTCATTCCTGGACCAAGAACCAGCACCGCTCCAAGTTCAGTGGAAATCGGCTCAGTAGTTTTTGGACAATTCTGCTGACAAACAGAACGGTGGCGCAACTATAACCAGAGATCTGAACCCTATTTTGAGTCCATGTTGGTTCAGAACTGGTGCAGTGAAGTTGTAAACTTTACTGTAAACTTTTTAAACTTTAAAAGTGGTTAAAAATACTTTTTATATTGATTAAAAAACGACGTAAGAAAGAGAACGACGGGTATATTTGCACCCCTGTGGGTATTTCTATAGTTGGAAAGGGGGATTGTGAAAAGAGAAGCGTAGCTCAACTAATTTGAAAAAGTCAGAGCGTGGAGAGGTTGAATAGTTTAACAGACAAGGGAGAGAAGGATAACACTGATTAGATTAGGGATTTTGCAGGGAAACAACATGAAATACATGAAAGAGAGAGAGAGAGATGTATAGAGGTTTAAGAAAGCAAAGAAATATTTCTTGGACTTAAATCATGGTGAGGATGAGACGTCGGTTAGAGAGAAGCTGTAAAACTGTCAAATCGCTGAGAAGTATCATCACAGAGACGGGAATAAAAGAGGGAAGAGAGAGAGGAGGAGCAGAGACGGAGAGATGAAAGGATTAAATAAGGAGGGGAAGATGAGCAAAAACCAAAACATGAAGTGATAAATAAAAGAGGACGAAAATCTGGAAGTGATGGAATCAGATGCCACTCAGCTTCTCTGCTGATGTTAATGTTAAAATATGTGGCTGATCCCTCTTTCTCTCTCTCTGTCTCTCTCTGTCTCTCTCTCTCTCTCTCTCTCTCTCTCTCTCTCTCTCTTTCTCTCAGCCGGCCACATTTTCACCTCGTCCTCCTATAAACATAATAAAACGACTTAATTCCTCAACCAGGAGCAAGAAACTCTTGGTTTTATTCTTGGGAGCACCCCAGGGAGTCGGAGGTCACAGAAAGCATTTGAAGTATTCAGAGGCTATGATTTTACAAGGCGGGTCAAAAGTGTATACAGTGATAATGTAACAGGAGCAGCTGCTGCCTCCCATCATGCAGCGGGGCGGCGACGGCTTCAACCTGCATGAGTGAAGACGAGAGGTTTTCAAGCGAGACCTGACTCACAAATACAAACCTTTGTTAAAATGTTCTGTTTTCCTACTTTAATGTGTGATTATTTCAAAGGAAGGTAAAAGTTTCAGTGAAAAGTGGAGGTTCGTCCTCACTGTCAAATTTAAAATGTTAAATTTAGCTACTTGGACGTGAGACTGAGGATGAACCAGCTCCTGAAGTCTGTCGGAGCAGGGACGTCCCTCCTGAAGCTCCTGAAGCCTCATCTCTTCAGAGAAACCTCCTCCACTGAAACGCTCACAGGTCGAACAACCTCTGACAGTCAACAGACACAAGCTGTGTCACGAGTCAGAGGCTGCGCAGTTCGGAGGACGCGGCCACGAAGGCCGAGCCGAAATGAGACGGTCTGGTCTACGAAGGAGTTTTGATTTGATCCAAACAAAGAGTTGAGGCCTCAGAGCAGAAACAGCCTATTTCAGGAGGATGTAGGTCAGAGGGTCAGTGTGATACAGCATCTCTGTCCTTATCCCACAAAACTCTCTCACCTCTCTCCTTCTCCTCAGCCTCTCGCCTCTGTCTGCAACACAGGACACAATCTGATCATGTGATTCACAACTCCACGTAAATGTGTAATGAGCTGAAAACCTGGATGTGACCCGGTTTGTTTTGTTTACTCATTGTTTAGCACCAACCCCCCACAGTGCAACAGGAAGAGAAAATAAAGACGGGTCGAGCTGATAACCATGGGAACCGTTTCCCTCAACAATATCATCCACCTCTGACCCTGTGTGTAAAACTTTATCAGGAAAACATGCATTTACAGCAGCTGCGCAAAGGACTCAGACCTGGTTACTGACTCTTTGTTGTGTTGTTTATTTCATTTTAAATGGGTGAAATTACTATTTTAGTGTCTAAACTTGACTGGAATCCACATGTGGAAAACTCTGGCAACAATTTTGGTGTTTAACCAAGTGCCAAGTGTTTGTGATTTGACTGTCAGCCATCTTGTATATTTAAAACCAGAAGAAACTATATTTGGAGGAGAAGGTGGAGCTGAGGAGGAGTGAGGGGTGGAGCTGACCTGCTCTGTCCTCTATCCTGATTGGGTGGTACAGTCTGTCAATCACACAGTAGCCACGCCCCCTAATTCATCCCCTCCTTTATGGTCTATTTTCCTTCCTCTATTTTCCTAAAAAATGAACTTCATGTTGTATTGAAGACTTGAAACTAGAGACTGAGACCATAAACTCATTAGGAAAACGTTTACTGAGCTAATAAATCAAGGAGAAGTAGGGACATTTTCCCATAGACTTCAATACAATCTGACTTCTTTAACAACCAGTGGAGTCGCCCCCTGATGGTCGTTGGAGAGGATGAAGGTTTAAGGTTTGGGAATTTTTCACAGTTTTTTGAAAGAGATTAATAGATAATTAATTGTATTGTACTGTGAGTTGCAGCCGTAGATGTAAAAGTTAACTCAGTGTTAAGAAGCAGGCTGAAATACTGAATTATAAAACAAAAATATTGAGTATTAATTATCAGTGTTGGGATGGATGAAGAGAGTGAAGTGACCTCTGTCTTGAGGCGAACAGCTGACCTGAATCTGAAAGTAAACACATGTAAACAAACTGTTTTTAGTCTCCAAGGCTTCACATGTTCATCCGGTTCATTGTGTGACAGAGTGTGTGTAGATTATACTGTATGTGTGAGGATCTGTGTGTGTCAGTGTTTGTATGTGTGTATTTATGTAAGTGTGTGTTTTTTTGGGGGGGGGGTTTGTGTGTGTGTGTGTGTGTGTGTGTGTTTAAATCAAACCAACAGACAGAGGAAGCAGACGATGAGTTTCCTTCAGGGATTTATTTAAGAACATTGTCGACACCCTAGTTTCCTCTGGACAAAGCTCACAAACACACACATGCACAAACACACACACACGCACAAACACACGCACGCACACACACACACACACACTTGCAGATTTAATACACATTTCAGTTATCTATTTTCCTTCATAATGACTTTGTCTCTAACACTTTCTCTCCTTTTCCTATGAATTTATCTTTGACACACACACACACACACACACACACACACACACACACACACTCACACTCACACACACACACACACACACACGAGCAGAGAGGAAGAGACAGTTTGTTCCTCGTCTGTCTCTTTGTTGGCAGCTCTGAGGAGGTCGTTTCCTCGTCTTGACCACATGAACCACTGTGATGTGAAACACATGATGTTGTCTCTTCAGTTCAGCGTCTACAGTTTTATTTTCATTCCTCATGTAAAGAATGAAATAAATGATTATATATTTAATCAGGAAAAAGAAACATATTTGTCTCTTTGTCCTGGAGTTTGTCCTTTAACCCTGAAGTGACAGGTTTACTGTTGTTTTCTGCTGTTTATCCAACATTATTTACTCTTCATGTCACATGTTAGACAGAGTTTATTGTTAATTTACTGCCTCTAAATTTACCTGATGCATTCACCCCCCCTTCTTCTTCTTCTTCTGTCTCTCTCTGTTTGAAACAACCAAGAAAAACACACCCTTTAAGTTTGTCTTCATTATTTTATTCCAATACAAAACAGGTTGCGTGGTTGAATCATCGTTGTGTGAACTTGTCGTAAAGAACAGCACGTTTTGAAATGAACTTTGTTTGTCGTCCTGTGTTTGACAGTTCATCTGTCATCACTAGTTTATGACAGAAGAGGGCTTTTAATTTGAAAGCGGTTCGATCCCGAGGCGAGCACATGGTGGATAAAAGGTGCAGGATATTAAAGGCTGTGATTAAGTTTTGAGTCATGACTCAAACGCTGGCTAAACTCATCATCTTCCTTAGTGAAGACAAAATATTTTGACATGTTGAGCAGCACAGAATCACCAACCTGAAACAGTAAATACAGGCTTTAGTGTTTATACTGTACATATGTGTGGAAATCTTCTCTTCTGGTGTTATGAGCTGAGATTTCTCCCACATTTAGGTAACCACACTTTCTTTTGCTTCTTTATTTGGATCCACATTAGTCACACACAAACACAACAAATCAAACAATCATTAAAATCACACTGGATCAGTAAAGCAGAAGAAACAAGTCACAGCGAGGTTAAATTAAAAGGTGGAGCAGCAGCTCAGTGGAGCCGGACTGACTGTGTTTCCTCTCTCAGCAGACGGCCTCCAACCTGTTGAGCTCTTTAAAACCTGCTGACAGGATGTTAGCCAGCGAGCCACCATGCCAGATGATGATAAATTATGATATGATAACACGGTCGGTTTTTGCTGGAGCTACGCTTCTAAGCCCTGAAAATGACCCTGTGATTGAAACAATTTCATGGTTAGAGCTGAGGTGAAGCTTTGAGACTTTTGTCGTCCTCATGAATGGACGAACTGTGCACAAGCTGATATTTGGCGACTTCAGCTTCTTGAGAAAGCTGCTGCTCGGGTCCTGACAAAAACTAGGAAATACAACATTACTCCAACTCTAAAATCCATCCTCTGCCTACATGTCACTCAGAGAAATGATTTCCATATCTTCCTGCTTGTGGATAAATCACTCTGACATGTCTCTGACATGTTTGGGACATATGAACCTTCAAGGACCATCAGGACGTCAGAGGCCGACCGACCGACCGGCTTTGAACCATAATCTGTTTGTGGACGATGACTCTCAAGAGTCTTGAACCTGCGTTCTAGCTAATGACCATCACTGGTTGTTAAAGAAGTCAGATTGTATTGAAGTCTATGGGAAAATGTCCCTACTTCTCCTTGATTTATTAGCTCAGTAAACGTTTTCCTAATGAGTTTATGGTCTCAGTCTCTAGTTTCAAGTCTTCAATACAACATGATGTTCATTTTTTAAATGATGGTCCATTTAGAGGAAAATAAAGCAGGGGGGGGTTAGGGGGCGTTTGTCTCTAAATCTGTATCTTATGTTTTATTGCTCTGTAAAGCACTTTGAATTGCTCTAGTGTAGAAAAATGTACCACTGGCCCAGGGCCCCAGATGAATCAGGGGGCCCCTGAGTCAGAGCCTCTGTTTGGAGCAACTGTTCAAACAGTTAATTATTGGCAAGTAAATCAAACAACAATAAAAAGACACAAAGAAACACTAAAAGGCTGCATATTAAGACGCCTCTTTCAGTCTGGGTGTGGTGCCTTTTCCCTTGGCTGCTTGCTAACGTGTTAGCTGTCTTCTCTCTCTCAGCAGGTACTTTCCACTTGCATTTCTCAGTCTGAACTCCTAAAGTTGGCCGGCGACCGCGGTCGTAAGCGCCGCAAGATGATGAATTGGCCTGTACCCGAGCTGCACACACAGTATCGCTGCCGTCTGCAAGACATTTATTCAGGTGTCCAGCAGCCTGACGAGGACACAAGGAAGGTTCAGAGGGAATATGGGAATGAGGAAAAGAAAAGGAAAGCTATGTTCTTTGGTTTGTTTGTTTAGCAAATATGCAGTGATTGAGTTCGACTTCATATTGGGCTGTTTAACCTTAGAATTGAATTATTCAGTATTGAGGTGTCTGATTTCAACATAATCCCTTTTTTTTTTTTTTTTTTGTACATATGATGCAAATTAGGGCTTCCTGCTCTGTTTTTTCCTTTGGCTTTCAAATTGTTTTGAGTCTCTGCGCAAACACACAGGAAATGCTCGCGTCGCCTTTCAGCAGTCTGTCCGCCGACTCGGACGCATCAGTCACGGCCCGACCTGAGCTCTGGTCTCTCTCTGGTCTGTCTCGTTGACTCGGTGTGGTTGAGAGCGCATGTGCTCGTGCAGGGGGCATGTTTCATAACTGGGACCTCTGGATGTTGGGTTGTGTTCATATGCCAGGAGATCTCCGGCCAATGTTTTCTCATTACACACAGACGATGATGAACATCTTCTGTCGGAGTCAAGTCTCTGTCAATATGAGAGTAAACATCTGACATTCCTGTAACCGTTTAGCTTCATATTTTACTGCTGACTTCATTCGCTGGAATCTCGGATGTCTGACTAATACTGCCCAGGCATCTCTGCTTTGTTCGACTGTGATTAGGCTTTAACTAAAATTGGTTGTACTTGGAGTTTTATTGCTCCGTGATGGTTTGAGAGAGAGACATGATGTTTGTTTCTCCTTCAACTAGAGAATCAGCTCTTTCTAACAAGCCCTGATTTGTCCTGTGTGACACTGACTTCAGTGATAAACTCCTGAAGGAAGTTAGTTCAGATCTGGATCAGTCTGAGCCTTTGACTGGAGCATTGCTGCTTTACTTCTGTGTGTTTATCCATCCATTCTCATCCTCCATCTTTGATAGGGACGTCTAGAGTCACCTCTCTACACGGGACACTCCTATTGGCTCCAGTGGGTGATGTCACAGCCAATCAGAGCGTCTCCTTCAGAGGCCTAGCTGTCAGCTGCTTGGAGCCAAAGTCAATGGGATCAATCCTGTATTTTTCTGATCTCAGAGTGAGGAGACGTTGCTCTGAGTTTATTGTAGTGACAGAATAAAGACAGAGAGACATGGACAATAAGATATTTAGAGCGTTAGAGGCTTTGGAGCTGATTTTTCATCATTACTGCTCCAAAGAATGAGCAGAACTCAGATCAGATAAAGAGAAAAACTTCAAATCAGCTCTAGAACAACACAAACACATGTGTGGAACTTCCTGTGTTGAAGTTTTCTTTGGTTATTCTGGTTTTTCTGTGTTTTTATCTAGAAAATAAGGAGAAATTCACTGTTTTTAGTTTCCTCTTGTTCTCTGAGCTACTATCCCCCGTTACAGTGAACAGAGTCTTTATTCAGTCACATATATAATGAGCTGAGGTTAAGTTGATTCTGAATATCTGAAGACTTGGTGACATTTTTAAAAATGACACAAATGTATGAAAAAACCTCAATGTGACTATAAAAGGGATCATATGATCCCACAGAATATGAATATGAATTAGAATGACTGCATTCATTTCTGATTAGCAGTTCACAGTGTCTAAAACGAATGAGGATGATGTTAACATTAAGCCCAAATAGCAGCAGAGTGTAACTTCACTGCTGGGTGTTTTTCGTCTGCAGACATGGAAGCGGCTCTGTGAGGCTGGACTTAGAGGCGTAGCGTCGCTCTGAGCTAAATGCTAACAGCGCTATCTGCCCTGTCTCCCTCTCTTCCAGCTGCAGCCCTCACTGTGATGTGACCAGCTGCTTCATCCTACTTCCCTCTTCCTCTCCACGTCAGTGAAGACCAACCAGAGATGACAGCCATCGTAGCCGCAGCCCGTCAGGCGGCAGGAGGAGGAGGATTCAGGACCGGAGGCGCGGCGTCTCTTCAGACCATGATTCTGTGTCTCCTCCCACCCCTGTGGCTGCAGCCTGCAGACGCTATCACTGCTCCAGACGCCAAGACCTGGAGCCAGACCGGGCCCCGGCTGCAGCTCTCCTACTCAGGTAGGAAACAAGTCCTGATAGTTTAAGTTCCTTCCCTCTCATGGACATTTGAGCTTCACTCTACTTTCAGACTGAAAAAGAAAAATGTCCCGACGTTAGTGGGAACTCTGAAGTTTGTTTGTGATATTCAAACAGATATATGTGAAGCAAACAGACAAAATAAGTGGTATCTTTGTGTTATATACTCAAGGATGGGGAAACCCTGCTCCAGATTTATCAATTAATTCTCCTCCATTGTGTTTAAAATGGTGTAAATTCTCTTCACTTACAATCTGATTGGTTGCTGCCAAATCGCATCATAGCTTATTACCTATGAAACACACCACTAACACGCTGCCATGTCATGCTGCTGCTCACCGATGACCAGTGGTCAATTTGAGCGTCTGAGCAGAATCGTGCAGGATCAATGTGCAACTTAAAAAAAAAAGAGACGCACAATGTTTACGTATATATAAAATGCTTAATGTTATAATGAGGAAGAATTCTAAAAAAAAAAAAAATCTTATCAGACTCAAATTATGAATCAAAGAAGATTTTTTTTATGTGTCACATTCAATCACTTTCCACCGGGGTTCAGAGTGAGTTCAGAAGGCCTGTAGAGGCTGATCTTTTAGAAATGAATAACTTGCACAAATAAAGATATGAACTCGTAGTTCCAGACAATAATTGTGCACCAGTTACTGTTTTAGATCTTTAGTTTCCAGAGGTGTGATATTCACCCATGAATATAGAAGTGAGGGGGGCAGCAGTGCACTATTTGAGATACAGTATGAGATTCTGTTTTCATGTGGTAATAGATGAATAATTTGAGTGTTTTTTTGGATGAATTAGCTTTAAAGACCACAGACACAACAGTCCTTGTTGCAGTCAATGGAAACCAAATGTTTTTATTAAAGAGTCAATTTTTCTGGGGCAGAAACTCCACCACTAAACCACTGAACAGTCAAATGACGGATTTAGTTACATTTTTCTGCGTACAGATCATGTGTTTTTATTGCCTATAACTTCATCCACTTTATGCCTCATGTACATGTTTTGCGCTCCATTTAAACAGCAGCATTAATCTTGGCTGTCGCTCGTCACTGATTTCCACTGAGTGTTTGTGAAAACACGTTCTTGGTGAACAGAGGGAGGGAGGTGGGATTAAGCTCAATTCTGGTCATTGAATTGTGGAGCTTTTCAGGAGCAGCAGGTCACGAACCAACCGGGTCAGAACCGGATGAAGCGACTGATGAAAGCGAAGTGTTGGATTGTTTCCAGGCTGTTGTGATGTCTGATTGTAGGAACGTCTGTATCCAGTTCAAGGTTTTCAGCACTAAAGTCATTTTCTATGGGGACGTATCGCTGGCAGAGCTGGAGAGAACTTTATAACGGTATCGTAAAGATCAGTGAAGTAATGTCTCCCTGACACAGTTCAAAGTGGTCCGGGGATGTTGTAACCATGGAAACGTCTTCCAATATGAAGTAAAATTACTTCAGTTTTATTAACTATTGTTTTCTGTCATCTTGATTAATCTCAGCAGCCGTAAAACATCAGGGGAGATTAACATCATAGGAGGTGATGGTGTGTTGATGGGTGCTCAGGTGCCTGTAAATGTTTAAAACAGCCTGATTAGATTAATGGAAGCACAATAATTTAAACAACCTGGGACTGATTTTCATTACAAATATTCAAGGTTACTTCACGTCATGAGTATTTTAATTGTTTCCTCACATTGATGTCTCACTTTTAAATCCATGTATTTAGTATTTGTGGTCTGAGGACTGTCTGAAGGTCCATACGGTCTAAAGGTAGATGTTAAAGGTCCATACAGTCTAAAGGTAGATGTTAAAGGTCCATACGGTCTAAAGGTAGATGTTAAAGGTCCATACGGTCTAAAGGTAGATGTTAAAGGTCCATACAGTCTAAAGGTAGATGTCAAAGGTCCATACGGTCTAAAGGTAGATGTTAAAGGTCCAAAGGGTCTAAAGGTAGATGTTAAAGGTCCATACAGTCTAAAGGCAGATGTTAAAGGTCCATACGGTCTAAACGTAGATGTTAAAGGTCCCTACAGTCTAAAGGTAGATGTTAAAGGTCCATACAGTCTAAAGGTAGA